>MWMN01000030.1:137257-198857 GCA_002968875.1 Cordyceps cicadae | reverse complement strand
ACTCAGCACAGTTTTAGAAATTAACGGTATTCTGTTTTAAAGCCACACGTTTTTCTTCTTGACTCTTTTACTCGTCAATCTACAGTCAATGTGCGTGCATACATGGCGGCCTCGATGACTTTTTTCGTCTCTTCTCATGGCCAGCCACATTTCTCATTTCTAGTAACTACTAAGGTAGTACGGATGTAGGAACAGAAAGTCGTGTCTGGACCAGGGTTTAACCCCTGGCGTATTGACAAGGGGGATAACGCCACTAAATTTGTATAGGGACTTCCCCTTTTTGAATTCTAGCTCTGTTAGAGCCTTCCTTCTGCCACCACCATCACTACCACCACCATCACTACTACCAACACTATCAAAATGCCATCACAGACAGAGTTAACAACTAGGGCTCTTATTGTGACTCTAAAGGCGCCCTGCTGTGGCAAAACTACCTTAGAAGTCGCCTATTTAACTAGCGTTTCGACTCGTACGGTAGACCGTACTTATGCCCGTGCTATTAGCCGAGGCTTCGATCCGAATTCGATACCGATTGTGATGAAAGACGAGTATCTTATTGACGCTCCACGGACCGGCCGGCCTTCAAAGCACACACCTTCGTATCAAGATTCAATTGTGGCTAAAGTACGGCAGGATAGGTACGGCCGAGAGAAGGCCAGTGCCGTTATTGCAGCTGAGTTAACCTCTGAAGGCATGCCTATCTCTGNGTCTAGTACCCTTTATCCCTGTCAGACACGACTTTCTGTTCCTACATCTGTAACTAGTAAACAGCCGTGCACATCATCATGGTACATCGCACATCGCGCATCGTAAAATCGCACATCGCACATCGCACATCGCACATCGCACATTGCAAAATCGCACATCGCACTCATCCACTTACTCACGGTCAACGCCCCTCCCCCCCTCTATAAACGTCCGAAAACAAAGCTTCCCCTCCGTCCCCAGTGAGCCTAATTTAGCATCTCGGATGGGTTCCTGCGAACGGGACCTCGTCAGACCTCGTCGTCTACCCTCTTTGTTCTTGGACCCTTTTTGCCCCCTCCGGCGCCTCGTGCGGCTGCTGCAGAATTGTCCAAATGGTCGAGGCGGAGTCTTTTCTTTTCTTTTCTTTTTTTTTTTCTTTTTTCTTCGCGCCGCCCCTGGGGCCTCTGCGCAAGGCCAGGGCCGCAAATCGGTGGGCACGGCACGAGAAGGAGGAGGAGGAGGAGGAGGAGATACGAGAAGGGCAAGGGGAGATGCTCAATCAATCTGTGGAGCAAAAACGGAAAATCAAAATGAGATAGGGTACGGATAAAGAAGATGGAGATGGAGAATGGATGAGAATAATGGATAATAAATGATAAATAATAAATAATAAATAATAAATAGTAAATAGTAAATAGTAAGAAAAGAAGGAAAAAAACTCGCCCCCCCCCCTTGTACATGTATAACCACCGGCCACCGACGTTGTTGTTCTTGTTGCTGTTGCTGTGACTATTATGCTATGTAACCACCAAGGTACCTTGTACAAGCTAACTGCATACCTACAAGGTAACCCCAACTAATAACCTACAAATCTATCTATTGTGTACACTGCCTATTGTGTACAGCAACACCGCAAGTATCGAGTTTTTAGCTCGTCGCTGCGCCCTGAGTGTCTGGAATCAACTACCTACTACTTTAGGTAGTTGGTAGAGTTGACTACCTATGTAGGTACTGAGTGGAATTAGGTAGCCCCAATAGCAACAAAGGTACCTACCTAGCCACTTCATTCATGCCCAAGTAGGTAGGTAGGGAGGGAGGGAGGTGTTCATACATCCAACAGTACACAGATTCGGTACTAGATAAATTAACACTATATCGTCAACGAGAATCGATAAAATCTTGGCCGGCGCGATAGACGTCTATGTATAATAATAATATTACATACATCATAAAATAATAAAGATGTAGAGGAAAAAAACAAAGGAAAAAGGAAAGAAAAAGAAAAACGACAAAAACTCCAAATCAACATAATGATTGAAAAACCATACAAAAAGAGGAATTAGATTTTTTCATCCAAGCACTAGCCAAATATCCTTCCTTCCTTCCTTCATCTTCGTCGTCGTCGTCTTCTTCCTCTCTCGTTGGTATCGTTTTCGTCTCTCCATTAGTACTTGGCGTCCTTTGTAACATTGCCTCGTCAAAAGGAATAATAAAAAAAAGAAAGAGGGAAAAAAAAAAAAAAAAAAAAGAAATAAAGGTCAACATCCCTCGTCCCTTGTGCGCCCGCCCAACAGTGTAGTGTAATTATGTTCGCAATAATGAATTGGAGTGGGTGGTTGGGCTGGTGCGTGTGGTGGATCGTGTGACAGGTTGCACTGCAGCGCGAAATGCAAATGCTCGTCAATCACACACTCACTCCCCCCCCCCCGCGCTTTTCTCTTCCCCTTCCCATCCCATCCCATCCCATCCCTCCTCCCATAGTACCGTACCGCAGTACCCGGCTTCCTCGACAAGCCCCTCTCTTCTCCTCTCCTCTCGAGTCGCAGCTCACCATCTCTCTATTCGTGTACCACCTCGCTGATACCTTGCCTCGTGTCGTAGCCACCGCCATGCGTGTGCTGTGTGTAGCTGCTCTGCTGCTGCTGTCCATGCGACATTGCCAGTGGAGGCCCGAAAGCCACCGCAACTGTTGGTGGTGGCGCCGCCACATTACCACCATGGGCTCCCGCAAGGGTACTGTCGGCAACGCCGCCAACAATGGCATACTCGCCCATGTTCGTCTCCCCGAGATTGTACATTGAGTAGCTGCTGTAGTTGCTGCCCTCGTCCTGGCTAAATCCGCTGTAGCCTTCTTGCGCGTCCATCGGCGAGTAGCAAAGCCCGCCCGCCTGAGGCACGTAGCCCTCAACCTCGGAAAACCCGGGCGAACTCGCCAGGTGAGGAGCGTGAGAGTGAGCTGGAGCGGTAACAGTAACAGGAGCGCCATAGAGAACATGCGAGTCCGGCGCCATTCCGTGCATCGGCATCCGGTGGTGGCCATACAGCCTCTCGCGGCCGCGCGCACTGTAGCCGACGATGCCTCTGCGGCCGCCCGAGTAGGAGCTGTGGGCCATGCGTTCTCGCTCCGAGCCGTGCGATTTGGAACGAATGTTGCCCTTGCGATACCTTGTCGTGCTCTGGACGCCTTCTTGAAGCGCCCAGTCGGCCAATACCCACTCAGTCGCCCGTCTCGACTCTGTTCCGTCCTCCTTGAGGGGCGCTTTCTCAAAAGCCTGAAGAAACGATTTGTTAGCATGTAGTGTGTGCATCTGAGCAAATTTCATTGCTCGTCAGTGCCGTGGAGTACGCAACATACCCTGTTCATGCTCAGATTATGGCGGATGCTGTTTTGCCAACCTTTGTTGTTCACCGCTTTGTTGGTATTGTCTTCAAACCACTGGTAAATTTGGCGCAAAGACAACTTTCTCGTATTAGAGCTCATGAAGGCTCTGTAAAGCAGTTGTGAGTAAGGCAAGCTGTTGATGTCGGTCTTGGCCTTGCTCATGTCCGAGGTGCACGGATAGTCACTCGGCGGGGTTGGCATCACCCCAGAGTAGTCGTGGTGCGACGCGGGCTCGTTGCCCAGGGAGTTCATGTCTGAGACTGCAGAAGTCATCGGACGATGTTGAGTAGGCGATACATCACCGAAGTGGCTGGGCGGGTAGTGAGGGCTGCCATAGCTTGAGGCCATCTCGAAGACGGGGGAGTAGCTGTTGGCCTGCATCGGGGGAGGGGTGGAGGTGGGAAACGAGCCGCTGCAGTCCGGAAAGTATGCCGCCGACGTAGGCGCGTTTTGGAACTGATAGGGTACTGCGCAATCCCAGCCGCTGGCGGGTGAGGAGGGTGAGTTGGCGTAGGCAGAGTGGTCGGGCAGCAGCTCGTGGTGGTGCAGGGTCCAAGGCTCGCTCTCGCCAGAATCAGAGGATGGCGGCCAGGCAAAGGTTTGCGGGGAAGAAGTGACAGAGTAGTTATCTGGCGGAGACATGGGTTCGCATTTCCTGGTGTCGATGGCTGCTGGTGGTTGGCAGAAGAAGGGCACTGTGGAGGCGGCGGCGGCGGCGGCTGCGGCGGCGGCTGCCGAGGAGTGTGAGTCGGGCGTCTTTCTGTTGGCCTTGACTACGACGAGGTCGTCTTCGGCCTTCCACTTGGCAAGGTGAATGTCTGTTATGGGCTCTGACTTGATAATATCGGGAGGGTGTTGGATGAGCCTGGGAGATGTGGACGGGGATGGCAGGTTAATATGGCTTTCAGCCCGGCCGCTGATTGGTGCGAGGGCGTTCATGGCCATGTTTGCCGGGGATATCACCGTCTAGTTTGGCGGCCGGGGTTCCTCTTTTTCGACCAGGGAAAGGAGAAAAGAGAGACAAGCGTTGTGCTGCTTTCTTGCAGAACGGAGGCGAGCTGGGTGTGGCGAGGCGGAAGATTGGCCGATAGTATGCCCAAAGTTTGCCTAGAGGCAGTCGTTCAAGGATATGGCAGGCGATTGAGGGGACAATGTCGTTTCACAGGATGAAAGACGAGAAACAGAAAACGGGGAGGGTAGAGGAGGAGGAGAGAGGCAATGCAAGACGAAGAGTGTAGGAGGGAGTAAGGGAAAGGAAAGCAAGGCGAAGCAAGGCAGAGCAAAAAGGGAAGAAAGAGGATGGATGCTTGCGTTGTTGTATGGTTTCCAGAAAGAAGACAGACGGACGGGGTGGAGGAGACAGAGAGATGGGGGAGATGGGCAACATCTATAAGTGAGAGGCGGCAGTAGGAGTAGGAGGAGGAGTAGGAGGAGGAGTAGTAGTAGTGGTCGTGGTGGTGGTAGTCGTGGTGGTGGTCGTAGTAGTATTATTATTAGTAGTAATCGTAGTAGTGGTAGTAGTGGAAGTAGTGTCGAGCAGCGAGAGGCAAGAAGGAAAGAGGCGTGCGCCCGCCCGCCCGTACTGATACGTCCGTCCGTCTGCCCACCGAATTGAGTGCTGCTGCAGGTGTCGAGGGACTAAAAGCAGGCCAGATTGGGTTGGGTGTGAGTGTGAGTGTAGGAGGAGGGAGTAGGAGGAGGAGGAGGAGGAGTATGAGGATGAAGATGGAGAAGATGGAGGAGGAGGAGGAGAGGAGGGGTCTACAGCAGAGGGGTCTACAGCAGAGGGGTCTACAGCAGATGGTGGATCCCGCAACCAGCCCGTCCGTCCGTCCGTCCGACCTGGTCGGCCAAAGGCAAGCCCAGCAGGCGGACAGACAGACAGACAGACAGACAGACAGACAGACAGAGACGGGCAGACAGACAGGGGACCAACCGAATAATCCTCCCCTGTTGTTGGTGCTTGGGTCAGCTAGCTAGCTAGGTAGGTAGCGAGTGAGTGACCAGCAGCAGACCAGAGACAAGAGACCATCCATCCATCCATCCATCCATCCATCCATCCATCCATCCATCAACCAACGAACCCTGTCTGTTCTGTGGGAATGGACTGGGATGGGGGGGGGGGGGGGGGGGGGGGGGGGGGGGGGGGGGGCCCTGGCGGTTGTGGGCTTAGCGAGCGGGCTTATTTTAGTGAGTGTGGTGGTCCTCCACAGCAGCTGTTGTTGCTGCTGCTGCAGGGCCCAGGGACCTAATCCCATCCCATCCCATCCCATCAGGCGCAGGGATGTCTAGGCCCAGATCTGCAAGTAGACAATGCTGGCCGAGTTGCGGGGGCTTGGCCTGGTCTGGTCTAGCCTACCGCCGCCGACAGCCAGCACCTAGCCTTCAGGGTCAGTGGCGCAGGGTGTGAATCTATCACCATCCACCATCCACAGTTGGCCCGCTCGGTCGCTGAAGCCCTCAACTGGCCAACTACCTACCTGGGTACCTATCCCTACCTCGTTCCTGGCTGACATCTCCGTTCTTGTTGTTGTTGTTCTGTTTTGTTGTGCTGTGCTATGCTGTGCTGTGTTGCTATCTCGCTGTCCAACCTTGCCAACATCAATCATCATCATCATGTGCGTACTTGGATGACCATGGAGGAAGGAGCTGAGCGGAGGGGACGGGCTTCTTTCACGCTCACTCGCTCACTCGCTCAACTTCTCTCTCTCTCTCTCTCATTCTCTCTCTCTCATTCTCTCTCTCTCATTCTCTCTCTCTCATTCTCTCTCTCTCTCTTATTCTCTCTCTCTCTCTCTCTTATTCTCTCTCTCCCTCTCTCCCTCTCCCCCCCTCTCTCTCTCTCTGCTTTTCCCATCCCGTCCGTCTCTACCCTTCCTGCCCTTCCTCCCATGACATGTGACCCCCCTTTCCCTCCATTGGCCTGGGCTTTCTAATCGTCTTCTTCCTCTTCTTCTCCTTCACATCATATCTAGACATCATCGGCCTGGCCGGTGCGCGGGGTAGAACCCCTCCTTGCGCCCATTCCTCCCGACCTGTGCCGCCTACTCCCCCACTATCCTCTCCTGCAACGGCGACCCTGTGCGCGTACGGTGCGTCTCCTCCCCTCCCCCCCCCCTCTTCCCCTCTGGTGCGTGCGCCTGTTCCAGCTTTTTTTTTGCTGTTGCCGACGTGTGTCTCGCTACCCTCTAATTCGCGCTGGCCGGCGTCTGCAGGTGGCGGCGTGTCACTGATGGCCGCTGGGTGCAGGGCGCTCGCTGGGTCTCCCGCCTACCAACTTGGCAACCCTTGTAGTATCCTTGATCTACATTAGGTATGTATGTATCTACTAAGAGATGGAAGTAGGTAGATACCAAGGTCTTCCAGGACAAGACAAGACTGGCCAGCGGGAAGCAATGACCAGCCTCTGATCGACCCATTTCATCATTCCCCTCAGGTTGCTCAAAGCCAGCACAGCAGGTAAACTAGAGCCGATAGGTTACATGGTTTTGGGCGAGATTTCCTGCTGCTGCTACTGCTGCTGCTGCTGCTTCTGCCTCTGCTTCTGCTTCTGCTGCTGCGACAACTCGCTCGCTCCCTCCCTGTGTCACCCCATTCATTCATTATCCCGTTCAACAATGAATGCATCTGTGTCACTCATCACTAGCATCGCCGCCTACAATACATGCATACCCGCTGAACTACTCTTCGTGCTCCCTTAACCGGCCATCGTCGTGCTACCATGGCAGCACGCTTAGCAGGTTCACTCACGTGCTCGCCAAAGAAGAAGCATCCCATTGCCGAAATGGTCCGATTATTCGCCCTCGAGAATCTCTCTTACCAGCCCCTCTACTATGTACCTGCATATACATGTACATACACATATATACACGCATGCATACATAGACACAGACACACACACACTACATACATACATACACACATACTCATATACACACATACACACATACATGGTTTCTTCGAGTGTTTCTCCTTAAGCGACGGCCATTGTCCGGCGCAACTAAATCCGCCGCATCAAGCATCACCATTCAACTCAAACGTGACCTCCTGTTTTATGACTGCTCTAGAGCATCGCGGCTCCTCGCCTTAGCTCGACGGCTTCCCGCAGCGCCGACGCGGGGAGCCACACCTTGCACAGAGGCCACGGCCACGGCCACGGCCACTGCCACTACCATTGCCATTGCCACCCATGCCATGTATCATGACGGGCAACAAGGTTCCGAATGGGATGGCATGTTCGACGGGAGCCGACATAATCCGCGACGCCAACAGTGGGCCAATCAGCCCCAAGAAACAAACCCCTTTTGGGTGTTTTGAAACAAGGCCCCCAATCGCCCAGCGCCAAATACGAATACAGCCGCTTCGACGCCCACGCAACAGCAAGCCGCGTTGCAGGTAGAGTCCGGCGACGCCGTGCCTAGGTAGGCAAGTAGGCGGGTTAGCTAGGTAGGTAGGGTTATGGGTAAATGGGGGGTGTCGGCAAGCAGGAAACGTAGGCGCAAGACAACCAGCACACGTTGCCTACGAATACGCCGGATCGAGTGCCGTTGCATCTTGCCATCCACCCATCCATCCACCCATCATATCTGTATCTGTAAGTAGCTGTGTGTCTGTCTCTCTCTCTCTCTCTCTCTCTGTGTGTGTGTGTGTGTGTGTGTAGCTTGCCGATAACCAGACCTCAAACTGTTTCGTACCACAAAGACTCCTCGTCGCCCCCTCCCCTGCCATACATGCACACACGCATGCACGCATCGCCTTCGTCCTACTTTCTAGAAGACTTTGGTGCTACATACAACCTGCGTAACCCTCCCAGTCTACCCAGTCTAGTCCAACATGCCACAGACGCTCGAAACAATAGAATTGCAGCGGGCCGGCATAGTTCATGCTTTTTTTGCTTTTTTTTTTCTCTCTCTCGTTTTCTTGATAATTGTCTTCCCTTTTTTTGCTTCTTCCTTCGTATTAAAGTAGTCGTTCCTTATTTGGGTACAAGATGCGATAGGAGCGAACCGTGTGGCAGCGGCCCGGTCCCGTTATGAGCCTCACTCATCCCATGCCGACAGCAAGCAGCCCGCTACCCTCAATCGCCAGTGAAAAGGATCAGATCCCCTATCAAGATTTTGTAAGATGCAATACCAGGCCCGTGTCGCACCTCGACTTGCTCAGAACATGGCAAATATGACGGCACAACTTGGGCCGCTTCCACACCTGCCTTGCGGCCTTATTTTCGGTAGAAAATCTGCGAGCAAACACGTCAGCCCCAATAATTTCCGGTAGACAGAGGGAAGCAGCAGTCCCGGCAAGGGTATGTAGGTCTTACCTTTTTGAACTGAAAGTGCAGCTGCAGGATGCCCTGGAGTCGAGACACGTTAGCTGGACAGCTCCCCCGCGGTCTTGCTCCCGCCCCGATACAGAACACCGCGATGCTGATCCGCCGAGTTTCTTGTTAATCAAACTTACCTTGTCAAAGGAACTCTTGAATCCCCGGTCTCTCTTCGCGCTGTAATCCCACTCGCGGTCCACAATGCGAAAGGCGAGGTCTTCATATGGCGGTCCCGCAATGAAGCGGATCAAGCACGTATCCTCCTCGCCTGCGGCTGCGAATGACTCTCCCCTCCGCCTCCCATGCTCGCGGATAATCTTGAATGTCGGTGCCTTGGTCTTGTCGACCAGCTCCGGGTAGAAGATGTTGAACTTGTAACCCTGCACCACCTTGGGTGGCGGGTTGTCGTGGTCATAGTGCGTCTGGTTGTACTTGTTCCACTCGTAACCCATCTGGACTCGGTTGAAGTATCTTGGCTTGCGTATTTGGTGTTCTCCAGCCCATTGCGGCTTCGACGTGCCCGGCAATTCCTCTTCCGCAGCAAAGACCTCCTCATTTTCCGAAACGCCCCGCGCAGCCTCCCTATCATACAGTGTTTGTGTAGCCTGGGAGGCATCTGCGTTACCGCTCGGTTCTGATGGTGGTACATTCGGCGTACTTTGACTTTGGGACAGAGCTTGCGTCTGTCTCGGCGCTGCCCCCGTTCCGGTGCTCTTCTTGCCGGATGACTGGGTCTTCCGCTCGAGTTTCTTCTTCGTGATCTTGTCGACAGTTCTGGCCAGGACGGCTTTGGCCTTCCATACAAGCAGGCTCTGTAGGAGTTGCTCCCAGTAGTCGATGTCAATGTCTTCGTCGGACCGCAGCTTGGCCTTTATTTGCTTCTCCAGAGCCCCCAGCTGGTCATACGTTTTCGGGGCCAGAATTCGGTTGATGTCATCATCGACGCTGTTGACCACGCGCCTGTCGTGCTTGGAAGGATCGAGCTTTGCCTTCTGTGACTTGCATAGCGAGCGCAGAGCCTCCCAATATTCCCTATTTCGAGAGTCCGTTTCTAACACGTGGTAGTTCTTGATGTCGGCCTCCAAGTCTCTCAGTCCTTCCAGGGAAAGCCCCTGGACAATATCCGCCGGCTCGGGCACATCTATGTCGTCGTCGCCCTCTTGGTCGTCGAATACGTCTCGTTCCTCATCGATGTATCGAAGGCTAAACGCCAGGTAGTCGATGGGTTTCGCTCTATTCTCGCGGACGCGGATATCGGCCTTTTTCTTTGACTGACGCAGTACGAATTTATCTTCATCGGCAACAAACTGACGAGCCTGCTCTTCGCTAGAGACATAGCTCGCGGCGATCTTGCTTGCTGACTGGGACGGCGCGGGTCGGGAAGATTTGGATATCCGGTTGTGGGAATCGTATCTCGGCGACGTGCCATCGCGTGGCCTCGATGGGCCAGAGTTGTTGATCATATTTCGGCGACCGGGATCCATGTTGCGCGCCTCGTTGTCCACGTGTTCTTGTTCGTTGTTTGGAGGGAGGTTGCTGATGCGCAATCGGAGACCATAATTTTTTTAGGCAGACAACCACCATCAATCAAGCTTCACAGCCCCACCAGTGAGTGACCAACATTGGCCTCGCCGTACAATACAATAATAAGCCATCCGCCAAGCACCTCTTAGTCCCTAAATTATATTATATACTACCAGTTTTTTGTTGGCCGTAGCAGCATATATTTTCAAGGTATTGGCAGAGTATTCAAGCTGCTAAAAATGTACAATATACGGCAGGACTAATGTTCTGCAGGCTCACCAGGGTATCATTGCTCTCGCCGCAAACGCATCCCGTCTCGTCTCCAAGCGCACAGAAAGGCATCCCAGCTCCTCGAGTCACTACATAGGTACATGGTTTTATACACTCACCCAATAGAATTCACTTCACAACTTCATCATGCCCAGCGTTGATTCAGATTCGAAGGCTGCGGTTGACCAGCCCCAAGTTCCAACCCACGAATGCTTTGGCTCCAATCCTGCCAGTTGAAGTCCTCTCCCATTTCCGCGTCATCCGCCAAGACATCATCAAGCTTGATTCCGGCAGTAGAAAACGGATCGGCCCAGAGCAAGGGCTGGCCACTGCCGTCTTTGGGTGTCTGCACCGCCAAAGCTGGATTCTGTATTCCTTGGGCGGTCGACATGGCGTTGACGGCGCTTGGATCCAAGTTGCTGATATCCCAGAAATGAGCCATTGGCACGCCTTGCTGAGCCATGAGTACGTCCATGTAGTTCATGGCAAAATTGACGTCATTAGCTGACGAGGCGAGATTTGCCTGCTCTGGCTGTCCGGTGGCCATGTTTGCATTTGTAGGCATGGGCGTCTGCTGTGATGTTTCCTCTGTCGACGACGCTGTGCTGCTGGCGCCAACTTCCTTCGGTACCGTCCAAGACACCGGGCTCGCACCTTCGGGTTTCATGAGTAAGCGCCAACGATCTCTTGCCTGGTTCATGATATGTTCTGCGCCTGGAATAGGTCCAAATCGAGCAGGTTCCGGATTCATGCGCTCCAAAAAGTCTAACCGCCGTGCTTCGTCCGGATTAGAGCGCAACTTGTTAATCTCAGCGGCACGGTGTCGTCGTGCTCGGGCGAAGAGTTTGCGCAACGGGATAAACACCGCGGCATGGTCGGCCTTCTTGGCCAGCTCAACTGGATCGCCCTCGTATCCCGTCACAGCATGCCAGGCGCGCTCTACCAGTGGCGTCCACGGCCGGCGGCAGGTTTCCACGAGAACATAGGAGATGGCATGCCAGGTGGTGTAAGTTTTGAACAGCCAACGGTACTGTTTGCACCGGGGATCGGTGCCCAACTTATGATTGCACTCGATAATCTCGATTGCGGCGACATATAGCCGCTGGCGCACCTCGTTCGACAGCTTCTCTTCTGCTCCCGGAAAAAGAAGTGGGTGGTATATCATCAAGCATGTCTTTGCCATGATAACGCGTGTGATCATAGCAACGACCCAGTACAGAGGATCCATCTCATCCACAACATGTCGAAGGAATTTATCCTCAATTCGCTGGTATACCTCGATGAGCATCTGCTCCTTTTCTGCAATGCTGCTCGTTTCCGATCTCAATGCCATCGCTGATGATGCGCAATGGATTCGGCGAGCCATGGCACAAATCTCGTATCTGACCACGGCAACAGCGCAGTCCGATCGGCCTTCGCGTGGTTCGGGAAATTCCGTCGAGTCTTTGCTGATATCGGCGTCATTGATGTTCAGAGGCAGCAATGTGTCATAGCCTCCATCAGGTATCACCATATCAGTGCCGAGCTCCTCTCCGGATCTCAGGTCAAGCGTGATGAGGGACCACCATAATCTCCTTCGCATTTCCGTTTCAAACGGCGGCAAGTTGAAGTGCGTCCCGTCTCGATGCAGACCCATGCCTTGCGCGAGGCGAACAATGAGACTCGTCAGAGACCAGCAAAATCTGCTATCGTCATGACGCCTGCCCACAAGCAGGAACAGGGTGAAGGCTTGCAGAACAGTAATGTCAGATGTGTTGAGGAAGTTCGCCTTGGCCAGCGCCTGTTCCACGGCAAAGCGATATTGAGCAAGAAGCGTAAACTTGTCGGCTCCCAAGTTGGTCTGAACCTCTTCTGGCTCCAGTGCGGTGATGGCGGAAAAGTATAATACAAAGACCAAGGCCTCGTCAGCCGGAGACAGCGTGGCGATATCTCTTCTGGCTTCTCGCAGCAGCGCATCGATGGTAGGCACGTGAAGAATTTTGAGCAGAGGCTCAACATTGTGCTGAAATACAGACCAAAGGAACATCGCGTGCGAGGGAAGTGGGTGCAGTTTACTCAGGTCAACATCGGCAGATCGATATCCAAAAATGAAGGAGTGGTGGTCAGTGACCGTTCCCAGGGGATCTGGCATTTCCATTGGCGATTCATCGTACTCGGACTCGTCGTCATCATCCGTGAGCCTCTGTGTTTCGGCGCGGATGGCATCGATCTCGTCATTCATCTTGGACCAAAAACCACTGCTAACATATCTCGTCGTGCCTTTGTGATCGCCAAGCACCATCCGGCCAAACTGCTGGCCAACGTCTCGTCTCGTCCGCAAAACGTCTGGATTCGTGTCGTGGCCGCCTTCACTCGACGGGCGGCCGCCAAAGAAATCCAGACTGGAAGCGTACAGACTATGCGCAGAGGCCTCGCCACTTGTGCCGACGCGCGGAGATTCTGACAAGGCATGGCGCCCACCGCTGCCAGATTCCACCTCAATCTGCCCACTCAGCTCCTCGACGATGCCCTCGAGCTTGCGCAGGCGCTTGATCAGCTCCACCTCGCGCTGGCTGGACGTCTTGGGCGGCGCATTGGGGTCCTTGGGCTTCTGCTGGCGCGGTGCGCGGCCCGGCGCGGGGAAGACGCACGGGATCCGGGCGCGGCGACAGTTGGAGCAGGGCATCTGCTTGTCGCATCGCACCTTGCGACGGCGGCAGGTTACGCAGGAGCGGGGGTTGAGCGCGGGGCCGGAGCCGCCCGGTGACAGGATGGCCGAGGTGTGGGCGTCGGGTCCGGTGGTTTGGTATATCGTGACGTTGCCGGACGATCGGGGCTGGCTGGCCGCGGCCGCTGCTGCACCGCCGGGCCCGTGGCCGAGCTGGGCGGGCGATGGCGGCGATGCCATGGAGGCGGGCGGCTCGTGGCTCGCTGGCGCGCCGTCGGCGGCGGGGTCGTCATAATCTTCGAAGTAGTTCATGGTCGCGGGAGGGTCACGGGCGCTTGCAGGAAAGCCTCGGTTCCTTGTGAGACATGAGCCAATGCCGTGCGTTGTCAATCGCGGATGTGTCGAGACTAACGCCGAAAGCCGGATTTCATTAGAGAAGAGGGGAAGTGGTACAAAGTAGGATCTGACGAGGATCGCGGGTGCTAGCAGTGGACAATCAATGTACTGAGCAGCGCGAGCCAGATACTCGAGATGGAGATGAAGGCAATCCAGGATGTGGCAGGAAGAGATTTAGATTCGCAAACGGCCGAAGCATTGAGATTTGTCACGGTGGTGGTGGTGGTGGTTGTGGTGGTGGTTGTGGTGTGGGTTAGACTATATACAGACAGACATTATTAGTTAGTAAGTCGCAGTTGCAACGCAGCAGCCTTACTGTCCGGTGCCAATCAGGCGGTCAGCTCATCTTCTGCCTCCATTTTTTTCTTCTCCATTTCTTTCGAGCAACGCATTGAGAACAAAAACGGCTTCGGGCGGATCTTTCCCGCCACAAGGCTCTGTTGCTTCTAGCCAACTGAAGAGGTAGTAGGCCTACTATGGACTATGGTACTAGCTAAGGGAACTAGTTAGTTAGTAGGTTGGAGGGCAGACCACATCGCAGATAGGTATTCAAAGGCGAGTCTTTATTGGTAGGTAGGTAGGTAGGTAGGTAGTACTAAAATACAGGTGCTACAATAAATAATAAACAAATATTACAGAGTCGGTAGCACGGCAAGCGGGTGACGCCATCCACTTCAACCGGGAATGACTGACGGGCAAATAGTCCGCATGCAGACGTGAAAGCTAGGCCTTCATCGTCTTCTAAAACCAAGGCAAGGAAATAATACCGCGGGCCGTTCTCATTTCATTGACCAATAAAATACGAGCATGACCATGGTTGCTTTTGCGGACAAGACGTAAAAAGACCCACGGATACCTGCATTCAAGATATGGTCAGGCACTTTTGCCAGTCAACAGTCATTCATATATTGTGTGCCAAGAAATTATGCAACGCAAAATCTTCAAATCTATTCCCAAATTAAGTATTGTGCAACCTATAACTAATACAAAAATGCCGTCCAGACCTTTGGCATGTGTAGAGCAAACGCCATAAAACAAGCAAGTATCCATCCACCCGCTTCAACCCCAATGGCACAAGCCAATGCCAAATATTCCAGGCTAGGTTCATGCCTGCTTTCTCGCCATGGACGCTCAAGGACTGACGCCGTTCCCTATGATTGCTATGATAATCGCGATGGATCGCGCAACGAAGAAGAAGATGTGTACCACGTCATTCGCATTCAGTCATGCCGCGATGCGCTGCTCTCTGCATCACTCGTAGCGTGGTCCTCTATGAGTTGGCAGCATCGTTATTGCTCTTGGAGCTGGCGCTCATGACTGGTCGGTTCGTGGTGGGGAGAGTCATCTTGGACTGCTCCTTCATCTGCACCTTGCCCCAAGTATAGACGATGCCGCTGACAAAACCGAGCATGATAGCAGAGACGCTGCCAAACGTGACGGGGGCATCGAAGAAGACGAGGCCACTAACAGCAATGGGCAACTTGTTGAGGGCTCCGACCATCGAGTATGTAGTGGAAGACGTAACGCGAATACACCAGGCGGAGCAGTACGAGATGAAGATGGCGCAAAGGCCCGAGTACACCATGCCCAGGAGGAGGTTGTTGCGGCTCTCAACTGGGAAATTGCGGGCCAGGTTTTCGCCAGACCAGTCCTCGACAAGGAATGTCAGGACGATAATGATGGGGATGGTCAGAAAGTTGTTGTAGAACATGGCTATTTGACTGTCAGTACTTGAAGTCGGACGGCTTCCCGGAACTGCACCTACTATCCCAATCGCTAAAGTTCATTTTGCGGATAACCTTGCGCATGCCGAGCACAAAGGTAGAGGAGCAGATGACGTTGAGAAACATCCATGCATAGCCAGCATTCAAGGTAGACATGGCATCTGCGGATGCAGTGGCAGCGGATTGAACATCAGACCAGGCAGCAATGATGGAGCTGACAACCATCATGCCAAATGATAGCAAAATTATCGACGTCACCTGACCACCAAACCAGAGGACCTCACCATAGGCAATGACAATGATGGTGAGATTCTTGAAAATGGTGTAGACGGGAACAGAAAGGAACTGAAGGGCCTTGGTGCCAGTGAAGATCATGCCAAGCAGAAGGAACGAGATCGGCATCCCTTAAACGTGTTAGTGCTCAAAACTCTACCGAGTGACATGGTAAGGCGTCAATTCGCATACATTTCTTAGCTTTTTCCGTATCAAAAGGCGCAAGAGTGGTAATGAGGCCCAGTTGCTTGCAGGCCAAAATGGCAGCAACACCGACACCATTCTGGTAGACACTTGGTCAGAATCTGCTAGAGAATCACTCAAATACGGCGGGCCACCTTACTTGGATGCCAAGGTACATGAGGGGCATGTTGAACTTGGAGCCGGAGACGACGTATTTGTTGACGACGGTCATGCTGATGGAGGATAAGCAGTAGGCCAGGACTGAGAGGCCCGGACTTTGGCTGATCTTGCTCAGGGACTCAGAGCCGGCAGCCGGAGCCTCACGGGCGGCAAAGGCGGGCGCAGCAGGGATGAAGCGCTCCTTCTCGCCATTGTCACGGCCCGGGTAGTAGTCATCGCTCTTCTTGTCCGACATGATTGAAATGGTGCGAAAGGGCGAAGGGAGAAGACGCGGTTTGGTGAGCCAGCAGAGAGTCCAAGGGAGCGTATGCGCGAGATGTGAAGACGACAGATGAGTCCCGATAAAGCGTCAAGCAGGCGACCAACGGCGGCGAAACAAAAGCAATGGGATAGAGCGAGCGGCTAGTCCAAGTGGCTGTGAGCGCCTCTGCGGATGGCGATGAGCGCGGGTGTTGGCGAGATGAACCCTTTGGCAGGTTTGCTCTGTAGATTGATGCAGACACGACACGAAAACTGATCTGTCGGCGATTAAAGGGGAGGTACAGGAAATTTCAGGAGCTTCCTGATTGGCGCGCGTTGGGCCCCTTGCAGCCACAGGGGATGGTCTTGGGGGGCCGCCTGTACAGGCCCCCCAAGAAGCCCCCCAAGAAGCCCCCCAAACTTTTCAACAAGCATTCATGGCCTTATTATCCCCAGTGATTGCCGCAAATCACAGCCCAGTGCAAGGCACCAGCTTCTTCATTCCTACTTTGGATGACAAGAAAAATTTCGGAGCAGAGAAAAAGCCATGGCCCTCTGGTTACCTCTTTTTTCGCATCTTACTAATAAACTGTAGCCAATTCAAGCATTGTCACTGGCAGAGTCGAACACAACCCCACATGAGTAACAGTACTGAGTACGAACGGTCGTCACCAACCACATTGAAACAGTTTCAAGACCAGACGGTTCGTGTTCATGAGCTAACCACGCCACGTAGTGTGATTGTGTAGGAATAGGAGCACTGTCTGTTGTTTTCGGTATTACTTGATACGTCCTACATCAAAGGAAAATGGAATAACGAATGTAAAAACTTTATCGATGACTGCCAATGTTGACCTTGCAAGATTATAGATTGTTATTTTACGAAAGAATCAGTTGTCGCCTTTCTAATCACTCACTTCTCTTGCCATTTCAGTTGTCGAGAGTCTTAGTCAGCCATTGTTCCACCCACGGACTTGATTGCCCCACGCAGGGTTCGATAAGGCGGCGTATCTTCACGTGATCGCTCACTCGCTTCCTGTAGGGTTTCTCACCCCACAGGAAATTTTCGCCCGAATACGTAGAAGCTCTCGATCACGACCGCAAATCCCCAACACGGCAGTTTTCCATCACGAAGTAACGCCACACACAACCCTTCACAATGGCCAAGATCTCGTAAGTCTCTTCACCGCGACGCTCTCTGCCTCGACAATACATGCGAAAGGAACAAGAATGTGCAAGAGGGGGGGGCAAAGTACAAGCAATTTGCGGCCGACATTTCTCGACGTTGCGGCATTCGACGACGAATGGAGCGGGCAAGCGAAAATCCAACTTGGGCTCGAAAACGGCTACCACCAGTCAACACCACGACGATCGATTCAGCTTGCGGCCGCCATTGAGCCTTCGACTGTCAATTTGCGCCCCCCGTCGGAATTTGCCGCCACCTATAAGCCTCGCACGGCTTTACGCAGCGTTGTTTCGAAGCGGTCTTGCGGGCAGAGCAGCACAGCGAAACACGGAAAACATCATTGTCGCGAATTAGGAATACTGACAGAATGCGTGCAGCCGTGGTGCCCCCGGTGGCAAGCTCAAGATGACCCTGGGTCTCCCTGTGTACGTTTCACGGTCCTCCCCCGGCCGGACGGCCCCCTCTCCCCCCCCCCCCGGCTTCGCGACGAATCTCGACTCGAACCAATCCAAGACCCCCCATCTTTGCACGAAAATGAGACTAACACGTCGCGTCTAGCGGTGCCGTCATGAACTGCGCCGACAACTCCGGTGCCCGCAACCTCTACATCATCGCCGTCAAGGGTATCGGCGCCCGCCTGAACCGCCTGCCCGCCGGCGGCGTCGGCGACATGGTCGTCGCCACCGTCAAGAAGGGCAAGCCCGAGCTTCGCAAGAAGGTCCACCCCGCCGTCATCGTCCGCCAGGCCAAGCCCTGGAAGCGCTTCGACGGCGTCTTCCTCTACTTTGAGGACAACGCCGGCGTCATCGTCAACCCCAAGGGTGAGATGAAGGGCTCCGCCATCACCGGCCCCGTCGGCAAGGAGGCCGCTGAGCTGTGGCCCCGTATCGCCTCCAACTCGGGCGTCGTGATGTAAACGCGGGCCGGGGGGGGGGGGGAATGTTTTTGTTTCGGGGACAAGGTCGGAAGACGGGAAAGACGAAGAGGAAAAAACTAAATGTCGGTTTTTTATTTCCACGGCAAATAACGGAGGGGTAAACGGCGAAATGTTTTTTACACTATTCATGAACAAAAAAAATTAAGAAACATTGGCAAAACTGTTTCTAGATGCCTTTACGCGGTGTCTTGCATGTGCAGGGAATTTTCTACTTGTATCCCACCGAGTATTCTTGGTTCTTTTTTATTTTGTCTACGATCTTTTTCCGGCCCTGCATTTAGGTTGTGGGATGCAAGAGAGACTTGTACCAGATATGTCATCCATAAGAAGCACAAGAATCATGTAACGATTGCAATCATTTTGCCCATGATCCTACTCGCAGTTGCAAGACACAAATATGCGTGGAGGCGTTGCCCTAGCCAAGTTGGGGCTGCCGATGTCGAGGCCCACACACAAAATGGGTCAACAGATCGTACCCTGGAGTGGTAAACTGGCATGCGATCATGACGGTAGAAGCGTAATTTTTAACATGTTTGATTACATGGGTAGCTATTAGGCAAAGGGTGACTTTCGGTGTGTGTGAGAACTGGCCGTTTCGATGTAGATGTCACCAAACTAAAAGCACCGTAATGACGTGCAAATCATGATGGGTGTTGCATGGAGTTGCCAGCGTCGGCTTTTACAGTCGCGCTAATGATAATAGCCAACCGCCGACCCAAAGACACAATTTACAACACGACACGGCACGACGTAGCACAGCAAACAGCGGACAAGAGACAGCACAACCATGGCAAGGCAACGTCTTCATTGGATTCAAAACTATGCAATCGACCTCTAAAACATTATTCCTTCCATTTCCATTTCCATTTCCATTCCCATTCCCAGATTCCAAAATTGAAAACCCGAAAACGCGTCCACCGCCGAGGTGGAGCCGCAGACACAAACCGATAAAAACCCACCAAGTAGACATTGAAACGTGCGACCAAGTAATGGACGTGACGTGTTAAAAAAAAAAAACACTCAAACGCGCAAAAGGAGACTGTGTAAACAAACAAACGCCAGTCCGGAGCCCGTTTGGATGCGTGGCAGGATGAACGCCAACGCAGGCTCGTATGCTAAACGTGAGGACAGACAGAATTGGACGCAAGGAAAAAGATCAAGGAAAAGACAAGCAGGTCATAATATGGGACCCGACCAACCGCCCTGTGCAAGATGTCTGATCCATACCGGCCAAACAAACAAGACAAAAGCAGTAGAAAAGAAGAGACCTCGCGGGTCATGTACACGAGGTTGCTGGGGGCAGGCGGTATGCGTAGGTGTGTGTGTGATATTAAGCCTGCAGGCCCAGTCTCTCCGGTAAGGATGAGCTTGTCGCTAACGATACATTGCACGCCTCAACTTAAGCGGGCGTGAACGGGTATCCCGTGGTAGGGGTCGCAGGAGGCATGGGCTGAGAGTCTTGCGGCGGCACCGGGCCGTCCTTCTTGGGCTTGGACTTGTTCCCCTTAGGCGTCGTCGTGCCTGACTTTTGATCGGCGGCGGCTTGGGCTGCCTTCTTGGCCGCAAGGGTCGCCTTTCGCTTCTCGACGGCTCCGGCCATGTTGCCATTTGCCCAGCGACCTGTTTCAACGTGTTAACAAAGACACTATACTCCCCAAAAGAGGAAAGGTGACAAATCGTGGACGGGCAAGACTTACTCTTCATGGATGCGGACATCTTCTCCGACTTGGTCATCAGCTTATAATCCTTGCGCGGCTCGTCGGCATCGCCGCCGATAGATGAGGGCGTCCCGGTGCGACTTGCCGTCGGCGCACGCACGACCTTTATTTTAGGTGTCTTGCGAGCCGCGGCCGGCGTGGCGTCTCCGGCGGGAGCGCTGGTCACCGGAGCTGCCGCCTCATCAGTGGTGCGTCGGCCTCGTTTCTTCGGAGGACCCTGGGCGGCAGCCTCGGCCTCCTCCTGCTCGTCACGGAATCGCTTTTGACGCTTGGGTCGGAAGGAGTAGGAGGACTCGGCCGTGTGCGAGCTTGAATCGGAAGAGGCGGTGGATGGGCGCGAGTCGCCATTGTCGGTGATGGCGGACGAGGGCTCGCTAAGGTTCTTGCCTCGCGGGATCTTGAGTGTAAGAAGATGTCGCTTGGGCTGCTTGGGCTGCTGCTCGTCATCGACTGACGGCTCGGCAAAGTCATCGTCGTATCGGATGGCAGCCCGGTGGCGGCCACGACGGATAGGGCGGGCAGCCTCGTCCGCAGCAGCTTCTGGCGCAGTGTCTTGCGGAGCAGCGTAGTCGTCACCAGCATTGGGCGCAGAGGTTTGTAGGCGGCCAATGCGACGGCGTTTCGTCCTCGACGGAGGTTCGTCCATTTCCGAATTGCCATCTCCATTGAAGCTGGAAGTCACCATGTCCTCGTCGCCATTCCCAGCCTTTCGTCGCCGGGTTCTTGGCGGGACCGGGGTCGAGCTGCGGCTCACATCCTGCGCGGCAGGATCGAAAAGCTGGACAGGTTTACGAGTTCGCTTGCCAGTGACCTCGTCGGCCTCAGTCGCCTTTGCCGTCTGCCTAGGTTGGTTTCGGAGTGAGCGTCCGCGAGTCATGATGCCAGCCTGCTGCGTCTCGGGGTTCTGACGACCAATCTTGGATGGGTGAGGGTCATATTCAAAGCCATATGCAGCCGCCATGATGCGATCCTGACTCTGAAGGTAGCGAGTTTCGCTGATGCCCTCCTTCTCCTTGGCCTTGTAACCCCTGACAACGAATTCTGGCTCTTCGTAATTGACGCCATGTTGGCGAAGGTTGCGTGTCCTGGCCTCGTATTTTGCATCGTGAGCTCGGCGACGCAGAGCATTCTCGTAATCGTCAACGATTTTCCCCAGAGAAGTCCACTCCGTCTGCCATTGAGTGAGGGACACATTTACGGCCGCAATAATTTCATACAGCTCGTCTTCTTTCATAGTCTCCGGATTTTCCAGAAGCGAAATATACTCTTCCGGGTCGCGCAGCTTCCGATACCGGAAATAGCGCCGAGGTTCATTTTCGTCAGAGTCGGAGACGTCGCCATCATCAGCCTCATCTGCAACTGGAGCAGGCGAGTTTGCAGCAGTAGGTTCCATGGAATCTGCGACGGGCGAGCCCCGGGTGGGCGTGTTCAAAGCTGGGGTGGGTGCCTCAGCCTGGAAGGCCTCAGGTGCGTCGTCGTTATCCTCAACCATTGGTTCCATACCGTTCAAGTCTTTCTCAGTATCCTTTTCCTCAGCTGCTGGTTCTTCAGCAGGGGTCTCATCTTCGGGAGTAGACTCTTTCTTCTCCGGATACAGAGTGGTATCTCCCTCGACATAAGGCGTCAAATATGCCCAGCGACCGGCTGGAGTTGGTTGAGGCCGCCAAGCGAGGCCAGATGAATGTGTCGAGCCTTGTGATGATGATGGTTTTGTTTGAGTCTTGGTAGGAGCCACATCTTCTACCACGGCGTCAGACTTGGCCGGGACAGAAGTTTGGACATCTTTCGCTTCTGATGTTGGCGTAGGTGTGGTCATCTTCTCTGCGGGTTCTGCTCGTAAAGCATCTTCAGCAGGCTCATCCTTGAGTTCACCATTAACGACATCTGTCATGCTGACGTCTTCATCGACACTAGGGTCTTTCTTGATTTCAGCCGCGGCATCGTCGGGTGAGCCGTCAAGCTGCTTTTGAATTTGAGAGGATGGAGATGAGGACTGAGCTGCGCCCTTTCCATATGATTCTGAACCGTTGGTAGATTCGTGAACAGTAGGCGGATTGGGTTCAGCTGCCGCCTCATGAGCCTCGGGCGACTTTGTCGTTGCCACGGGGATAACATCAGGAATCTTGTGCTCAGCCGGTTCCGACTTGGCCAATACTGTTGTCGATTCTTGCTGAGAGGAAGCGTCTGGGGATAACGGCTCAGATACTGCTGTGGTGGCGATAGTTTCTGATTGGCTAGCCTTGGAGGTAGTAGAGGGGGCGCCATTTGGTAGAGAAGCGCCGGCTTCGTTACGTAGCTGATTGTCTGGCCTGTCAGGATCCTCATCCTGTGGCTTGGAAGCAAGGACTTCAGGAACAGTTGCACTATCCCGAGTCGTGTCCGTGGGCTCATGAGTTGATGTCTCAGGCACTAGAGAATCCGGCTTGCCAAGTTTTGCTGGCAGAGAAACCTGGCTAGAAGTATTTGAGCGTGAGACGGAAGGCGAAGTGGAATTCTCACGCTCAGACACTGAACCGGCCACTTCAATGGTGTCTTGGACTTTATGCTCAGGTTCCTCGGGCGTCTCAATGTAGGCGGCCACCTCGGCGGAAGACTTGCGAGCAGGATTGCGACGGCGAGAAGTAGACGTGTCGGCATCAAGGGAGACACGTGTGTGAGCGGGATCCTGCGAATTAAAATCTTCCGAGTCGTAGCTGTTGTCGGATTTCCGCTTTTTGCTGCGGGTTGATGAGGTTGAGTTGGGGACGACGACCTCGTCGTCGATATGCTCAAAGGTGTAGTCGACGCGGGCACGCCGACGAAGAGTGTGACCCCCTTTCTTAGGGCTGTCAATTTCATCGGCGCCGTACTCGAAGCCGAATTCATCCATTGTTTTTGAGCGCTTCCTTGAATGGGAAGAGCGGGATGAGGCGGGAGCAGAACAGCTGGAGGTGTGCTGGAGGGTCTTGCTGGAGCGTCGAGCAGGCGGCGCTGACTGCGGGCTTTTGATGTCATTCGACATGCTGGGGCTCACAGACTGCAGAGGCTCGGAGACAGACTCTGGAGTAGATTGAGGGGAGTGAGAAGCGGGATTTGTCCTGCGGCGGGACGAGGCCATAGATGCAGTTCTGCGGGCACGTTCCATAGTCAGCCAGCCAGGCTGGATCTGGGATGAGCGGCACGCGCAGGCGAGAGGAGCGAAGGGAGGGAGGGGGGAGGGGAGGGATGTACGGGGTATTATTCAAGAAGGGGACAAGGAAGTAAGACGAGGCAGCGAGGTGTAGAGAATGGGAGCAAAGATGAGTAGAGTTGGGGGCGAGCAAGAAGCGTGGCGACTGGTGGTGGTGTGTCGACTTTTTGCTTGTATGAGCCGGCCAGCAAGTGAGAACGTGACGAGACGGGGAGTGGAGGACGGGGATAAAAGAAGAGTGGAGGGAATAAAAAAATAGAATGGGAATATAGAGCGACAGCAGAACAAGGCCGGGACGAGGAGCAGAAAGATGCAAGAGGCTGCTGGCCAAGAGTTGAGGATGTGTTTCTGCGCGCGGCGGCTCTCTACTCGCTCTGTTCTCCTGTGTCCTGGGGCATTCGGTTTTGCTCGAGGTGTCGTGGTTGGAATAATAGCTAATAAGCCTGGTTCCCGCGGGCCCACTTGTTTTGAGTGTGTAGGTAGGTAGTTAGTACCTAGTACCTAGTTAGTCTAGGTAGGTAGTGTGCAGTGGTAGTTAGTTAGTGTGCAGTGAGCTGGTGTGCTGGATGATTTGGGTACATATTAGGTACCTGGTACCGCCACAGTCCACAGTCCACAGTCCACATCCACAGTCCACAGTCGTAGGTAGGTAGGTACCCAGGTACGTTACTTAGCAGGTACCCGAGTGCCTACCTGTAATAAGCACCTGGCAGATCTAGTAGGTAAGTAGGAGTAGGTAGGTAGGTAGGTAGGTAGGTAGGCAGGCAGGCGAGGCAGGGAGCAAGACAGAGAGAGGGAGCAAGACTGAATCAAGTCAATACCAAGCTAGGAAATACAATAAAAAATCACCAGGAAGACGTGCATTCATCCGCCATTTCCGCGGCACCAGCCACTCTTGTTACCCCGTTACACTGACTGACAATGGTTGGGGAGAGAACGAGGTAACCACTGGTTTATTGCAGCTTGTGCGACCACCACCTACCACCAATAACTACCTACCTACCTACCTACCTACCTACCTACCTACCCTACCTACCTACCTACCTACCCTACCTACCTAGTTAACTACTAACCTACTAAAATATCCCCTTTGAATTTGTATTGTTTTCGCCTGCAATGACACCTTGACGGCCAGGGCATGTACGTACGTACCACTGCTAGAAAAATTCGCTTCGCATCACTCGACATACTTTTGCTAACAAATGGACCTTGCTTGTCGCCTCAAACCCCAGGCTCGCAGGCTCCCGCAGCCACGCTGCACCGCAGATGCAGACTGTCCAATCACATTGCCTCTTCCAGCCAATTTCACTAGCCTCTTTTGGCACCGCTTCTGTTGAGCTTTTTCTATATTTTTATTCTTTCGCGCAGTTTGCCTCTACAGTTGCCCCCTTTGTCATGCTGTCCCGTCCATCAGATATTCGACGGGCCTAATTGTGCATTCTTTGTCCAAGTGCAGCCCCCATGCCGTCTGTTGCTCTGTAGTTTCCTGTACAACAATGTTCGGTAACACATACGAGCCGCCGCCCAACAAGCAAGCTCTGCAGGTACTTGACATGCACAGTCACAGTGTAAGTTAGCGAACTAGCTGCTTCAGATTATGGTGTCGTCGGCGCGCGCCCGAGTCAGACGCCAAACTCGAGGCATGAATACTTGTTATCGTACGCGACAATCCCCGACTTTTTACCGTGTGTCATTTTGTGTATCCATCGGTAAGCTTTGATGTCATCTCTTTGCCCTCACATGTACATGCAACGGCGTGGCGCTTCCTCCCTAGGCACTGTGACTAGCAATACATACATACCTAGCTAGCAAGCCCTTATTAGATTCGGCTTGGAGCACAATTCGTGATCCACTCCTCGATCAAGTCCTGCAGAAACCTGCAGCATGTAACTACCTAACTAAATGCCTTCGTCTTTAAGGTTGGTACCCAAGTACCGACTCGGAGAAGGAGCAACTTAGTCGCGATAAGACCTGCTTGAACACTTGGATGCAATTACTTGACTTATGGATGCAATTCAATTCAATTCGATGGGAATCCCGAGACAAATCACTTTCTGTTTTGTCAGTCTGTTCAATAATAAAAGTAAAGATCCAGCATGATACACAGATACCCCCCCCCCCCTTTACCTACCCCAGTTGGCGGCGGTCCGTTATTAGCTCCAGCGTCGTCACCCCACCAACTGCAACCAATCCGTTCAGCCCTTCCCCCCGTTTGCCTTATCGACCCCTTCAACGTCATTCATAAACCACCTTCATAGCATCACAACCTCATACCACGATGGCGTCTAAAAAGACCAAGACCCCTGCCGCCGACGATAACCTCGACGAGCTCTTCTCTGGTATCGGCAGCGACGCCAAGGCCGGCAAGGCCGCCGCCCCCAAGAACTCCAAGGCCGGCGGCGCCAAGTCCGCCGGCGACACGGACATCCTCGCCGACCTCGAGTCGGAGCTCGCTTCCGCGCCTCCCGCCTCCCGTCCGCACACCCCTCGTATCGGCGGCAAGCGACCTGGCGCCGGAGCACCAGCCGCAGAAGACAAGCGCAAGTCGACCGACAGCGCCCGCAGTGCTCGTGCTAGCTTCACGCCCAGTGCTACCAGCTCGGAGCCTCACGATGCAGACAAGAAGGTTATCGCGGAGCAGCCTCAAGCAGCAGCAAGCGGCGGCGGCTGGTGGGGTGGTATTCTGTCCACGGCCAGCGCTGCGATGAAGCAAGCTGAAGCCGCCTACAAGGAAGTCCAGCAGAACGAGGACGCAAAGAAGTGGGCTGAACAGGTGAGGGGCTTCAAAGGACTCGACATTGGGGCTCTTCGGAATTACGGTAAGCTCGTCCATGGATCGATGCATTGATACGCAGAGCTCTGATGACTAACACCGCATGCTAGGTGACGATTTGCGCCATCGCGCTCTGCCGACCTTTACTAATATCCTCAACACAATTGCACCCCCCATCAGTTCTCACGAGCGCCTTCGTATTCACATCACGCACGATCTTGTCGGATACCCATCCATGGACCCTCTCATTCATGGCGTCTTCTCTCGTGTCATGTCACAGGTCGAAGGCGGCGACCTGCTGGTCGTCCAGCGTGGCCAGGAGAGTGGTTCTCGCAGAGCCCGCGAGAGCAATGCAGGCTGGAGAGATGGCCCTTGGTGGCGCCAGTCCGACTCTGTGCGTGAACTCGGACTGATTAAGGGCTTGACGGAGGGCACCAAGCTGTGCCGTGCCAACGCCGAGGGCTACGCCGACGAGTACTTTTCTGCTACCGGAGGTGTAGAGCAGGCCAAGACTAGGGCCACGGAAGATTCCAGCGAGACCAACCCCGTGCGAACATCGAATCTTTTCCTCGCTATCCAGGCTATCGAGACGGACGACGATGGCACGCTGTTTGCCCGCACGGCATCGGCCGAGAAGCGTAAAGACGACAAGGCCGAAGAGGAGGAAGAAGACAGTCATGTTTCGTTTGCGGTCTTTATTCTCGATCCGGTTCACCAGATCGAATACTCCACTGTCAGCCAGAGCATGCCGGCGAAATGGGCGCGTTGGCTGGACACCAACACTCCACTGACGCCCAGGTCTGGCGACGAGGAGCAGGCAGAGGCTGACTCTTTGGTCCCACCGGAGATTCGCGGCATCATTGATAGCGGAGCAGTTGACCCGAGAGAATGGGTCGCAGAATGGATCGAGGAGACGCTCTCTCTGTCCATTGGAATCGTAGCCCAGAGATACGTTGCCCGCAGGATGGGAGTCGGCGAGGACAGCCTGGGCAAGGCCAAGAGAAAGATGGAAGAGCTGGTTTATGACAATGCAGGAGAGGCCGCTCGCGCTGGAGCCATCTAAATTGTGTAACAGGGTAAACGGATTTTGTGTAATACCCAACTAGGCGTAGTATCTGCATTTTTCTCAGTCTGTCACTTCCTCAATCTCAATCTATATGCGCAAGGAAAAAAAAGAATCCCCCAAATTTCTTGTGTGTTGAAAGGTTGGTTTAGAAAGCAATGCTGTGCTAATATCCTGCCGACATAGCTGTAGGTGTACAATGTAAGTCGGCATCTCTTCGGAGTGGTCCACTTGCGGGAGCTACTTTGTGGAGCTGGGGAACTTGCTGATCATGTTGAAAAATTTCCTCCTCCATCATCCACCTGGTTGCTCAGTACACCCGCTGCCACGCACGATGCGACGCACGCCGCTCGAAAGGCCTATCAGCTATGATTGACGAAGGCCCGATCCTGAAAAGGTAGGTCTGCTGGTGGATTGCGGGCATTCTCTCCCTCCTTGCTCTTCCCGTGTGCCCTGTGTGCTTTTGTGACATGCGAAACCCCCCCCCCCTTCCGCCGAATCATGTGCGAAGCACAACACAACACAACACAACGCAGCGAATCTCTGTACGGCCACTCGAATTCCCCCCCACGAGTCTCTCGACAACGCGCAGCTCCCGCAAACCTGTGGGGGCGCGAACGCGGAGAACGGAGTCTCCCGTCAGCGATACGTTTTGTATCCGCAGGCGGGAGCAGGCTGGCGATGCAGAGCGGCGGGTGGGAGGCGCCTTCCCCCTTGGGGGTCCGGTGTCCTCCTGCTCGCCGGTGATTGAAACGTTCGGTTGCAAGATTGATAGGGCCATCATAGTCCACGCCTGTCTGCGCCCCCAGTCTGTTGACTGCTGGCGACCCTACACGGGCGTGGCTCCTGGAGCTCCGACATTTGCTTGCGTGACACTTGGAACGCTTGGGGTGTGTAACTCGCTACACGCCACCCTGTGTCATGGACGATGAGCCTGACCGCCTTGTTTTTTTTTTGTGTCTCTCGTGACCCAAGAACCTCCTCCGCAGTCGCAGTCGAACCGTCTCTGGCTCGTTGTGCGATGCAAAGCCACCGAACAACACCACCAGTTCCCAACCACCTGCCTGCAGCATTCATGCGGAAGCAGCCTCAATACACGGTAAACACATACGCATTCACATGAACACCGAGACTGCACTCTCTTCTGTACGCTCATAGACTTTGGATCGTACTGAAGTGGGCGGTTTGCGCCAAACAGGCCCCGTGGCATCATTTCAGCGAGGCGACATGGTACTCCGTGCCTGACGTGTAAAGTGGACAATACGCATACCAAGCTATTCCCAGCAGCTAGCTCGTGCATACCAACATTACCAGATGTTATTTCCGTAGAGGCATCTCGGCAGTGCAACCCAAATTTGTTGCCAAAGATCAACGTTCTTGGACTAAGAAATCTTGGCGAAATGTGGTGCTGATCGGAGAAATTCGCCGTAACCCTTCCTACGTTGGACAAAAAAGCAAGGAAGCTGTCACCAGTAGCCCGAGCTCTAGAAAGTGCATCTGGAAGCGCCGCCGGTTGCCTCTTTCTTTTATCCCTCGTCTCGCTGCTCAAGTAATCGGTGACCAAGGCACTGCGTATAAACAAGACAGATGCTATCCTGGAGAACCTCGAAGCGAGTACTTGGACACTCTATGTTGCCGAAGTGTGATTATGCCGACGTGATGTTGTTTACCAGGGGCCTGTGCTGGAAATGTGAGGAGCTTTGTATGAATCTATACAAGCCTTAAGAGGGTACGAATATATAGGCGTACTTTAGGAAGGTCATACTTGTAACTCTGTTCATCTATTCAACTAGTTCAGCATGTTGAGGTAGCGTGTAGTAATGACGGTATTCTGCGAAGCACCGCTGACGCCAATGTGGACGACCTCGCCAGGCACAATGTCGACCAGATTGTCATCGAATGTGACACTGTCTTCCTCACATTCCACCGCGACACCCTTCACGGGAACCTCGGCCTTGACGGCGACGGACGTGAGGTCCGCAGAGAGCTCTGCCGTGAGGTGTTGGGGCTTTTGAAGGTGCAAGTACTTGAGAGGCTCGGGCCAGTTGACATATCGCGCAATCTGCTTCCCGTCCTGGAAGAGATACGCCGCCACGACGGTGCGACTCTCCAGACCAGGTGCGCTGACTGGGACATCCATAGAGTAGATTTCCGTTGAGCGATTTTCCGGGAGCACCATGAACTTGGCCACATTCTTGGAAAAGGTCTCCTTGCCCGTCTCAACGTCCCACGCCTTGACCACGCAGTCAACGGTCAAATCTCCCAGCATGAGATTGGAGCCCCAAATCTCAACCTTGGTCTTGGTTTCAATATGCACCCTTGTGTATTTGTACCTGGGATACTGGTGTTCCCGTCTTGTCATGCCGATGGAGATTGGCGCCATCTCTCTCTTGACGGTAAAGTAGGCAAGCTTGGGGCGGAGGTAGTAATCGCAGATGGCCCACGAGGTGACGGGCCAGCAATCATTGATCTGCCAAACCAGCGCGCCGCCGCAGTATTCTCGACCGGGGCCCTTCCACTCACGTTTCCAGAGGCGATAAGCCGAGGCAAGGCATTCTGCCTGCATCAGCTGGGTCGAGTAGACGTATTGTTCGAGGGGGTCAGGACCATATCGCATGTTCTCTACCAAGTAGAGAGCTAGTCTGCGCTCATGACCGGCAGCCTTGTTGTGAAAGTCAACGGTGGATGACTGCGGGTAGCGATCGGGGTCGTTTTTACCCTCCGGTAGGTACGCATCGATTGTTTTTACGGAAGGGAATGCCTCCATGCCAAACTCTGAAACAAAGCGACCGACCAACTTGTCAAAGTTTTGGTACTTCTCCTGCGAGCCATGCCACACGTTCCATTGGTGAATATCCCCAATCGTGGGGTCAGTGGTGGCCTTGCCACCCCAAGGGCTGCCGTAGTGGTATGGTACATCCGGAATGAGGTCTCTGCATACATCTGCGAGCACCTTTTCGTAAATGAAGCGGGCTGGAAATTTTGATTTCAGCCAATTAGTCTCATCCATATCTTCGCGATTATAGCCAAGTGGTTCCGACTCCGCAAGCTGGTAGTCTTCATTGTTGCCGGCCCAGATCACAATGGACGGGTGGTGACGTAGCCGAGTAACGTTGACCCTGGCCTCACGATCAATGGATTCCAGCATCTCCGGCCAGACAGGATAGTTGCCGCAGCCAAACATAAAGTCATGCCAAACAAGAATGCCCATCTCATCGCATGCCTCATAGAATGGTGTCTCCTCGTAAAGCCCGCCGCCCCAAACTCGGATCATGAACTGGTTGCCGTCGGCGACCAGCTTGACCCAATCGCGGTATCTTTTCGGTGAGATTCGAGGAATGAAGTTATCCGCGGGAATCCAGTTGCTGCCCCCGCAGAAAATTGGAATGTTGTTGATCTCGAAGAAGAAACTAGTACCGGGTTGGTCTTCGAGCGTATGCTCGACAAGACGAACGCGGCGCAAACCAATCTTTTTGGACATGGTATCAATGGCAGTATCATCGGCTAGAAGCGTTGCTTTGATGGTGTAGAGCGGCTGCTTGCCATATCGGATGGGATACCACAGCTCAGGGTTTCCAATATGAAAGGTGACCGAAGCGGTGCTGGTAGCAGGTATCATTTCAGAGGCCACATATTTCCCGTCGAGAGACACCTCAACGCGAACATGTGTCGCCGTGGTCCCCTCTATTGTTGCGTGCGCAGTGACTTTGGCGTGTTTAAGGGAGTCATCAATGTCGATGTTCGTATACAGATCAGTCAACCTCGAGTTGTAGATTTCAAGGTTTACAGGCCTCCATGGACCACAAGTTAGTAGAGCAGGACCCCAGTCCCATCCCTAGTCCGGCAGGTCAGCAAAGAGTCATTCACAACTGGTGAAGTCGAAGGGGCGAAACATACCCAGTGGTATTGAGCCTTTCTGACCGCCAAGCGAGAGCTGTCCCCGTTCCAACAGCTCCATACGTGCCGAGGAAACTGCTCGACACGCTTCCAGCCACGCAAATAGGCGCTATCAAAGGTAATGACCAGCTCGTTGTTGTGCTTCTGAGATAGATGCGCTGTAACGTCGACACGCTCGGGGAGAAACATGTTGTCAGCTTGGAGGATGAGCTCGCCATTGATTGTAACAGTAGCAAAGGTGTCGAGTCCGTCGAATGCTAGGACGGCTTTGGCACTAGCCTTGATTTCTGGGCTGGCAAAGGTGGTCCTGTACGTCCATTGCGCCTCGCCGACCCATTGGACGTTGTTTTCGTTCTTGCCGATGAAAGGGTCTGGGATGAGGCCATGGTGCATAAGATCCAGATGGACATTGGTAGGGAACTGAGAAACGGCGCGGTACTCGTCGCCGCCCTGCTTGTCGGCCTGTTTGAACTGCCAGTTCTTGTCAATCGGAATGACGGTGCGGGAGGCCATGGCGGCGACGGCTATCGACAAACGGTCGAGAGGTCGGAGCGTGAGCTCACAGCGTCTAGGGGATAATGATTCTGGGAGGAAGTAGATGGAGGTCAAGCGACGGCCCGCAGGCGGCTGGAAGGTGAGGAGATAAATGGGCGGCCTGATTTGTTGGGGACGGGATGTGCATGTATGTATGTTCGTCCGGGGGTTGGCGGGGCAAGTCGGCTCGGCCTAGAAGGGCAGGTCGGAGGACAGCTAGCCAGCCAGCCAAGGTCCTTCCCTACTTCCCCGCCTCGGCCGGATGGCGGAAGCGACAAGATAAATACGAGGTATGGCACAACTAAATTAAAGAGTCTTCTATTAACGCATTAAAGTAGATTCCTACAGTTGCGTGTGTGAGCGCACATTGGGAAGTGGTCGACAGGTATAAGATATTTGTAATACGACGACGAGCTGCCTGCAGCGCTACCGCTCACATACTAATAAGGCATTCACAGCTGGCGGTTGCGATGAGCCAGCCAGCCAGCCAGCCAGCCAGCACAGACGGCATATTCGACAATGTATTAATCAAGACAAAAGGAAATTTCGACTATTAGTTGGGGAAACGACTATGTAAGGTCCTGCTTCAGTACCGTCAAGAGACCTGTTCGTCTCTGTGCAAGCATCAACACGGGAAACCACAGCAATCTATGAAACGAATGTACTCCAAAAACTCCATGCTGTCCATAAGAAGCGAATGCGCGCATCAAGAAACCCTTGCCCCTTGGAAAAGAAGCTTCAGCTTGTAGTTCAAAAATAAAAACAGAATTCCACCAGCGCGTCATCGTATCAATTGTTACAAGCTCCGTGCCTGGCACTTGTCTAGCAGCAGTTGCCTCCCCGTCGCCTGTTGGTCAAGGTAAAGACCTCTTCCCACTCGCGGAGGCCGCCCCAGTTTTGACTGCGGTTCTTACCCCTGCGCCTCCTACGCAGCCCGGGATGACCCGCGTCGTCGACGGTGGCGCCCGTCATGGAGCTCTTGATGCTGCCACCGTCGCTTGCGTTGTTCCAGGCGCTGCTATCGCCGTACTGGATGCCGCTCATCGGGTCGTCCGGGTCGATGTCGCCGAGCTCAATCTTGGTCAGGATGATGCGGGCCAGCCGGGCGAATATCTCGTCGACGCCTTCTCCGTTCAGGGCGCTGGCCTCGGTGACGACCGAGATGCCCTGCGTGCTGGCCCATCGCGTGGCCTCCGAGCTCGAGATTTCACGGCCGTCCGGGGCGTACGTGGCCTTTTGCACAGACCCGGCGCTGATGGACCCTGCATAGTCCCGGCCCCTTGTCGTGGCTTGCGTGTTTGTCGTCGAGTATGAGCTGGCAAAGCCGCCCGCGGTGATGGTCGAGTTGGAGCTGACGCTGCTTGGCGTGGGAGGCGGCATGGACGTGTCGACGAGGGATTCGTTGGCTAGATCGAGCTTGTTGCCGACGAGTAGTAGGCTGAGGTTGGGGGAGGCCAGAGCTCGCGCGTCGTTGAGGAAAGGCTGCAGGCCGCGGAAGGAAGCGTGTGATGTTATGTCGTAAACGAGGATGGCGCCGGCGGCACCTCGATAGTATGATCGGGACACGGATCGGAATCGTTCTGTGCCAGCTGTATCCCAGAGCTGGCCGTGGCATTCGTGTCAGCCGCGTCGCCCAAGCCGTGCCGCAGCCGGGCCGGATCATGTCTTACCTGTAGCTTTATTCTTTTGCGCCTGGCACCGGTGCCAACTTTGATGATTTTGCTGGCAAATTCCACGCCTATGGTTTGCGATGACAATACTCGCCATTCGTTCTTCACGAATCGATGCAGCAGACAAGACCTACAGCTGTCAGTATGATGGTCACCGGAGTCATCTGTTGCTGCATCTTACTTTCCCGACCCGCTTGGCCCCAGGAGGATAATCTTGGCCAGATAATCGTACATGCTTCCGAGCTCCTACATTGCCGTGTCAGCCGTCAATCGGGTTAGCCCGAGGGTGCCGAACATGCGCGCTTACCTGCTCTCTGGTGGTGGCAGCGCTCTCCTCGCTGCCGGCCGAGGAGCCTCGGGGTCGCGTCATGGTGATGGAAATCGAGTTACTAGTCGGCACAAAGTTGTGTTAAAGGCATCTCCTGGGCAGCATCGCGGGGGCAGCGGTGAACAATGTCGAGGTAGTCGGTCGATGGCGCCAGCCTGTACTGGCGTCAACTCAGACCATCGCAATTCAGCGGCTCTTGGCGTTGGGCAGGTGACTGACTTGCGCTGATAAGGAGCAACACTTACATAAGCACAATAGCAGACCTCAAATATACGTATATATTCATTCATAGCTTCTGGAACGAGGCTGAAACCGTATACTTATCGCCATTTTAAATGGCATGTTGTAATAAATTCCGCAGTCTAATAAGCCGTGATGTCAGTTCTGATCTGTGTTGATCGTTTTGCGTCTTGCCGATTGCTGGGGCGCGTGCAGCTCCATCTCCGTGTTATTAGAGGAAGTCGAGTCGAGATACCTAGGTAGCTAGCTACGGCTGGCTGCTTTTACCTTGGTTTCTGTGACAATCATTTCCCATATCCTATTTGAATAAAGTGTACTTTCCTGTACAGTATTGTTCTATCAGAAGGCCAGGCATTTTTTTGAGAGCATTTCTTCATCTTGTTGGAAATAGCCATGCTAATTCCTACCACCCGCAAGGTACCTCCATCGGACCCAGTACCAGCCAGGCCTTTGGCGCCGCCCCCTGCAGTCCACCGCGGGCCGAGGCAACAAAGTCAGATGCAAGCCTTCTCAGCAAACGAATCATCTTTGCAAGCTACAACAGCATCGTCCATGTCTCTTGGTGGATAGAATCATACCTTTGCATCGCACATCTGTACATATAACCATGAAGATCTCGAGCCACACATTCCTCGTCTCCGGCGGGTAAGACCACGACTCTACCCTCTACTACCCTCTCCGCTCTGATAACTACACTCTACGCTCTCTACACTGAATCCTCCCCTCAGCACATGCTAACCATCACCACAGCGCCTCGGGATTAGGCCGCGCTTGTTGCGAGGACATTGTCGCCCAGGGCGGCCATGTTGCTGTTCTAGACCAAAACGAGGAAAATGGACAGGAATTCGTCAAGATTCTAGGATCGGCGGCCCGGTTCTTTGTTTGCGATGTTTTGGAGAGTGAGAGCATCGCAGCCGCTGTCCAGGGCACAGTGGAATGGGCCAAGCAGTCTGGCAAGACGATTGGCGGTGCCATCACTGCTGCTGGCGTCGCTCTACCCGCGCCTGTATGTATTTATCGGTTCGCTCCATGTTTACTTGACGATGAAGATGAAAAAAAAAAAAAAACAATAGAAAAAAAAACTAATTCTCACCAAGATTGTCAACCGGCACGGTACCCCCTTTAACATCGATGACTTCGACTTTGTCGTCGGCGTAAACCTGCGCGGTACCATTGATCTCGCCCGTCAGACCTGCGAAGCCATGGTCAAGACCAAGCGCGAGTCTCCGGACAGCGATCACGGTGTCATCATCATGGTCGCATCCTCGGCTGCATTCGACGGACAGAACGGCCAAGTGTCGTATTCTGCCTCCAAGGGCGCCATCCGATCTCTGACCCTTCCCATGGCGAGGGACCTTGGTCGCTACGGCATTCGCGCCATGACCATCGCTCCCAGCCTGTTCGAGACGGGAATGACGAGTGCCATGCCAGACAAGGTCCGTAAGAACCTCGAGAACACATTTGTCTTTCCCACGAGATCGGGTCGTGCCCCCGAGTTTGCTTCTCTTGTTCGTCAGATCATTGAGAACGAGATGCTCAACGGCGAGGTCATTCGCCTGGACGGCGCTTCGCGCATGCCAAAAATTTGAGCCAGAAGTGGACGCGAGGGTGCTGACGAAGGTGCTGCCCAGGGAGGGTGGTGGCAGCTTGTTGGTGTAACATAGGGCAATTGTATATCTTGACTTGCAATTGACAGCAGGATGAAATAGAAGAAAGTGCAAGTATTGTGATGAAATAAACCATGAGTAAGTAGCAGGAAGCAGGTAGCGGAATGAAAAGAAAGGTCGGGTTAACGGTGTAAGCCGCCAGCAGTCGGGGGAGGTGAATGAAGAACGTGGCAAAAAAAAAAAAAAAACTCTATGAGGGAATAGAGTAAAAGCCGGAAGGCATAATGGAACTCGCAAAATAAATTAAACAAAAGAAAAAAAAAGACAAAAAAAGAGAATAGTGGTGGAATAAATTAAAATATTGCTGCATATCGGAATGACGAGTCTTGTGTTAATATAATAATGCAGGCAGGCAGTAGGAGTTCTAATAATAGGCAGCGACTTGGCTGCGGGGGTGGAACTTGACTCTATGCATACAAACATACGTAATCCGTACACATTACATACACACATATACACACACACACACACACACACACACACACACACACAACTCGGTCAAGAAATCCCGGTTCATAATGGGTCTCAAGATAGCTGTTCTAGACGATTACCAGGGTGTGGCGGAGCAATACTTTGGAACACTTGGGGATGAATTTGAAATCAGCTATTTCAAGGATACGCTGTTACCCTACCACGATCCCGCAACCCCGCAGAGCGTCCGGGATCAGTTGGCACGTCGACTGGAGCCATTTGAAATCATCAGTACGTGAGATTTCGGGGAATTTTCGCACCTGTTGGACAGGCAGATGCAGCGTGATTCCCCGGGCCCTTTCCATTGGCCGGGGCGACCAAGGGCAGGGGATGCTGAGCGAGATTTCTATTTCTGATCCTAACTGGGCCCCCAGGCACAACGAGGGAACGCACCCCCTTCCCGGCGGAACTGGTCAGACGACTGCCAAAGCTGAAGCTGCTGCTCACCAACGGAGCACGCAACCTCGCGCTCGACCTCGACGCCTTCCGGGAGAGGGGCATCGTCGTGGCCACCGTCGTCGACGTGCCGCCGTCCCCGGACCCGGACCACGCACGGCCGACCGTCGGCGCGACGTCGGAGCACATCCTCGCCCTTATCCTCGCGCTGGCCAAGAACGTCGCCGCGTCCGACGCCTCGGTCAAGAGCGGCGGCTGGCAGACCGGCCTCAGCACCAGCCTGTCCGGCAAGACGCTGGGCGTGGTCGGGCTGGGCCGGCTGGGCGCGGCCACGGCCCGGATGCTGCACGCCGCGCTGGGCATGCAGGTCATCGCGTGGAGCCCCGGCCTGACCCAGGCTCGGGCTGACGAGCAGGCCCGAGCGGCGGGCTTTGACGCCATCTCGCAGCAGCCCGACGGCAGCGGCGGCGGCGGCCGGCCGACCTTTGCGAGCGTCTCGCGCGAGGAGCTGTTCCGCAGGGCCGACGTGATCAGCCTGCACCTCGTGCTGTCGGACCGCTCGCGCGGCCTCGTCAACGCGGACGACCTGCGCAGGATGAAGCCGGGCGCCCTGTTCGTCAACACCGCCCGCGGGCCGCTGGTCGTCGAGAGGCACCTGCTCGACGTGCTGCAGCAGGGCCGGATCGGCGGTGCCGCCCTCGACGTCTTTGACCAGGAGCCCCTCCCCGCGGACAGCGAGTGGCGGACGACGGAATGGGGCAGGGGTGGCCGCAGCCAGGTCCTGTTGACGCCGCACACGGGCTATGTCGATCGTGAGGTGATTCACGGCTGGTACAAGCTGCAGGCTGAGCAGGTTCTGCGCTGGAAGAATGGCCAAGAGCTTGGCATCCGCCTGGCGTGACAAGGGGAGAGAGAGCCCGTCTGTGCTTTCGGGGGATTTTTTTTTTCTATCCCGTGATGCTCTGACTCGTCTTGGCTTTCCTGTCCATCACCCAGAGCTGCTGCAGCATTGCCATGCTACCTGCCCAGGCTTGGCATATTCTTGTTGTTCTTCTTCTTCAAACTATCATTTCCCCACCACAATGTGAATTATGTGAAATACGAATTATAAAAGACGCCACTATTGAGCTATTGATACTCGCTCGCTGCTATACCCGCCGATCTCTAGCTCTGCGCCACTTGCATCAGGAACTCCTAGATTCATTCATGTGACCAGCAACCAATGAGGAGCTTGGCATGTCAGGTACTTTTGAAACCCGTCACGGCATGACTAAATATAGTCCCCATTCCCATCCCCCCTGTCTAAAGGTGTGGGCGGCCGACGCAGGGTTCGTCAGAAAAGATCAGAAACCCAGGGTATAAAAGAAAGGATTCGGGGCGGGGTAGGTAGTTGCGATGAATATCGTGAAACCGGCTTGTCGGGACCGGCCATGTTTGAAACACTAGGCAAGGAAGCTGTGACACAAGCCCGACATTACCAAACTCGTGAAATTCAGAGGATTGCGTGGCAGAAAGAATGTCAAGAGTTTTTACGGAAGATGGATGGAGCGAATCGTGAATCGTGGTTATGGACCGTGACACACACAACCTGCCGAGACTGATAGCTTGAGGATGGACTCTGTCATGACAAAAGTTCCGTTCATGAACAAGGATGAAAATAACAAAAGATGGGCCGATTCTTTTTGTTGCCATCTTTTCGGAAGAGAAAAATGAGTCGTGTTATCCAATTGATTCATCAGTTGACCTGCAGGCTGCATCTGGCCGGAGAAGCTACTGCACGCACAAGCACAGCACCACACCTGCAGAGACTACTACTCGAGAACTCAAAGATTGAGTCAATCTGAACGACAGATTCCCGTGGTGCCAAGGGCTGACATGAGATTTGAAAGCCACCCCCGTATGGCGCCACCGCGAGCGAAGTCCGCGCCCCGGGGCTAGAGAAACAGCCTGTAACTAGTCATCTTCATGCAAGCTGCGGCACCAAGCAAAGCAGAAGAAGAGCATTAGAGGGCGAGTGACACCCCTGCACTTGCAGTGGATATGTAGGTTGCGTAAGGATTTTGGATTTTGAAATCAAATGTTTGGCTATGACTCAGCGGTGCAATCAATCCACTGGTCAAGTGCTTATCAGACATGCATTGTGACAGCAACGACGACGGTGAGGGGCTGTTGATGATGCAAGACCATGCAGCAGCAGGGTGAAATTGAAAAGAATAGAAACTTGCAAGTAGGAGTAAGTCGGTAGTCGGTAGCCATGATATGGTGGCATGGACTTTCACTTGCACACTCGGGTCAAGGTTGTCTGCCTGTCTATAACAACTACTCACTCCCATCTCTCCGCGATACCCTGCTAGTAGATCGAGCTCGTCAGTCCACAAGCTAGTTTTAGTTACTGCCAAGTTATTAACAAGCATCAACTAACCAATGACTGCTAATGACTTGTTCAACTACGATGAAGTCGGTATCCGCAACGCCACGTTGCTAAATCCCGTGGCGTCCAAGATGCCGCCAAGTTTTCGGGGTCGTTGTTACTTACCTGGTCGTATCCTTGTCAACAACTCGACTTGCCGCTCAGACCTTGGACTACCATCGACAATGACAACCCAGTTCCCCTCGGACATCCTGGACTGGGTCCGTGGTGAGATGCGCGCGAAGAAATCGAAATCTCCTGAGACGACATGCGCCGCGCCAAAAAAGGGAAAAAAAAAGAAAAAAAAAAGAAAAAAGGACGGCCCCCAGAACGGCCACAACCGTGCGTAGAGATGATGCCTCGGGAAACTCGGCCAACCGGAAGCTGCAATTCCCGTCCACCGTCCCTACCGTCCCCTGTCCACCATCGGCGGAATATGTTATGTGCCCATTTTTTGCGTTTATGCAACGCGATATGCAACGAACCCCGGATTGAGAAGCTCCCTGGATAGTGGGCGTGCCACACACGTAGCCATCCATGGACGGCACAAAGGTGGGAAAAAGTTACAAAAATATCAATTAAAAAATTGGGTAGAGGGGTTTGAAAACAAGACTGGAACTCGTGGACATTGACACGAGAAGAAGGGTATCCCACGCCGAATCGAGTGCGACGGAGGCCGCCAAAGATGTACTATATACAAAAGGGACGCTGGAAACCTGTGCACTGGACGACACCGCCTCCTATTCTTCAGCGAAGAGAAACCGGGTGCTCCATGATCCTGTCTGGTAACGGATCAAAATAATTCGAAACTTGTGCCTCGGAAACCACTCCAACTCGTTCCGCCAACCTGACACTGAAGCTCTTCCTCCATCACTGCTCACTGCCACAATCACCCTCAGACTCTCTCTCCCCCTTCACCTTCCTTCCATTGACTCGACGACGAGGCTCTCGATACAACACAGACCCAGTCTTCCCGAAATAACCCATAAACCTCATCAACTCTGACCATGGCCGGTGACAAACCCCAGTGCGGCAATGCGGACAAGTCCGAGGTCGAGTACGACCTCCCACTTCATGTGGTTGGATTGTGTAGGCTTCCTCGCATATGCCACTCTAGATTGCATCACGAAAAGAACTAACCATGTAATTAGTCTTGATCTTGGCCTCCTCACTGCTAGGTAAGGAACGAAGAGGGAAGAAAGACGAGAGAAGAAAGAAGAGAAAAAAGGAGTAGCGAAAAATAAAGAAGATATCACCGAGTGGTACAAAATATCGAAATCACAACTGACCTCCCTCTGTTAGGAGCCGGATTTCCCGTCGTGGCCAAGCGGTTCAAGTCTCTCAAGATACCCGCTTCCGTCTTCTTCGCATGCAAGCATTTTGGAACGGGTGTCCTCATCGCCACCGCCTTTGTCCATGTGAGTTTTTTTTCTTCTCCTCTCGCCCCCGGGTCAAACCCTTTCTCTAACAGCACACGCCCACGTAGCTGCTCCCTACCGCCTTTGGCAATCTCATGAACCCATGCCTCCCCGATCTCTTCACGGACAAGTATCCGCCCATGCCGGGCGTGATCATGATGGGGTCCATGTTCGTCCTCTTCGTCATCGAGATGTACCTCAACGCCAAGACCGGCGGCCACTCGCACGGCGGCCCCACGGGCGAGGGCCTCACGCAGCCCAACCACGAGCACCACCAGCATCGCCACGCGGAGAAGAAGGACAGGATTGTGACGACGGTGGGCGGCGGCGGCGGCGGCGGCGTCACCGAGGACGAGAGCTCCGGCTACAGCAGCCCGACCAGCACCGAGTTCCGCCCCGACGACTCGTCCTCGGCCCTCGACGTGGCCGCGGCCGCCCCCCCGCGCGGCAGCAAGAAGAACGCCGCCACCGAGGTCCGGTACTTTGACGAGGCCGGCGTCGAGGTGGACCCGCAGGTGTACCGCAAGATGTCCGCCAACATCACCCTGCTCGAGGGCGGCATCCTCTTCCACTCCGTCTTCGTCGGCATGACCCTCTCCATCACCGTCGACGGCTTCGTCATCCTGCTCATCGCCTTCCTCTTCCACCAAGCCTTTGAGGGCCTCGGCCTCGGCTCCCGCATCGCCGCCGTGCCCTACCCGCAGGGCAGCGTCCGGCCCTGGCTGCTCGTCGTCGCGTTCGGCGTCACCGCGCCGCTGGGCCAGGCCATCGGCCTCGGCGCCCGCAACACGTACGACCCGGAGAGCGCCTTTGGTCTCATCATCGTCGGCGTCTTCAACGCAATCTCCTCGGGGTTGCTCATCTACGCCGCTCTGGTGGACCTCCTGGCCCAGGACTTCCTGTCCGAGGAGGCTGAGAGGCTGATGAGCGTCAAGAAGAAGGCGACGGCGTTTGGGTTTGTTCTTCTAGGAGGTAAGATAACGGATTCCATGTCAGGAGAGGATGAATCGGGTTGCTAATCCCTAATTTTTTTTTTTTTTTTAGCTGCTTCCATGGCCTTTGTTGGCGCGTTTGCGTGATGCTCATGTCATAACGACGGAAATCACCCCCGAAGTAATATCAAAAAGCTCAAGGAGCATCTTAACGTGACAACGACAGTTTATGACTGCTGGTCGCTGGGCGGCTGGGCTGGCTTTGGGAAATTCTTTTGGCAAACCCTGGTGCATTTGTTTAGCCCGCGATCTGGCGTTGGTTTCATTATTGGTGCATGATACGAAGCATTCTTTTTTAATACCATCGTTTAAGGAAAAAAAATGGAAAAAATTACGTCTTGGTGAAGATGCGCGCAGACGTCATGTTCGCGATGCCAGGTGCATATTGACTTGAAAGCTGAGGTCTGCCACCTCGCTCGTACGCATTGGCCAGGCGGTGAGTGCTGGCAGAGAACAGCTGTTGGCTGCTGGAAATAGAGATGGTGATGGTTGCTGAACGATTGTGCATGTTGGACTGGTTTCTATTTTCGGCAATTAACTTTCTACCTAGTCGGTACTTGATAAACTACCTGTCAACTAATCATCATCATAATTATGCCGCGAGTTAGCCAAGTCAACACCGAAACCCGTGCTAGTGGCAACCCGTAAGCACTATCACGCCCGAGATGGCGCCCGGACATGCCTCGAGAGGTGGAAAATTAATTCCATCAAAGATTTGCCGGAAGTGATCTCGGATGTACCTCCACATCGGGAGAATGATTCCCCAAGCCAAGGCGTTGGTGAGTATGTATGTATGTATGGCTTGTCGCAACCGCGCTCGTCGTCGGTATTAAAAGAGGCCAGCCAGCCCTACGAAGAAGTCAAGGCCTGGGTTGAGTCGGCTCGTCTTTTCTTGCACTTTACTTGCTTCCGCCCAAAAAAGCAGACAAAATGCGCATTTCCGTCTCCTCGACCGTCATCGCCGCCGCCGCCGCCGCCGGCTTCTCCTCGCTGGCCGGAGCCAACACCACGCCCGTCTCCGACAAGGACATGAGCGACCTGCTCAACCAGGGCGGCGTCTCGCTGGCGATGAAGGCCGCGCCCATGTTCTTCTTTGGCCAGGCCCTCAACCACCCGCCCTGCATCCCGACCTTTGCCACGGACAAGAACAACAAGCAGACGCCGCCGGCCGACCTGTGCGACTGGCCCGACGCCGGCTGCAACTGTCGCACCCCGGGCGTGCCCATCGGCAACCCGGCGCCGTCCTTCCCGGTCTACTACTCGTACCAAAAGTGCACCGACACGAGCATCCGCATCCAGTATTCTTTGTTTTACCAGAAAGACGGGTGAGTGCCCCCGACGTTGCAACCCGCTGGGCAAGTGTGACAAGTGCAACCACTAAATTCATTCGCCCGCCCGGCCCTCTAGCTTTAATCCCACCAAAGTGTTTGGCCACCACTAGTAAGTATTCCGGTGATTTGAATTCTAGCCGTGGCATTCCTAATTGCCTCGGGATAACAGTGATTGGGAGCGTGTCATCGTCATTTGGAAAAAGTCCGACGACGGCCTGTGGCGCCCGGCCGAGATCAAGCTGTCGCAGCACAGCGGCTACCAGACCCTCGAGTGGGATCAGATCCAAAACACCTTCAACGACGACACGGCCGGCCAGAAGCTGGGTGGACCCAACGGCCAGAAGAACCTCAACCACGCCAAAGTCTACGTCGCCTGGGCCAAGCACGACCATCACAACGAGCGCAACACGGTAAGCTCTGAGAGGGAAGGGTGGGGAGGGGAGAAAGAAAAGTGTCACATTGGAAGAAGGCGCTGGTACATTATGGCAAACAAGGTGGAATCTGTGTGCTAACTTTTGAATTCCAAGGGCTTCAACGACGCCCTGTCGCAGCTGACCAACAACGCCTTCCGCTCCCAAGACTGGTGGTACTTGCCCCAGCGAGGTATGATTTCAATCTTGCGCGGTATTCTGTACCTTTGGCTGACAGCTCTGTCATTCTAGACGACTACATTCGTGCCGACGGAAGCACCGAGATTGGCCGACTGATGAAGGGCATGGATTGGGGCGACGCCACCTCTAACCCGGCCAGCGTCCATGACGGTCTTTGCCAGGCTTGAGGATCGGGATACATTGAGTTTCTGTGAAGTATATACACATTTCTATACAACATGTGAGCCTGTAGATGTACATGATGAATTATTATACTATTGCAATTTTCTATCTTTTGTACAAAAATGAAAGAATGAAAGAATCAGAAAAACACAAAAGAAAAGACCAAAACTGGCAATTTGTCAATGCTACATCAAATGCGGTTATATACAATAATAAACCCTCAGCCAGTACATACGACCATAGATAACAGAAAATTCGGGGTCCCGTCTGCTCCCCCATAGACAAGCTGTTAATCGGCAGATTAGTAGTTGGGTCGGTGACGACCAGCGAACACCGGCTGTTGTATGTTTTTTTGCCTTTTTTTTTTGCCTTTCTTTTTAATCCATATAGATATATGTCCTTTTTAAACTTTTTACTGAATACAAATGTCAACTCTAGTCTGCTAAGGGAGCCTCAGAAAAACATCTCACAACTTTTCAAAATCCGGTCACCCCAACCCCGTCGCCGCATTCCCACCCGGGCACACCGCCGCGTAGGCTTCCTCCAGACCACATCCCGAATTCCACCCATCCTCCACATCCGTCACCGCCCGCCCGCGCAAACCTGTACAAAGCCGGGTTGACGAACCCGACCGGGCCCTTGCCCACCCGATGCCGCGCGTCGTTGACCCAGGCGCAATCATGGACGCGGCGACGGGGGGGTCCGACGCCGAACGTGCCCTTGACGTTGTACATCTTTTTCCCGTGCACCGACACGAGGTGGTCGCTCGTTAGCGCCGAGATGTCCGGGTAGCCGCGCGGCCGGCGGGGTCAAAGTAGCCCCGCGGCGTCGAGGTTTCGCCCGGTGCTGCCCCCCGGCGGTGTAGCGCCGGACGCGGGTCCCGCTGGTAAAAGGGCGCGCCGGGGAGACGTTGCTGAAGCCGCCGCCGCCGCCGCCGCAGCTGGCGACGGTCGCGTTGTCCCCGGAGGCGCTGGAGGAACGCGGCCTGCCTCGGGAAACGGCGTTGTCGGGGGGGAACCACGGCGGGTTGCGACGGCTCCGCGAGCAGCAGCTGCGTCCCGCCGACGGGGGTGGCCCAGGGGGGCACGAGGCGGGGAAGTTTGGGGCTGAAGCGGCCGGTGGTGGTCTCGTTGGTCGGGGGCGCCGGCGGCGGGGTCGAGGCGGGTGCCGTCGTTGGTGGCGGCGCCGCGGTCGCCCGAGGCGACGAGCACGGTGGTGCCCTGCAGGCCGAGGCGGAGGAACTCGAGGCACTGGCCCGGCCTCGAGGTTTATGCATTGATGGCTCAGTCGCTGGTATGCAGATTGTGTTGGCAAAAATTGCCAACATGATGCAGTCGCGCAGCTTTTCAGAAAGATTCGAAAGTTATCAAAGTTATAATAGCTGTGATGAATCCGGTGGCTATCACAATATTTTGCACATCACTACCTGTCTGCCATGTTCACGCTTACAAAATTTCACCGAGAGACTCGGAAAATCAAATAAAAATAGCAATATTTGTTACAAGGCTCGTAAGTTGCAAGCGTAATTTCTGGCATAGATCATCGTCTTTAGAATAACCCACCCCGTCATTCCAGCGGTTTGAACGGACGAAGGAAGTGACTCGGGCACTCGTAGCCCGACGGGTTGTTGTCCAAGTAGAGCTGGTGATACTCCTCGGCCGTCCACCAGCGGCCAGCCGGCGCAATCTCCGTGACCACGCCGCCGCGCCACCACTGCTCGTTGGCCTTGGCCGTGACCTCGCGCGCCACGCGCTCCTGCTCGGCGTCGTGGTAGTAGATGGCCGAGCGGTACTGCGGGCCGGTGTCGGGTCCCTGGGCGTTGAGCGTGGTCGGGTCGTGGAAACGGTAGAAGAACTCGAGCAGCTGGCGGTACGAGACCTGCTCCGGGTCAAAGACGATCTGCGCGGCCTCGGCGTCTGTTTCCTGTCAGCTGGGGGCGCAAAGAGAAAAAAAAAAGAAGAAGAAGAAGAAGAAGAAAGGACGAGAAGAAAGAAGAGGAAGAACGTACGGCCGGTCTTGCCGCCGCAGACGGCGCGGTAGGTCGGGTCGCTCAGGTCGCCGCCGATGTAGCCGACCTTGGCGTCGAGGAGGCCCTTGCCGGCAAAGTGTCGCCGGTAGAGGTGCTCGGTGCCCCAGAAGCAGCCGGCGGCGACGGTGCAGAGCTGTGCGCCGGCGGGGATGGCCGTGGCTGTGGTCGAGGCGGCGGCGCCGGACCCGGCTTCGGGAGCGATGGACATTTTGGGGGAGAGGCCGAAGGAGCGGGTGAAGAAGCGGTTGATGAAGGACGTAAATGGCATCGCTGGCGAGGGAAAGAAAGGGCGAGAAAAAAAAAAGATTTAGGTGTTGGCAGAATGTGATGCAGTGGTGGTGGATTGCTTGGTGGGGGAAGCTGTTCCTGACAAATGGGTCTGGTAATGGCGTGATGATTGATGATGGATGAGAGACGAATGATGACTGGATGAAGGGTTGGTGTTTGTTGGATGGAAGAAGTAAGTACAGATGGAGCGGGTAATTAAAGAAAAAAGAAAACTTTAGATTTAACGTATTTAGTGGCGATGATGGATGCTGGATGGAATCAAACAGATTGATGACGAAGAATAATTTGCCTCACGACATGACGACAAACATGTTTCCAAATAGGCTACTTTTTTTTTTTAAGCTGGGGGGCTTCAAGCCTGCGGGACGGGGAGCTTCTAGCGCAGTGGAGCCGCCGCGGGGTTGACAAATCTTGGCTGTTGAAAAGAAGGTATTTTGACATTTTGATGAGAGAAGTGCAGTAACATGTCAACGGTGATATCTTGGCAAGAAGAAGACAAAAAGAGAGGAGAAAAAAACAGGAAAAAAAAAACAAAAACAAATGTGAGATATTAACGTATCATAGCAAAAGCCCTCCAACTCACAGATTGTCCATCATGTCCCGCTTGTCGACAAAACACCGTCCCAGAACCTCAAGTCAACAGGCATCTCATGTCGAAAAAAGAAAAAAAGGCAAAAATTCCCAAGCGTCCCGCAAATGACGAGCCCCTCTAGATACTCAATCATCGCGCCGATCCTCTCTTGTCTGTCCTTCCCCAGCATCCCATCAGATGACAAGCCATGACGCTCGCACCTGACTGAGCTGCCTTGTGCTTCTCCGCGGCGACAAGCCCCCATAACAGCGCGATCAGAGCACAACATGGATTCCCGTGCCGTGAATTCCTTCAAAATAACCCTACTGACCTACGTACTCCTGCATTTCAATTTCACTCCCTCGTCGTGATCAATGGTCCCGGCAAGCATGTCGGAGACCGCCCCTCTCCTGGTATGAACCTCATACTCTCCGGGCCAACAGCAACAATTACAAGCAAGGGCTGCCGCGGGGACTCGCAGCTGACAAGTCTTCCTCTTCCAAAACAGGCTACCGAGAGCCAGCTTCGGACACGCAACCGGAACCCGCGCTCAACTTCAACTTCCACAGAGCCCGCGCTCGCCCCGTACACCGGCTACGCCACCGCCGACTGGCTCCGCGCCCTCGTCCACACCAGCCACGCCGAGACTGGCGCCGCATCCCGCTGGTGGACCCCGGCAGCTCAGGCCTGGCTCGCCGCCGGCGTCGTCGGCGTCCTCACCGCCCTCGTCGCCTTCACCGTCGACGTCGCCGTCGAGACGCTGTCCGACTGGAAGACGGGCCGCTGCATCGGCCCGGGCGCTTTCTGGCTGAGCAGACGCGCGTGCTGCATGCTCGACGACAACAACAACATCATCAACAACGTTGACGGCGCATGTCCACGCTGGCGGTCGTGGGCGGACAGCTTCTCCGGGGCGTATCTAATCTACGTCGCGACGGCCGTGACCTTCGCCGTAGCGGCGTCGGCGCTGTCCCTGAAGACCCGCCACGAGCTGGTGGTGGACGCACCGGCCGCGGGGTACGGCGGCCAGGCAATACCGGGGGACCAGAAGCGCACCGTGGTGGTCAAGACCATGTACATGGCGACGGGCAGCGGCATCCCCGAGATCAAATCGGTGCTCTCGGGCTTCGACATCCCTCACCTACTAAGCCTCAAAGTCATGGTTGTCAAGTCGGTCGGCGCCATCTTCGCCGTCGCCACGGCCATGTGCCTCGGCAAGGAAGGGCCCTTTGTGCACATCTCAGCCTGCATCGGGCACCTGGTCTCGCGTTGGCTGCCGGCTCCAGACCGCGCCGGCACCGAGAACGCGATGCGCACGCGCGAGGCCCTCAGCGTCGCCTGTTCCGCCGGTCTCTCCGTCGTCTTTGGCGCGCCCATCGGCGGCGTCCTCTTCAGCTACGAGGAGATCAGCACCTACTTCCCGCGGCGCGTCCTGTGGCGCGCCTTCTTGTGCTCGCTGGTCGCCGCGGCCGCGCTGCGCGAGCTCAACCCCGCCGGCACGGGCAAGCTGGTGCTCTTCGAGACCAGCTACGGCGTCGACTACGACGTCGCGCACTACGCCGTCTTCGCTCTGCTGGGGGTCTGCGGCGGCGTCTTTGGCGGCGTCTTCTGCGCGGCCAACGCGCTCTGGTCCCGCACCTTTCGCCGGCTGCCGGTGATCCGGCGCAGCAGCCCGGTCCTCGAGGTCGCCGTCGTGGCGCTGGCCACGGCGCTGCTGCAGTACCCGAACCCGCTGATCCGCGAGACTGGCGACAAGGTCATGGAGCGGCTGCTGGTCGACTGCAACAGCGTCGAGGAGGACTGGATCTGCGCCGCCGAGGCGCGCTCGCACGGCAAGGGCGCGTACTATTCCTGGCTGGTGTCCGGCACGCTCGTCAAGCTGATCCTGACCATCGTCACGTTCGGCTGCAAGGTGCCGTCGGGCGTCATCATCCCCGCCCTCGACGCGGGGGCCCTGTTCGGGCGCATGGTCGGGCAGCTCGTGCCGGCATCGTCGCCCGGCGTCTTCGCCATGGTCGGGTCGGCCGCGTTCCTCGCGGGCGTGTGCCGCATGACGGTCAGCCTGGCCGTCATCATGTTCGAGCTGACGGGCGAGGTCGGCTACGTCCCGCCGTTCATGGTGGCCATCCTCACCGCCAAATGGGTCGCCGAAGCCATCAGCCCCGACGGCGTCTACGACGTCGCGCAGAGCCTCGCCGGCCACCCGTGCCTGGACGCCGAGCGCGCCCTGGACGCGCTGCGGCGGCGCAACCGCACGCACCGCCCGCCGCTGCTGGTCGAGGCGCTGCTGACGACGACGACGACGACGACGACGACGTCGACGACGGACGCGGGGCCAGACGGCGACGTGCTGACGCTACGGGTCACGCCGGAGCGCCAGGCGAGCGCGTCGCACCTGCGCGACAAGCTGGCGCAGGCTGCTGCCCGGAACATCCTGGAGCCGGGGTTCGCCATGGTCAACGACGGAGGGGTCTGCTGCGGCCACGTCTGGGGAGGTGACCTGCGCACAATCGTGGCCGCCGCCGACAAGGACGTGACGGCGGAGCGGGGCGGTGTCGTGGATCTCGGGTCCGGGGAGCTCGCGGCGCTGGTCGATGCGAGCCCGGTGTGCGTGTCGGCCAAGGCGCCCATCGAGCACGCCGTGGAGATGTTTGGCAAGCTCGGGGTGGCCTACCTCGCCGTGGTGGCCGAGGGATCGTCCCGTTTTGTCGGCATGGTGACGAGGAAAGACTTGCTCCGGTTCCTGGACTCGCTGGAATAGCGGGTTGCTGCAGTTTGGCGGTTTATGGATAACAAAGAGAGAGATTGAGATTTGGGTGTTTGTTTTCTGCTCGCTGGCCTCGGCCCCCGAGGTGATTTCCTGAGGTGGATCCCAGTGATGGCTCTTCTCCTACTCGGGTCCTGTCGGTTAAGCTTGTATTCTATTCTACCAATGACCATCTGCGAATTCAATTCACTAGACTTCTATGTGGATCAGACTATCCGTGGGTTATTAATAATAAATAGACTTTTATTTATGCAAGATTGCCTGCTGGATTTACGTGTATCGAAGACACGACCCCTGTCTAGATCCGGCTCGGATCCGGGATTTTTAACATCAGGCAATGGAGCGAATACGATCCAGACACGCTTCGCTGCGGCAATGGGGGCAAAATGGAATAAGCAGCAACGCCGAAACCAGGGATATATTTTCTCCCATGCTACCTTATCGTTCTCGCGTCACAACAAAATAAGTCATGCAAACTCGCCATCTCGATTCCTTCTTCCCATTCAAAGAAAAATGACGGCTTCCTCCAACCACTCGTACTACCCGCCCAACGTCGCCATTGACGGCTACGTTGCCAACACGCTCTCGACGGCTCAGATCCTCGCCATCTTCACCGCCACGCTCACCGCCATCCTGGGGCCCTGCTTCGTCCTCATCCGTCGCGCGCGGCCCTACATGCCCGCCACCGAGCTGGCCACCGCGCTGTGGTTTGTCCTCTGCGGCGTCATCCATCTCGGCCTGGAAGGTGCGTGGAAGAACAAGCAAGCAGACAGCTTCCAGAGCAAAAGCAAAGCTCGCAAAGATATCAACGCTAACAGCGCCCCCCCCCTCCCCCTCTTCCGCAGGACACTATGCCCGTCATGAGCACCACATCGGCGCCTCCTCCCACGTCCTCTCCCAGCTCTGGAAGGAGTACTCGCTCTCCGACTCGCGCTACCTCACCCGCGACAGCTTCTTGGCGTGCATGGAGGCAGTCACCGCCTTCCTTTGGGGTCCGCTCTCCCTCCTCTGCGCGTACGGCATCGTCCGCGGCTGCGCCTGGCGCCACCCGCTCCAGTCCATCATCTCACTCGGCCAGCTTTACGGCGACGTCTTGTACTACGGCACCTGCACGTACGAGTTCGCCGTCCGCGGGCTCGAGTTTTCCCGCCCAGAGCCGTACTACTTCATCGGCTACTACGTCTTCCTCAACGCGTTTTGGATCGTCATTCCATCCATCCTGCTGCTCTCGAGTGTAAGGGTCACCACCAATGCATTTTCGAAGCTCGAGAAGCTCGAGCGCCGCGCCAAGAAGATCTAGTTTTTGCGAATAAGGAGCCCACACGAAGAAGAACGACGAGATGATGGGATTCTTCATTTCAACTTTTAGCCACAATTTGTGTCTCTGCTTCATTGGAGTAGCTCGAAACAAAAACATTATGCCATGAGGATAATCGCGTTGGTACATGGGGAAAAGGGCCAATTTCCTGACCTTTTGTTCATTTATCGCCCATAAGAGCCATCAATTAGCGTCCTAGAATTGAGTGAGGCCAATTCGTCTTCCAGGGCTTTTCTCCAATGGATCAAATCACGGTCTTCGTCTTCCCAATATGCGAGCATCCCAGCAACGTTGTATGCAGACTGTTGCCAGTTGGCAGGCATAGATATACCCGATTTTGCCGCGGCGACAAGCACCAGTGCGCTTCTGGTGCACGCTCGAATCATAAACATGGATCCATGGTGTCTGTGGAAGAATCCCGGCTCATTTACATGTATTTGATGGACGTGCATTTCTAAACCTGTGCGTGAGAAGCGAGATACCGAGTCGCTCACGGCAATACCAGCGCCAGCAGCACTTATACTGGCCATGACAAACGGCCAGTAAAGCATTTCGTACAAGTTGATCAGTCGTCCCCGGAGAACAGATCGCGAGATACCGTCCTCGGCCACAGGCGTTTGTATAGATAATTCCAAAGGAAGGTTGTCGGACCATTCGCGCGCCTGACCCTCGTACTCTGTAATCATATCGCCTAACAGCTTCAGGAGCCTCAAGTTGGAGGGCGTATTTTGGCGCAGTTTTGTAACTTCGCCACAAAGGCGGCTTGTGAGCCTTCGAAGGGATATCTCCGCCAGGTAGAAAAGCCAAGCGCCTTTGGCTCGTTGTGCCTCTGAATCAGGGCCATCAGGGGAGTCTGCTGGGGGAACTGGTGGTGCAGGGAAGAAGGGAGGATATAGTGTGCTGCCGGAATAAACAATGTCAAAGTCTGGCAGGCTGATTTCATTTCGGAGCTCCCTTTCTGACTTCCATGCTGACCAGTATACTGCTTGTTCCTGGGTGTCCTGTCGCCCCATTTCCATTGAGTCTGGAGAGAAATCCGAGTCGCCAGACCTCTTCTGTGCGGCGTGGAAAAAGACCTGCGAGTCCTGATATGCTTGTGATCCAGGCTTGGTCTGATGGCTATTACCGAATGGTGTGGCAACACAGCCAAGAGCGCATATTATCATGGCCAGACAGGATGCTGCAGACCAATCAATGCCGTTTAGAAGCGCGTTTCCAACTAGGCGGCGTGTAGATGCTTCATCGAGAATTGGGTTTTTGCAGTGAATGTACAGGAAGAAATTGTCCAAAAGTCGATACAGTCGGTGAGACTCCATGTCTACCAGACCCGCCATTGCGGACGCAGCTGCGGACGGTGTAGAGATGGCGTCCGGAGGGAGACAGTAAGGCGACTCATCCTGCCCCTGGTCGTTAAACAGAGCCCATTGAAGAATTTGGTCCACACGAAGAGGTAGGATACTGTGTAAGAATGGTTCATCTGCTTTGGTGACAGCCTCAATTTCTTGGGGTTGAGCATGGCTATTGGAGCTCGGGCGTCGGAGAATCTCGGGAGACGGCTCTTTATTCCGGACCTTGTCTTCAGCGGCGGTATAGACCAACTGGTTTGAGACATGATCGAGAGCGAACGGCGGGTTCCTGGTTGTAGAAGGAGCTGTCACCTCGCGCAGAAGCCGCTCGAGGTCTTCTAGACGCTCCAAAATTTTGAGGCTAGCTGGATCAAAGCTCGACAGGTCGACCGGTGACTGTAGGCAAGCTGCACCAACACTCAGACAGTACGAGCAGCTGGGCTTCAGGTTGTCACACTTGGTTTTGCGCGCGCGACAGACTTGACAGGCCGTGTTGGCCCGTTTTCGCGGATAGAACGCGGTGCCACGTGCAGCTGGGCGCTTTCCAGGTCTTCGGCTTAGCGCAGCAGCATTTGTCGGCGATGCGGGAGAGGTCTCTGCATCAACCGGTGGGCTGCCAGAAGATTCCCCGGCATTGTCAACTCGGGGATTGTGGGTATCGTGCAGGGCTGCGGACGAGGCTGTAGCTGGCAACAGACCAGCCGGCATTGTATGCAGAGGCATGTCTCAGCTAGGTTGCATAGCAGCTAGCGATCTGCTGGTCAAATCGTCCCGTAGGTAGAAGATTCGATGGTCATGTAAGACGGAGGGAGGTTGGAGTCCTGTGTCGGGGAGTGTCGCTGTTGAAATAAAGGGCTCCGTAAGGCCGCCTGAAGCCGACAACAGTTAGGCTGTGGCGTTGGTCTGCGGGGGACCTGGGGAGATTCGCAAAATGACTGGTGATCTCTCCTGTTTCGGGCATGTCAACCCGCATTGCTTCCCCAGCCTTCAACGCTAACCGACCGACGCGTTCGCAGGCACAGGCTCTCGTGAGGCGGGCGAGCCATTCACCTCGTGATGACAAACAGCCACTACAAGGTAGTCTGGCCGAGCTACCCGAGACGTTTGTTCGCGGCCGGAAACACCCCATACTCTGCTCTACTGTCACGGCGGTGTGAGCACACTGGGAATGGCGCGGAGAGAAGCTGAGTTGTCAGAAAGTATGCAGTTGTCCACTTTCATGGCGTTGGTACTGGTGTGGACAATGGTGAAGCAAATTAAAGAAAATTAGGTAGAGAGCAAAGTTTGCCCCAACGGTGGGCTACCAGCTGCCAGCTGCCAACATCGGTTCAAAGTATGCCGCTGTCCGCTGTCCGCTGTCTCTTGTCCACTAATCGCCCAGTCAGCACCAAACAGCATCAAAAACCACGTCCCCCTTGCATTATCTGCATCCCCTTCTTTAGCATCTGCGTCATCCTCATATTGTATAGCCCGCCCCCAGTCTTTGCCATCTACTTTCCAGCAACTGTCTCACCCCCGCATCATCTCGTCTTTCCCCACACTATTGAACAGGAACGGCGCACATGGTCCCTGAGAGCAGGTGTGCGCTGCCGTCGGGGAGAATCGCCCTCGACAATGCTCAACCCAACGCTCGCTTATGCCCCCCGCAAACCGCGTTGCATCCCTGAACACAATATCCGCCCATCATCTATGAATCAATTTGGATTTCCTCCATGGCTCGCTCGCCCAGTTCCTCGCATATGGTTCCGTCAAGAATCGGTCCGAAATAGCTCGCCGCCGAGCCCTCCAACAGCAAGCCCTTTTTTTGTAAGTAGTGCGGGCTGAACAGGTCCCCAGCTGAGTTTGCTTTACCCCAATACTGACTTGGAAAGAGGCTGGTCAATTCATTCGAGACCGCTCCCTTGAGGGACCATAGAAGAGCTTCTTCCTTTCCATTAGAATCATAAATACACGCCGACAGCCACAGTCCTGCTTTCCTAGCCAAAAATGGTTCCGCAAATCAACGATCCCCAACGTTACTGAACCCCCATAGCGTTCCATTGACGACTGCTGGTCCTTCTACCAATCGCGACCATGGACGACAAGTTCGATGCCACAATTGAGGCACACGCCTCCGGCGTCGAGGATGCAATGCAGGCTAAAAATGCGTTGCATGAAGACAACAAGGCCGAGCACGAGCTCACTGTCAAGCAGGTCTTGAAAAATCACCCTGTCCTGGTCTGGTGGATTTTCTACTGGGCTATGGCTGGAGTAGGCTGGTATGTAATATCCTCCTCGGCCAATCTACGGTTGCCAGCTTGGCATGTTTACCTACTGTCAACATCCCTCTAACATGATGCAGGGGCTTTGATGCTCAGGTCAATGGCGCCATGATTGGTGTCGAGTCTTTCCGGCGCGACTTTGGCTATTACAGGCCAAGCGACCAGAAATATATTCTCCCCGCTGATTGGCAGAGCGCATTCAATACCATCAGCAGCGTCGGCCAGTTCTTTGGCGGCTTCATGTGCGCCTGGACAGCTGACCGTATCGGTCGCCGGCCGTCTTTGCTCATCGGGCTTATCATCGCTACCGGTGGTATTATCGGCCAGATCTTTTCCACCGCCAAGGCTGCATTCCTAGTATCGAAGCTTATTCTTGGAGTTGGACTTGGATTCTACCTGACGCTTGCACCTTTGGTGTCTTCAGAGCTGAGCCCTGTTGTTTTCCGTGGCATTGCTTCGGCAGGCGTTCAGTTCGGCATCGGGTCTGGTCAACTCATTGCCAACGGGGCCGTGGCTGGCTTTGGGGAGTGGGCTTCTCGCTGGGCGTATCGCGCGCCATTTGCGATCCAGCTCTTCTTTCCAGCTTTCTTCCTCGCCTTCTTGCCGTTTGCTCCCGAATCCCCCTGGTATCTTGCCCGCCGGGGGAAGCGGGAAGAAGCCAAGGCAGCCCTGCGCCGCCTGTTTGGATCTAGCGTTGATGCAGATGCCAAGTTACTGACGTTGGAGAACACAATTGCGGAGGAGGAGGCTGCCAAGTCCAACGCCGGAACGCTGATCGACTGCTTTAGAGGGACCAACCTGATCCGCTCCATCATCAGCATGTACATCTTTTGCTGTCAGCACTTTGTCGGCATAATTTTTGTTCTTGGATTCTCCAGCTACTTCTTCCAGCTTGCCGGTCTGCCTACAGCCTCCAGCTTCAACATGGGGGTTGGGGTAACCGCGTGCGGTCTAGCAGGCAACATTGTCAGCTGGTTTACCGTCAACAGCCTTGGTCGCCGCAAGCTCTTTCTGGGTGGCATGGGAGTACTTACTATGATTCTGCTCCTCATCGGAATATTGGACCTTGTTCATACGGGTGGCGCAAAGTGGGCACAGGCAGCGTTGACTGTTATTTACGCCTTCTTCTATTTCCTGACTCTCGGAGCCATGGCCTTTACCATTCTCTCGGAGACGAGCAGCACCACTCTGCGCGCCCAGTCAATCGCTCTTGCAACGGCTACCCAGGCTGTCATGGGTACTGCTTTCAACTTCGCCATTCCCTACATGATCAATCCCGACGAGGGGAATCTCAAGGGCAAGGTTGGATTTGTGTTTGGCGGGCTGGGTCTCCTTGCATCCATTGGGAGCTATTTTCTCATTCCCGAACTCAAAGACCGGACATTCGACGAGATTGATGTCATGTTTCAGAAACATGTTCCGCCTCGAAAGATGGGTGCTTTCAAATTTGAGTAGTGGCAGCGTATTGTACTTCTCACCACCTTTTTCTTGCTTGTTCGATATTCCATAATATCACCCAGTATAGATGAAAGGCTTTGTAGGTTTCCAAAATTCTCTTGCAGTAGCCCTGTTTCCCCCTTGTCGGTGGACAAGCTAGCCGGTGTCGTGAATGTCTTTGTTGAGGTAGTTCTGTATACGGCGGCGGGCAAACCTGCTATTACAACACGCTCCACGTCGACAAGATGCAAATCCCCTGGCATGTTCCAAACGAACCGAGCGAGAGGAGAGAAGGGGGGGGGGGGCTCATGCTTACCCAACCATGGGAAAAGCGTGCCAATCGGGTTTACAAGACGCCGAATGCAACCCCATCCCAATCAAGGCTGACAGAGGGCACACGCACGGATACGTACCCGTCACTTTTATGAGGTCAAGAATGTAGCTATACGCATATGTGCCCCCCCCCCCCCCTGTATGGGCTTGGCTGGGTTATTCCTCCACTTTCAGAGCCTCGTTTCTGCGGAGAGCGGTCGGTGGTGTGTATTCAAGAATACATCTATGCAATTCCTTCTCTATGAAAAAAAAAAAAGAGAATAAAAATTAGACAAAAGTGCGTGCCAGTAGCACTTCATCCATCATTGGTCTCATCAAAAAAAAGGACGCCTCCAGTATTTTCCTTGACCTAAACTCCGACGCCCAAAAAAAGCATTTAGACGAAACAGTAAAGAAGAATTTGAAGCGAATACTGTGGCGGATGTGTAAGTTGAGATTGATCGCCCGCCACAAAGTCTCCGCGTTCAGCTGCGCGCCACCAAGGGGGGGACTGTCTTGATGGTGCCGATATCATTGATAGCGTCGATGATGTTTGCAATGTTAGTAGTCGAAATGTCGATGGTTGTTGATATGGGCAGTCGCGGAACTCTCGCGTTGGCGAAGTGCTTCGGGGGCAACACCGTGGAGATAAGGCTGTGTGTGGCTTCGGGTGTACGGGTCTCTGTATCGGCCGAGTGGTACAGAAACACGTCAGCTTCCTGAAATTTTGGGAAATATGCGTCCCCATGTAGATAGAATGTCAGTAGTGCTCGTGCTCCCAGTCCTCTCTCCTACACAGCCTCAGTGGCATTCATTCCCTCGTGTTTGTTCCGCATGTCTTGACATGAAGAGTCTCTGCCCACATGCCATGTCACATCAGCGGTGAGACAGCTGCACCCGCGTGAAGTAGTATTATTCCCGTTTAGCAACGGTCAACTTCCGTGGTGATGCACGCCGCGGATGTGGTTGTTGCGGCACGGTTTCGGATGTTGCCCGAACTAGCGTCCCCGCTGACTTGTTTTCGGGCTCTCCAGAGTCCACCTTTATCCGCGGACAAGGGCCGCAGCATAGCCCGGGCAGCCTATTTGGGGCATTATAAACAGGAGCCTGCCCTCATTTAATAAGAACAAGGGAGGGGCCTGCATCGCATTTGCATGTTCGCAACCTCTCTCGACTTTTTCGAGACCACTGATGTCACGTTTTTTTTTTTTTTTTTGACAGGCCGCAACGAAGCATGCAAGCTTGGGCTTGGAAACGCAGATGAAGCCTACGCCCTGGCACAGGTCACTCGTCCTTGCCTGCCTGCCTGCCTGCCTGCCTGCCTGCCTGCCTGCGCACAACTGTTGATCCAACAGGGTCCGAGAATGCTCAATCGTCCAGCGTACAGAAGCGAACCGTCACGGGCTCGAGGCCTATCATCGCACGATATACGTCTGGGTGCACAGCCCCGGTTCCGAAATCGTCGCCGATGGTCGAGTAAAACAGGGCATGCGTCGAGGACTGCGCAGCAAGCTCTGTCGTTGATTCGAGCGGGCGTTGGTAAAGCTGTGTATTTTGAGGGGCGAGCGGGCGACGCGATACGGTTTCTACAAGGCAGCCGGCAGCCACGTCGAACGAGATACCGATACCTACGAGCTGTTTCAAGATGAAATCCGTGGAGCGACCGATTACTACACGCATTCTGTCAGCCACTTGCCTTTGACATGATGATCGACCATCACCTACTCGGATTGAACACCATGACTCTGTGCAGCATGTGGAGGCAATAGTCCAGGCGCCTGATGGCCTGGAAGTCACTTGGCATGGCCCTCACTTGCAGCAAAAACACCGAGGCTGCAATATACATGCTATACGATATTGACAAGGCGCAGTATTTAATACTGTACGTCCTGGCAAAGAGGTCGAAGATAGCAATGGTCGCTGTCGCTGATGTCACGCAGTTGACGAGATAGGTGCTCCACGGCAGCTGGCCATCGATGTCTGTCTCGTACTGCCGCGTGAGCATCGGTCTGTACAGTAGTATCCTGTATGTGTGGAATATGCAGCTTTTTCGGTCATCAGCACAAGCCGTTCCGAGCGACAGGTCAAATCATGAACCTACTTGGATGTGAAGAGGTGTGTTGGCGGGCCAATAGCCGGGAGAGCGGCAGCTTCCATCTTGAGGTATGGAGGAAAGTCATCCCACCACTTATCCAGCGCCGGGCCTTGGATCGCGACACATTCGATCATTTCGCTCTCGGTATTCGGGATGACGGGATCGTACATGTGAAGCAAGATTTCGTTGAAGATGAGCGAGAGTCGAATCATGGCGATGAAGCAGGTGGCCGAGTGGGCCGTCGAGGGTGGATAATTCCATGTTCTGCCATCGGGCGGCATGCCAAACGGCTCCCATGGCTCGTTCTCGGCCGAATCATCGTCTACATCCCCCGGATGTTAGCGCTTGTGAGCATAGATGACGAAAGAGAGCGAGCATCGTTCCCAGGTACGTACACATGACCAGTGGTGGCGAGGCAGGTGTGAGATGCAGTGTCGGCATTCGACCCATGTACAAACTCAGCATCTTGTCCCAGAAAAAGCTGCTCCAGAATATTCGACGACGTATTTCAACGTCCTCGTCGTTGAGTGGAACAGCGCCGTGATAGCGTTGGCCGTCAAAGCAAACGCCTATTTTATCCATCAAACGAAAGGCCAGGCCACTGTACGTCCAAGCCTGGATCGTGTTACCGAAGGCACATTCCTCGGCGCTGAGGAGCAGCAATGTCTGGACCATGGGGATCGTGCAAGCACCTTGCTTCATATCTTCGAAGAGCATGCTCCTAGCATGCTTTCCAAAAATTTGTCCGCCACCGTAGTGCTCGTCTAGTAAGTGCCGCGTAGTCGGGTCGTTTCTCCCCCAGTTGACGGAATGTGACATGAGGGCATTGAGGAGCATATGGGAGTAGTATTGGCCCATGTTCTGCATATCGCCTGTGAGATGTAAGTACGCCGATCCAAACACTGCAGCGGATTGGAAATTCCAGGGCGGGGCGACTCACGGGTGAAGGCTGGTCTATAAATGAACATGAACAATGGTTGAATCCAACACCAATGGACATTGAGTAAGTATTGAAAAGGCTCCTGGGAACGAAGGCGTTAGTAACATGATGGCAGAATATATATAATGGAAAGCTACACACTGGTGTTGCTGAAAAGTTCTCGAGGGCGCGTTGCTGCATGGCGTTGGCGACAAGCCTCTCGCGTATGGTCTGATCAAGTTCAGCAGATGTATAGACGCCGTTGGAATTGGGGTCTGTTGGTCGCTCATTAGCGCAAGCGCCGTTTCCAAACGTTATGCGGCCTTTGTCGTCAACCCTGAGTCCGCTGAAGCTGCGACTAAATGAATGCTCGTCGGGATGGGATTTGGGAGGTGACCGGCCATCGTTGAGACTGGTGCTGACGGTGGAAGGACTTGAATGGGCCGATGCGGTAATGGAAGGGGGAGACCGAGACGAAGATGCAAGCTGGTCCTCGAGTTCCTTGATGCGCTTCTCGAGGCGTTGCGTATACGAGAGCGTGGGGTTGCTAGCGGGGTGGTTTTTGGTGTCAGCGTCCAGCGTTGTGGCGGGCGGGCAACGGCGTCACCAGTGACTGCAGAGTGCGGCGGGCAGGTAAGACGATGGAGGAGAAAAAGAAGGAGACTGACAGTTTGTAAACGCATTCATCATTGCGCGAGGCGCATCGCTGACACATGGGTTGTTCACCACCACATTTTACCTATTGCGCGGGGAGGAAAAATAAAGTCTTGGTCAGCTATTTGCGTTGATGATTGGCTGCGGGTGTGGTGTGGCGGGTGCGCGAACGGATTCGGAGGTTGAGGCGGCGGGTGAGGCGGCGCGTTGGCAAAAGCTGGCTGGCAGGGAGCAAAACAAAATGCAAATGGTTGAAGTGAGAGACTGACCTTGCGACGGCGACAGGGCTCGCAGGAAAATGCGCTCTTCTTGGTGGCTTTGGCGCTTGACATTGTGGGCAGCGACGGGCTCAACAGCCAAAGCCAAAGCCAAAGCCAAAGCCAAGGCCAAAGCTAGGTGGGTTGTCGCGTTGCTGGCCCGTCGGGGAGGCAAGGGGGGGTGAGAGGCAGGACGAAAGCAATGCCGTGGGTTGCGAGGCGATAGGTGAGCAAAATCGTGGAGGGCGAGTGCGAGGGCGAGTGTGAGTGTGAGTGCGAGCGAGTAGTGATGTTTGGTGAGGAGACGAAGACGAAGACGACAAAACGCCGATGGACGATGGACGATGGCGTAGTAGGGAATTTTGAATTCGGAGGATCAGAGAGGGCGGGCCGGCGCCAAGGATAGAATGGAAAGGAGCCCCGCACGAAGATGGAGGAGGATGAGGAGTGAGGAGGAAGATTGTGGATGATGGATGGAGTTGATGGATGGGGTGATGGACTGACTGGCGAGCGAGGCAAAGGGGAAAAAAAAGAGAGGTCAAAGAGGTTTTGGCTGGTGTCTGGATCGGCCAAGCTAATAAGACAACTAGCACGATGATAAGCGGCCCGAGAGGCGTCGACAACGGAGGGGGGTAATAAGCAGCGGGTTGTCTTGATTTATTGTGCACTCACTGTCTCTGTCAGTCTCCATCTATCGTCTTTTGGCCCTCCTTTGTGTTTCGCTTGAATAATGCCGACTTGCTTCTCGGGTTTGTGCAACAAGGGCACCAGGGCAGCGGGCGGCGGGGGGGGGGGATGGCCGGCAGTGCAGGGTGAGAGACAAATCTGAATTGGTGAGCGAAGCCGTCGAGGACCGACCGCCGGCCTCGAGGCCTCTTGTCTCGGTAGTGGGGCGCCTAGGTGGCGGCAATATAGTGGCCTGTCCGATGGACGCTACCTGGGTATGTATGTATGTATGTATGTATGTATGTATGTATGTATGTATGTAGGTAGGTACAAATAAGTGGCTGGCGGCGAATGAGCAGTGAGGATACAGAGAGGATCAGAAGAGAGCGAGCTGGGACGTCTCGGCAGATTAGTACCTTGTACTACTAACAACAGGTAACTACCTAACTGCCTCCTAAACCCACTAACCCAAGTGCTACCTACTAATCCAGAAAGCTGGGCCAGGCAAGATTGATGGGCAGTTGTGCGTGGAGACGATGCACAACGCACCACCAGGGCGGGCGTGGGCTGCAGGCTGCAGGCTGCAAGCTGCAGACTGCATCGGGTACCAGCAGCCCAGTGCCGCCACTACAGCAGAAGCAGCCAAGTTGCATATGTCGGGTCAGGGTCGTGCCAGGGCGAGGCGAGCCCAGCAAATCCCGGGTCCAGTGGTGTCCGCCTCGGGGACCACCAAGAGCGGGCGGCGATTTGTGTACCCCAAGGTTTTTTGTGCATGCATCTGTCTGTGTTAGCAGGTACATACGTACGTACGGATACGAATAATAACGTTATTCGTGGTCACTCTGTGCCGCCCGCGCCGATCTACAAGGCGCCGGCAACATCCATCCTCAATCAATCCCTACCTAGGCAGGTCAGCTACACCTTGTCGAGAGTGGTCTACCGACTGCTGCCACCTGCTACGGGAAAAAGGATATAGAAAAAAAAAAAAAAAGAAAGGAAGAAAGAAAAGGGAGGGGGGGACTTAATCAACTGATAAATCAATTTTAATAGACCTCGGATCAGAAAATTCTGTTCACACTTGATGATTACCTTGATCAGAGATGCAACGGTTAATCACCAAATCCCCTGTGACAACAACCCCAACAAGCCTCTCTGTCATCAGTGCGGCCCTGTGGGCGCTGGGGCCTCTTGGACCCAGGGGTTGACGGTTGACTTGCTTACTAGGGCCTGTACCAAAGAGGGGTGCCTGGTCGTGTCTTAAATGCCGCGAGAATCAGGAGATGGGACTGACCCATTTGATTGGCGCACTCATTCTGCAAACCTGCCTCGTTGGGATGCTCGAGGAGCCATCAATTCGGCTTCTCCAGCATAGTGCAGATCGGGTGGCCACCATCATCCACCGTATAACACCTAATTAATTAGTAGTACACACGACTATAATATAACATAATATAACAAGGTACTATAATATTCGTAATAAGGCACCAACTTCAGCTATTCCTGACCTGGCGCCAAGACCTAGTACAGTAAGACGAATGAGACGCTGTCCAGATGGATCGCCCTTTTTTCCCCCATCCTTTCAACTCGTCTTTCAAGGCCCC
>MWMN01000030.1:95812-135801 GCA_002968875.1 Cordyceps cicadae | reverse complement strand
TTCTCCCCCCCCCCCCCCCCGCCCTAACCCACCACAACGTTGGGCTGTCCGCAACCAGCTGAGAAGCAATCTCCACATCTAGAAACCTTGTGAATATGGCTATTAGAGACGGGGTGGAAGCGGCTCCTCAATGTTAGCGCCCTGCAGATCGTGTTGTCCACACACATCTCGTAATATTTCCCCAACGTTATACCTTGATGACGTACTATCTGACAAGTCACCGCCCGACGCCGGGAAGCTTGCGGTGAAAGTCACGGCGTCGCCAGATAAAAAGAAGCCTCGCTGTCGTCTTCTGCCGCCTTTTACTTTTGTTCACGTCCGGAACCGGGACGAACGGGCTTCTTGTGACGCAACATTGCACAGTAAACCGACTGAGGCAATGTCTCTCGGCGCAGAGTTCAATGTTTGCCCGCATCTGTGCATGCACAAGATCGGGTACACAGAAACCCCTGACCAACAAGCTTCTCAGTCGGTGTGTGGACGGCCAGCAAGGATTTGTCTGAGGATAGGCTCCCCCCAGAGTCCAAGCAGAAAAAAATCCTAATTTTCAAACTGGCATGGATAGTCGTGGTAGGTTTTAAGACACTACACCATTCAAGTTTATTTTCCGTTTCTCAATGTATTGGTAGATGTCTGGCTTACAACTAGTTTACAGCAACAAAGCGGTATCAATTAAAAACACAATTGTCGTGGTATTCGCAAAGCATGAGTGGAGAGGTAAGTCTTTTCCTCAGGCCAATCCGCCTCTCAATTCCTGCTTCCCGCCACTGTCCGCGCGCGGCTTGCGCTCCAACTTCCTCTTACTTGCGGCGCTGGTTCATCGACAGGATCTGGACCATACGGATGAAGATGTTGAGGAAGTCGAGCTCGAGCGAAATGCTCTCGTTGACAGGATCACGCTTGATGTAACCGGCCTGCGCCAGGCGTGCGTGGTGCAGCACCTTTTGCACGTCGTACAACGTGAAGCCGCCAAAGATGGCCAGGCCGCCGTACAGCCAAATGTTCTCAGTGAAAGCGAGCGTGCGCACGGCGGTAACGGGCAGCAGCAGCGGTGCGAAGCCCGAGGCGGCGACGATGGCGGCGCCGGCCAGAAGGGGGCCGCCAATGTACAGGTACTTCTCTTGCTTGGCGGTGGCGCCGACGACGGCCAATGAGCCCATCATGGCTACGGTGTAGAGACCGGCGCGGGCGAGCAGCGCGCCGGGGATGAAGGCGAGCATCGGGGCAACAAAGGCGGCCTGGGTAGCATTGAAGGCGGTCCAAAGGGCATACTTGGGCAGGTAGCTTTGCCAGAGAGTGTTAGCGATTGTGCCAAGATGGAGAAGAAAGGGGTCAAGTAACGGGTTCGTGCTTACTTGTCGGGGCTAATCGAGCGCGTGCCAATCATGGTGGCAAAGCTCAGGGCTAGGCCGCCAAGGCCGACCACCCACGGGTTCGTCGTCATGATGCGGTACACGAAGCCCGTCTGCACCATCTGGCGCGCCGTCAGCGCGATGATGCCGACGCCTAGACCCGTGTGAAGGAATGTATTGTTGAGGTATTCGCGCTCGTATACAGGCATGCCACCGTCGTCACGCGTCTCTCGGTTGAAGACGATGTTGATGGCCATCAGCGTGCCGCCAAAGATAGCACCACCGACCAGCAGCTTGCGGGTGCCGTTCCTGATCGTTGACGATGCCGTCTGCTGGTACTGGCCGTGGCTGCCGTTCTGGCTGTAGAATCGGACGCCGTTTTGGCGAAAGGCGCTGCGTGCCGTCGTCATCGTCGTCATGCGAGATGCGATGGACTTTCGGGTGGCAGCTTGGTGGAAGCTTCGTGCGGGGGTGAGGGCACGCAGTATGGAGCTGCTGGTCTTGGTGAATTCGGGTAGACGCTGCGCGAGGCGCGCAGGCCCTTGCCGAATACTTAAAGTAAACGACATGATGTACTGTAGAGCGAAGGTGAGCTGTTACTTGGATGTGATATGAAGGGTTGATGGATGACGATGTGGGCGAAAGTGGGAATAAATACAAGGTTGCCTCAGGCCAAGACGTAGTCACCAATTGCCTGCTTGCTAATGACGAAAGTGACCCGGGTCGCCGGAGCAAGCTAACCCGGCCTTTGTGTGGCCAGGTTTAAGTCCGAGGTCACGTGCCGTAGAACGGATTCGAATCTTCGTGCCACCACCCACTCGCCACACAGCGCCAGGCTGACCGATGTGTGTGGCGCAGGCCCGCCCGCAATGTCCGCTCCGCGACCGCAGGCTCCGGTCGCTCGCGCAGCCTGTAACAACCCGAAACACCGTCCTATTAGAATATCCCGGCATCCAGTTCTTGCGCCTAACATCGTTATGAACATTATATCCAATTGCTTCCCGTCGTCTACACATAGTACAGCTGTTTGGGTATCATCTCCATTTCCTCATTCCGTAACCTCGTATATATACTGGCGTTGTCACCTTGTTCTATCTCAGCCCAACCGGGCCCTTTTCCACAATAAAATTTACAGGTTGTCGTCGCATATTTGCTGCTCCCAGCCCCATCCGGCGCGCAAAACTCGAAGTATTGGCCAGGCTATCGACGCTCATCACTGCCGGCCCAAACCGTGGCGGACTGAAACTGGGGCCTTCATCTTCTTCGTCCGAAGACAATCCGCTCTGCAGCTCAGATGCCGAGCCCCATTTCAAATGGCCACCGCTCCGAAGCCATCCCTCGAGGTTCCGGCATTGGCTCACGTCGAGCCACCTCAGCGAAGTACATTCATTGACCAAATCTTCCACGCCCTTTCCGGTCACTCGTACACACCCTCGCACGCTCAGTCTCTCTAATTCAAGTAGATGCCGGGCAATTGTGTCCAGACCTCTATCACTGACCGCACTACCACAGAAAGCCAGGCGCAATTCCCGCAGTTTTGTCAGGCCCAATCCCACCACCTCAGTCGCAGTGTCTGATAAGGCACAGCAGAAGGAGAGGTCAAGGTGCGTTAAATTCTTGGCGGCATTTACCAGAGCAACAATGGCATGATCAGATAGGTATGTGCAGTCGGCGAGACAAAGATATGTCAACTTTTCGAATTTGTATTGCGCCCAAGACTGGAAGCCGGCATCCGTAATGGATGTGCATCGGGTAAGGGAAAGTGAACGTATCCGGTCCGATGCATGAGCAGCCAGATGTAACATCGATCGGTCTGTAATGTGCTTGCAGTAAGATAGATTCAACGTGTTAAGCTTCGGGCACCCAATCACGGTACCCGGCGGCGGCGGGTTTTCCTGTGCCGTTTCGACATGGCGCGACTTCGATTTCTTGTGTGACTGCGGCGCCATCTTCTTCTGCATTGTGGGGGAATGCTCCGGAACTACCCAACCGACGACACGTCCAAGGAGATTGTCGCCTACTTTGCGACAGTTGCTCCAGTCAACTTCCTGTAGTTCCTTGGCGTTCTCGCTCATGTCGAGAATTTGGCTGGCCGAGACATCCCAGACTGATCGCATCTTCCATGAGACCACATTCTTGCCGCATCTCTTCCACAGAGCCGAGAAACCCTCATCGCTGATGTGAAAGCAGTTGTTGACGTCGATCACCCTAGCCCTTGTACCAATAAACGGTGCCAAGACTTGGGTGAGAACTTGGTCTGTGACATGCCGGTTGTAGCTGGACAAATCAACAATTTTGCAGACGTCTTGATGGGTCGTGATGATCTGCCGCCAATGGCTATTCACGATGCGAAGTTTTAGTAATTCGACAATGTCAAAATGTTCGAATATGCGGACGAATATACCGTCGGAGAGTACAGGCCCGGTTGATCCAGCTGTTGGGCGGGAGCTCCTTCTCGCGCGCTTCGTAGGCATGTCGGAGTCTAGGGAGGCTTGTGAAAATGCAACTTTCAACGTTGTTCCGTCTGGCGACGGCAACCCGCCATTTACTCTGCCGGACGGCTCAGGGGCTGGTATCGGCGGCGCTATGGAGTGTCGTCTCCTGTTGCGCAGATTTTCCATGTTGACGCTCAGGAATGGATCGGGGTCCTTGGGCTCCATACGATCCGAATCGTCCTTGCTTGGAGATGCCGGCTTGGATGGGTTCGTTAGGACCAGGTGTGGCGGGTGTGGTTTTGAGGGGGAAGATGGCGTGGGCGGATCAGAGTACGCTGAGCGCGGCTTGCCGTCGGTATCAGTCATCTCAATGTCGTCTTCTTTCTGATTCAGCCTCCTTCGAGCCGTCTCCTCGACTCTAGCCCTGACATCTGCTGGGCATCGGCGCCACAGCTCATCTAGCGTGTTGCCAGGGATCATCAAGCACTCCACGGTAGTGATGGATCGCACAGTTGCAGTTCTTTCCCGCGATAGACCCAAGCTTGATACTTCACCAAAATATTGGCCTGCCTTGAGCCGGAGTCTCTTGATAAAACGGATGCCCTTGAACGACGGTTCATTGGCAGAATTGTGGATGACTTCCACCTCTCCTTGAACTATGAAGAAAATTTCGCTGCCAGAGGTCCCTTGCTTGACAATATCGTTGAATGGGGGGTAGATTTTAGGCTGGGCGCTGAGGCCGAGAAAATGGAGGATGTCCGGTGGGAGATCTGCAAAAAGTGGTAGCTCGCGGAGGGTATGACGAATATTGACATATCCACTGCCAATGGCGCTCCCAACGGCCGGGTCTTCGATGATGCCTGGGCTCGGCGACTTGCGCTTCTTAGAGTTGACAACGGCGCCATCTTTAAGAGCGCCGGTATCGCCTCGCGAGACTTCGCCTGGTGCTGCGATTCGGGACCCAATGTCACCAGACAGCGATTTCAACAACGAGTTGCCCTCTTGCCGTTTCTTCTTCAAGAGAGTGAGGCGTTCTTGTGCTTCTTCGCGAATGGCCTGTTCCATCTGAGGGAACTTGGGCATGATTGTCTGCAGATCCTCCTTCTTCAATATCAAGAGGAGACATTTGGTCCTGGCGACAATAGTCGCTGTTCTGGGCATATCCATCAAAACACCAATCTCTCCGAAGAAGGCGCCAGATTTAAGCTCGGCATACACTGCCTCGCCATCGCGAGATGTCACGGCGACAACTCCGCGAACGAGCCAATACATGGCCTTCGCATCGTCACCTTCGTTGACGACATGGTCATTTGCGGCTTGCACCTGAGGTTTCAGGTGGTTGCCGATTTCAACCAGGAAATCTTCTGGGGCTGATTGAAAGAGTGGAAAGGAACGTAGACGATCGACCAAGTCGAGCGGCATGTCGCGAATGGTAGATGCCGTGAGGGGCGAGGGCCGTATTGGCCGAGCCGGGTTGGTTTCGACATTGAAGGAGCGGATGAGGGAGACAGAATCTCCAGGGTTGCTGGGGGGCTGGTGATGAGCTAGAGCTCGAAATGGCGAGGACGAACCGGACGAGCGATTTCGTCGCATTGTGGTCGGAGAGGTGCGATTCGACAGAGGGCCTGCAACCGGGTTCCTGCGCTAGAGCACTGAAGCTCGGGTGAGCACAGTAGCACCTGGGCAAGATAGGACGCGTGTGTGAACCAGCCGTTGACAGATGTTGGTGATAGCGCGAATGGCTAAGGTAGTTGTCGAAGAAACTAGAGCAGGTGAGAGTCCGGTCGTGCCGGGTCACGCATGCTCTATCGATGCTTCGCTTCGTAGATGCAGTGTAGATTCGAGGACGTGCGAACGGGGGCGCTCGTGATGAGGAGGGGCAATCTGCGACTCCTTGACTCAGAGGATGGCTCGTCGGGCCGAGAGACCGGCTGTGCACTGAGATCTGGAGGATAATAATATTATATAAGACGGTTCGGGGCGAGGCAGAGCGCGCGACTCATGGGCGACGGGTAGGTGATACGGGTCAGATGGATCGCAGGAAAGGCGCGGCTGCGATGGAGGTCATCGCTCTGCTAGACGCACGGCAGGACGAGAAAGGTCGGCAAGAGATTATAGTTTGTGGGGGAAGTCATCAAACGCAGGGCGGGCGATGTGGTGTCGCGTGCGATTCGAGGCAAGGCTGTCGGCTTGTAGGTAAGCCCGGGTTAGCTTGGGGGGGCAGCAGGACGAGGGTTGCTAACTTGGCAACTGACAGGTTGTGTGGGTTGTGGGTTTCGTTGAGAGCTTCAGCGGTAGGTAGTCGCGCGCGCGCCGGGTTCGCGGACGGGAACTGGACACGATCGGGAATGTTGATAGTCGGTGATGCGAGGGCGTGAGCGGCGCGAGAGAAAAAAAAAGGGAAGGAGTGTCGCAGAAACGGAAATGCAGAAATGCAAGGCGTCGAGGCCAGGCTGGGGAGCTGGAGGAGGGGTCTCTGCGTCAGCGGCAATAATGGATGGCCTAACGTGGCTGTTGTTGAGAGGTAGCAAGCAGGCAAAAAAGCAGGCCAATGCGGGCTGTCGGTCAGGCTGCGTAGGTGGTATGTAGGTAGAGATTGTAGGCGCACTTATTTGCTTACCTAGTTGGTAGTGAATGCCTGGTGGTCAGATGATGGGGAGTTGGATCGGTAGGGTCTGAATTAGGTGATGGTGAGGCTGATTTGGGTTGGTGCGCGAGTCGTCTGCCGGTTGCAGGCAAGCGACGTTTTGGAATGATGGAGGTGAGTGAGGGATGAGGGCGATTGTCGGTTCGCTACCTATTAGCACGATGACCGGTGGGTTGCAGAGCTGCTGAGAAGAGAGCGAGGCAGAGAGACAGACCCAAAAGTCTGTAGCTACAGTTAGGGTAGCGGGTTATTAGCGGCGTGGGGCAGAAGAGGAGGAGCAGTGGGTGGCGGCGGCAGGCGTTGGCGTCGGGACCGGGGTGGTGGATTATCTACCGTATGTGTAGGTATGTAGGTACTACTAACAAGGTAGGTAGGCAGGTAGGCAAGTAACAGGTAGGTAGGCAACCTAGCGGGCAAGTACCGTGTTGGAGAATTGGTTGGTGAGCGGACTACCTAGTCAGAGCAGAGGCCAGCTATCTGCTGGGTAGGACTCCGCAGATGGTGAGCAACGGGAGGATTGTAGGTACGATGCTGGTGATGGGACTTACTAGAGATTGTTTGCAGCATTGTGGGAGTGTGAGGGGGAGTGACGAGGGACAAGGGGCTGTACCTCCCCGGTACTGTGCAGGCCAAGCGCAGGGCAGGCAGGTACCCGCAAGTACTAATCTGGTGTTTCGCATGGAGGAGCCGTACAAGTCTCACATTGGCAGGGGGGGCAAACAGCAGCACAGGTCGCAGGTCGAGGGAGTGATTAGTCGAACTCTAGTTATCAGTGGCGATGAAGTATCGGTAATTTCGGGCAGATCTTATAATATAGCCAGGCACTTATTACACAAATGCGATATGAGCCATAATGATCCGAGATGACTCCGGGCGGCGCTGGCTGCTGGCTGCTGGCTGCTGGCCGTTGACAGCAACTCGTGATGCATGAGGCAAACACGCCATCGACCACGACGCATATTGCGGTGGTGATGGGGCCGGGCTTCATGAACGGAGGTGCGCTACGGTGACCAACTCGTGTACCAGATAAGAGGTGCGGACATGACCGACCAAAGTTGGAAACCTGCAAAGAAACGTGGCCGGCAATAAATTTTTCCTGTGGTCGACCACCCACCTATACCTGGATGAAATTTATGAAGGTACACTAATCTTCAAGGCGGGGGGGCTTGGAAGAGCGCTTGGGATTGTCAGTTGTCGATATGGTGCGGATGGATGACCCGTTGAACGCTTCCTCCGTGCACTGTATTGTACAGTCAACGCCAACGTGAGACACTGCCTCAACCGCCTTCCTGAAACTCCGACACCTCCTCCATCAAGGGTTTTGGCGAGACTGCGGAGAAGCGGCTATTCTGAGTTATTGGCACCCGGAACTTTGGGTGACAGGCTGACGCGAGAGAGATTCCTTGGCCGGCCCACCACAAGCAAGCAAGTCTCGAAGCCAGGAAACGAACGGCTAGCCAGTCATGGGCGTTGAACAATACAGACCTACCTACTACGTAGGTATCTACGTGGGTATATATATGCGTTTGTGTGTGTGTGTGTGTGTATGTATATGTGTGTATGTGTTATTCGTAAGCTAACCACATGCCACCAAACTCAACAACTGGTCAACGAGGCCTTCCCCTACGAGCAAATGCTGCCCACATTCCGGGGACCTATTAATAAAAAAAAAATACTCATCATTTCCACCTGATGGTGTTGCATCGCTCCTCCCGGCCCGTGTGTGCGCATGCATAGCTTTGTAGCTCCCTTCATGTGTTCTGCCGAGACTATCATGCTACCTTGGTGCCTGCACATTAATTACCTTAGTACATACAGGTAGGCAGGTATGCAGGTAGGTACAACCTGTCTGACTTGGCGCTGCAATAGCAACGGCATCTCACAGCATTGGAATTGTCGAGTGTTTTTTTTTTTTTGCCTTGTTTCCCCAATCTCACTTATCGCAAATAAAAGCACAGCACAGGCCGTACCCTGGCCCGCAGCAGCGAAAAGAAGAATAAGGTACCCGGGGGGGACCTGCGGGAGAAGCCTCATGGAACACGCCTGGAAAATCCGCCCCGCTGGGTCAGTCGCTTCCCTACCTCCTCCACCCAAGGCCGTTTCTATTCTTTACCGTTGCAGCCACCTTTTTTTTTTTTTTTTTTTTTTTTTTTTTTTTTTGCATCTGTCTTTCTCTCTCAGAGGCTGACCTTAGCACTGCGCCTGGATTTTTGCTGCAGAGCAAAATTAGAAAGGTGGTGGTGGGAGAGGAAGAAGACGTATAGGAGGAAAATGCCCAGCAAACCCTGCAGGGAATTGGAGAACATTGGCATTGCACTGATGCGTTCTCACCACACACACCCCCCTCCCTTTTCAGCTGGCGACGGCATCGATGGATCAAAACAAACAGCATCTGCCCGCGCCTCTGTCCCCTCGCCCAGCCTGCTCTTGTCTTTCATCGTTGCGCTGATCAATCCCACCCTCCCCCCCCCCAAAGTCCCTTCGGACCACGTCTCTAAAGACAGCCAAGGAGTCCGTGGCCGCCCAGCCCTGCGGTTACCGGGGCCAAAGAAAAAAAAAAGAATTCACACATTGCCAAGACTGCTGTGCCAATCGGGATCACGGCCAGGACTTCCCGTGTCAACTTGGTCGAGAACATGGGCCACGGGGGGCATGCATGATGGATGCATTGACTTTTTCGGACAGGGTATTTACCACAGCCTCAAGGCGCCGCTGGCCTCGGCCCCGGCTCCTGCCAAGGCCTGCCTGCCTCCTTGCAACGAACGCGGTCGGCCTACCTTGCTCGGTGCTCATAACTTGCGCGTAGACGCCCGTACATAAGCTGCGGCTTTGCTTTTGCAGTCAGGCTACATACATGATCGTCGTCGTGACACTGTCAGGCTCTGCTCTGGCAGACATGCATTGGCTGGGTTAGGGGGAGGGAAAACTCTTGTTGCGTCCCAGCAGCTCGTCCAATGTGCCACCAGTGCTGGCTCGCGTACAAGCCAAACACATCTCAGACGTCTAAAGAGAAGCGAGCGTAGTTATTCCGGGTCACCTCAAAACTCTTCAAGTCATGCACCATCCATTCTACCACAGAAAAATGTAAAACTACCGAAGAAAAATCCCGAAACTTTTCCATGGCCCTGTTCCTCAGCGGCCGCGTCTAAAATGCCAGCACAGGAAGAGTCCATACCCGGTCCAGTACATAGCATTGAAACAGAAACGAAAGGAAAAAAAAAAAGGGAAAAAAGAAAATATCCACAAACGCCATGAAGATCTGTGCATAGTAAACGAGAACGAGTCAGGCCATGCTAAAGCACGCAAACGGCCGCTACGTCCGCAGAAACATCTTGTACACCTCCGAGTCGCTGCAGTCCTGGAAGGGGTACCCGAGCTCGCGCAAAAAGTCGAGCAGCTCCGGCAGCTCGGCGTCCGGGCACTCGATGCCCGCCAGGATCTTGGCGACGTCGCCGCCGTAGTTGCGGTACTGAAAGAGGCTGATGTTGAACTTGGGCCGGACGGCGAGCAGGAAGCGCTCGAGCGCGCCGGGCCGCTCGGGGAACGTGAACATGAAGAGCTTCTCGTCCGGCACGGCCGCGCGGCCGCCGACCAGGTACCGCAGGTGGCTCTTGGCGAGCTCGTCGGCGGAGAGGTCCGCGACCGTCATGGTGCCGTCGTCGCGGACGCGCGCGAGCAGCCGCCGCAGCTCGTCGGCGCGCTGCGCGACGGGCGCCGTCAGGGACAGGCCGAGCAGCACGTTGGCGGCGTCGCCGCCGGCGCGTCGGTAGGAGAACTCGGTGACGGGCCGCGGCATCACGGCCTCGACGAGCCGCGCAAACGCGCCGGGCCGCTCGGGGATGGTGCAGGCGAGCAGCACCTCCTTGCCCTCGCCGAGCGTGGCGCGCTCGGCGACGAAGCGCAGGCGGTCAAAGTTCATGTTGGCGCCCGAGGTGACGGCGATGAGGGTGCGCGAGGGTCCGCGCGAGGGGTGGGCGGCGGCGTACTTTTTGAGCCCGGCGATGGGCAGCGCGCCGGCGGGCTCGAGGCCGGACCGCGTGTCGTCGTACATGTCCTTGATGGCGGCGCAGATCTCGTCGGTGCTGACCTCGATGACGTCGTCGACGACTTCGCGCGCGAGGCGGAAGGGCTCCTCGCCGACCGACTTGACGGCGGCGCCGTCGGCGAAGAGGCCGACCTCGCGGAGCACGACGCGCTCGCCCTTGCGCAGCGACTGCGCCATGGCGTTGGCGTCGTGGGCCTCGACACCGATGATCTTGACGTGCGGCGCCATGCGCTTGACGTAGACGCCGATGCCGGCGATGAGGCCGCCGCCGCCGACGCCGCAGAAGATGGCCTCGACCTTGGCCATGTTGACCTGGGCGAAGAGCTCGTTGCCGATGGTGCCCTGGCCGGCGATGACGTAGGGGTCGTCAAAGGGCGGGATGTTGATGAGGCCGTCGTGGGCGGCGCGGCGCGCAGCCTCCTCCTTGGCGGCGTCAAAGTCGGGGCCGTGCAGGACAACGTGGCCGCCGAGGCGTGCGACGTTGGTGTGCTTGATGCTCGGGGTGCCTTCGGGCATGACGATGGTGGCGGGGATTTTGAGCTTGCGCGCCGAGTAGGCGACGCCCTGGGCGTGGTTACCGGCTGAGCAGCAGACGACGCCCTTCCACGAGCGCGCGGGGTCCAAGTGTGCCATCTTGTTGTAGGCGCCGCGCAGTTTGAAGCTGAACACGGGCTGCTCATCCTCGCGCTTGAAGAGGACGTTGCACTCGAGACGGTTGCTCAGATTGACGGCGTGGGTGAGGGGGGTAGCCTTGCAGGCCTCGTAGATGCGGGATGTGGCGGACAGGATCATGCGCAGGTACTGGAGGGGTTCGACGTTAGTAAAGAAAATTGTGATTCTGACGCTTTGAGGTTCCAATTTTGCTTTGGTACTTTTTTAACGTACATCTGGGTAGCCATCCGGCAGCAGAAAGTCGTCAGGAACAATCTGCTTGATGCGTGCCTGTGCCGTCTCCGATGGCGGCGAGGGGCACACACTGTAATCGGTCAGGGCCATGGATGTCGTGGGCGTCTTTGGTCGGCGGGCTTGGACGGAGTCGGTGGTGCCATTATGTTGTTGCGCGTTGCCATTCGTCTCGTCCTCGTGGGAGGCGATGACGCCGTTGAGCGAGGGCATGTCGAGGGCGATGTCGAGGGAGACGTCGAGGGAGTGGGAGGAGGAGGCTCGTCGGTTGTGATGTGGCGGTGTCGACAACGGCCAGCCAGGAGTCGACGTTAGGAGTTGAGAAAGCCAATCGCTAGGACGGCGGATGAGCTGGGACGGTCGCAACGGCTGCGACTTGGTAGGAGGACCAGTGTATTTATCGTGATTTCGGTCAGGGAGTTGATTATGATTAGCTTCGAGCTCCTTGGCCAGCGGCTCAAGTTTTAGTTTTCCGTGGCCGGGCGGAATCGCTGCGGTGTCGCTCCATAGACCCATCGTTGCTCTCCACCAGATAAGATAGAGAAGAGCGAGTTACTGAGTCTGAGTCACGGCGCGATGGTATCGGTTGATATGGTTGCGGTAATGCTGACGCTGTTTTCAACGGGGTTTATTTAGCTTTCCTTTGGTTCTTGTTTTCTTTCTTCTTTTTTCTGTTGTTCTGTCACTTCACCCGTGTCTTACGTATAGGCATGGACTAATACACAGCCCACCCACCACCTACCACCAACCACCATTACCATCCCAACAACTTCGTCCACCGCTGGTCCGTCCGTCCAGGCTTCGGCAACTGTGGCGCCCTATTTTTCTGTCATTTGCATTTCCCTTTGTCATGACCAATTCATCCTAAAATTCACATCTGGTTTAGCGAGTCAGATGAGCGCTATAGCCGGCAACTAGGCTTCCTTGGGGCGTGAGCTTGTGACCGCCAGCCGGGTTCCGGTGCCGGCGGAGGGGCAAGACAACAAGACTGCTTCAATAGCGGGGCATTTTCTTGTGCCTTTACATCTCCACCCTCGACGAACCACGAACCACGAACCACGAACCGGAAACCATTCCATCCAGATCCAGACCGCAACTATCAGTGCCCGATTATGACCAAGAAACTGACGATTCACCAATCAGTGCCCAATGGCCTCAAAAGAGTCCGAGACCGCCTCGGCAGCATCTCAAGTGGCCCAGATGCTCGCCCCGATCCTTTCCACGGCGCTACCCCACGACAGCCCCTCGACTGGCCCCTATTCCCCTATCCCTTGGCAATTTGGAAATCTGCTCCATCCATTATTCCTCGTCAAGATATGCATATCCTCCAAGTCTCCCAACATCCACAACTCAAGCCAATCGGCGCGTAATCGCACCCTGCACCACCACAGCCACCCGTCTTCCTGCCGCATGTGATGTCGTTATCTTCCAAGTCGCGGAGCCATCACAATCAGGCCACGCACAGAGCCTCCAACATGAAATATGGCATCCATGACAATATCACCAGGTACGAGGCTACCCAATCGTAGGTCCAGCTCCTTGGCATCAAGTGTCCGTCCATCTTGACCCGATGCCGGTCCTTTTCGCCGTCGAGTGAACTTGATGCAAGAGTAGAATGTCCATTTATTAATTAGTGCAACCCTGTGCAACCCTGTATCTGAGCCTCTCCATCCGTCACAAACAACTAAAAAAAAAAAACCTCCGCCCACCCCGTCCAGTCCGGGCCCCTCCCCCGTCCGGAATCCGCATCGCCCAGCGCTGCTCACATCTTCGGCGGCGGCGGCGCCATCGAGCCCGGCACGTACGCAGGCGGCTCCTCCGGGCCCTGCGCCGGAATCCAGATCGGCCTGTCGCCCATCAGCCGCGGTGGAGGCGCCGGCGGCGGCAGCGCGTGGTACTCCCTCGGCGCGTCTCCGTAGGTATACTTGACATCCATCCCCGGGGCCGGGGCCGGGGCCGACGTCCGCCAGCAGCCGCGACGCTGCATGCGCAGCTCGGCCTTGTGGGCGCGCTTGGCGGCCTTGAGCGCCTGCTTGTGCTCGCGACACAGCTGCTTCCACTCCGCCTTGGTCAGCGGCGCGCCGCGATGCGCCTCGTACTCGTGCCGGAAGGCGTTGACGCGCTGGCGCCGCTTGTGGCAGCTGTGACAGATGGCCACGCCGGCGGCCAGGGCCATGAGAAGTCCGAAAACCATGGTAATAACGTATATTATCGATCGAGTTGTTGGGAGGGGGGCGGGGGGGCGGTTGTAGAATCCTACCACAAGGATGGGCTAAGTGGTGTAGGGTAAGGAGAAGTGAAAAGTGGTGATGTTGGACGAAACAACCCGGATACAGGGGGAGGAGGGTCGGGAATATATATGATTGAATTTGCAAACGCTCGGATTTTGAAGCTGCACCTACCTCTCATATGCAACACGTCAGTACGCCACAGCGAGTCAACTTGGACGACGGCGCCTCGCCTGAGCCTCGTCGTACGCAGTGATGACGCGGCTGGACTACTGGCCACGCACCAGCCTCAAACCTCTGCAGCCCTTTGGCGGGAATCTGAAATCAACTAGCAAATTCACACCAATGGGGTTATTGCTTCTGCCTCGAACCACTTCAACAACTTTCAATGTGGCTGAAAGGGTGTCCGCCAAGAAAGCAGCCTTACAAGGCGTGTGCTCGCGCGGTTCTCGTCATTTTTTCGCCTCCAGCTCGCTCGCACTCGCTTCTTGTCAGCACACAGCCTTTCGGGACCGAGTCGAGAGAGGACACGTAAGAACACAGATAGTCTAGGCAAAAAGATTTACTGATATCTTGAATAACACCTATTTACTGATCAAATACAAATCATCTCTGCTCCACCATCATACCAACCAACACGGCCACTGCCACGTAGAGAACGGGGGCAAAAAGAGGAAGAAGAGAGAGAAAAAAAAAATACCCGAGCTTATCTGCCCCAGCGTCCTCTCTATGAAGATTGGGAGATTTCCCAATAAGCTCGTAGCAAGGCCAAGCCACTGGCTTGTGTCTCTACTGTGCGGCCGCGACCGCGACTGTTAGGGTCACCGGAGCCTTTCGGGTCCAGCTGCGCACCAGTATTCGCGGTGGCGTTGCCTCCGCCAGGAACAAATGCCTCCGTGAGACCCCAGAGAGAATTGCGCGTGGTGCCTTCGTTACGGTAGTCTGTATTGTTGGCAGCGAAGTGGTCGATCCCATCAGCGGAGCGCGGCAAGGTGACGTTGAACAGGTTGGCTCCCCACCACATGCCAAAGTGACCCTTGCTGTCTCGCGTCTGCAATGCTGCATCGGCGTTGTGCTTGACCCAGCCAATGTAGTCGCGGCATGATGCGGCATGTGCCTGCCGCACTTTCAGGAGAGCCCGCTCGTTGACTTTGGAGTCGCCATGTGTCAACTCGAGCGGTCTGCAAAATGCAGTCAAGTGATGCATGTAGATGCCCTTGAATGTCTGCGAGTCTTGTGAGCATGTTGCAGAGGCATCGCACTGGTCTTCCAGCAACCCGTAGCGTCCAAGGCCACGCCAGGCGGGGAGTTTCCCTCCGCTTAGGCCGTCAACAGGCTTCCCGAGCTGCAAGTCCCAGCCAGTCGCAGCGATAGCAGCCCTGATGAACCTGTGGCCATCTTCGACATAGGAGGGGTTCCCAGTAACACTGAAAAGACCACGACTTCCCGTCAATATAACGCCCTGATTATACGTGTAAACCATCTCATCGCGCTGGTCGCACTTTGTGTTGTTCGGGATGTTGTGGTTGATGTGAAAGCCATCCACGAATAGACCCTGAGCATTCGTCATGTTAACATTCATCATCCAGTCGTAGCCATCCTTGGCTGCCTGGAGATGCCGCGGGTCTCGCGAGCCGGTGCCGTTGAGGCGGGCGCCGGGGAAGTGCTTGTACATGGTGATGGAGCCAGCAATGTATAGCTCATTGGTAATGGCATTCTTGTACGTCTCAAATCGTGGGTTCCACGTCATGCCGCCGTCGCAAAGCGCCGTGTCCCAGCCCTGGGTTGAAAAGTCCCAAAATTCATTGGCACGGCTGGCAAAGGAGTCGACCCAGAACTGCCCGTGCCAGGGTATGGATTGCACGGCCTGGGTCATGTCAGCCGGAAGGGCCCTGTCGCTGAATCCTCCGTCGGGATAATGCAGATCTTGGTGAAGACGGCGGAATTTTACGGCCTCCATCCAGCCAAGAACAACCCAGAGCACGTCATCGTAGGCCTGCATACATCGGTTATTAGTTGACTGCATAATTTATCTCATAAGAAGGATCCAAGCGGTCAGTAGAGAGTGAATACCTCGGTGAGGATCCTATCAGCCTCTTGGCCAAAAAAGGAGCTGACGATTTGCTCATGCAGGAAGGAAAGGAGATTTTCCTGCTGCTTGAAGTCCTTGCCTGGCACGACGGCGTCTATGGACTGGGTGAGAGTCGACATGGTGCCCGAGACGATGGTCTGGATGACGGCGGCGGTCCAATCAATGGCATCCGGCCAAGTGTTTTTAGCTTGCTTGAAATAATCATTTTGCAAGTCGGCAAGGGTTTTGAAGGTATTTTGTAAAATGGCCGTGTCCGGGGTGGAGCGTGAAGAGGCAGACAGGGAAGAAGACGCGCCTCCAGCTTGCAGGAAATCATTTGGTAGTGACCGACATTCAACCGCGGAACTGACACTGGTACTCTCAAGGACAGAACAATAGGGGGCGTTGGGGTCTGCAAAGACACGGGGAACGGTTGCAAAGCTGCAGAGAACAAGGGTAAAGAACGAGGCGGCCATGGTGTTGAGATGGGCCAAAAGACGTAGTCCAAGCGCAAGAGGAGGGTGACTGAGAGTCTCAAGAACAGTTTCATTAGAGACAGCCAGAGAACAGGCGGACGGGATATTAATATAAGTGAACATCATGTCTCTCCGTAGTGCGTACAGCACGCAAGGTGGCATGCCAGGAAGCTGACACCAATAGTAATGCAAGGAAGCGGACACCCCGATAATAATGCAGAAAAGCTCCGCAGGATCAAGAAACCCAAACAATCCGGGGGTGCATCTGCGGGTGTAACATGGTGTCGAATAATTTCGGCTGAATACTTGATGGAAGGTCGGATCGAAAGGTCATGCAGGTCAGGCGGACAATTCTATGCTATACGTGCAGTGCCAGTGGCGTCGGGTGGGATGCGGACGAGCGAGCCCAGAGTACAGTGACGAGAGGAACAAGCGAACAATGAAGGTTAGTTGGTTGTTAGCTTCTCGGTGTAAAATATTTAGATAGCACTCTTACTGCCCAGGTACCAACTTGACACACTCGGTGTGTACGCCACCCCCTCTTCTCTTCGGAAGCAGTTTGAAGAGTATGAAGGAGCGACCGCTGCCGAGGAGCTCCGAAAGTAGAAGGCTAAGCTTCACAGCCAGAGACTAGGTACTAAGTTCTGAGTGTCCCTGTAAGGCAAAGAGCCAAAGTTCCGTCCGTTCCGTCCGTTTCGCTGGTTCTTGTATTGTATTGATTAGTTCGTAGAGGCTTTTAGCGTGACCAACGCGCCGGACGGTTGTACTAGCGTCACAAGACCCGGTCCTATTTCTGCTCTTCTTTTCTGCCGGCAGACGTCTGTGATGATCACGATGAGGGGTCACCTGCAAGAGGGGTGAGTAGTAGTTAATAAAGGTGGTGTGAAGCGGAAGTGGTAACTATTGAAGAATCATGTACACAACTCGACGCCAAGCATCTCACTGGTGGGCATACATAATACGTGCATAATCCGTACACAATACTTGCAAGCGATATAGTTGGTGTGCACATCTAGTCTGGTCATTTATGCAAGTATGCAGTTGGCTTTTATGCAAGGAGATAAGCACGCTTACATCTCTGTCGTTTGAGCCGCCCGCCAACGAAAAAGACGAGTTTGAAAATAAACAAGAGAAGAATACTAGGAAAGAGAAAACCGCCAATTCTAACTGCCATTCATTCCAACTGCGATTTATTCCAACTGCGATTTATTCCAACTGCGATTTATTCCAACTGCGATTTATTCCAACTGCGATTTATTCCAACTGCAAACTTTTTATAAAGTCTGACTGACCTACATATGTATAATGTACCCACCAAAAAAAAACTATCGCGTATTCGCACTGCAGGTTTGTTTACTTTCCGCCCAAAACGGAAGTACAAGCAAAGGCCCCCACACCAACACCAAACTTCAGGTACCTCGAAATCCAACATCCCAGCAAATCTCCCCATCTTCATTCTCCATCCCTCCATCCATCCATCCATCCGTCTTTCTTAGCCCACAACCACGCGTTTCTTCCCTGCTTTTCGTTTTCGCCTCGTCTCTAATAAAGCATTTTCCAGTATCTCGCCTGAATTGACCGGCTTCATGCACTAGCTCCGACCGCGCTTTCATAGACCCTCGACGCCCCCGTTGCCCTTCTTCGCCTTGGCCATCTCGGCACCGCGCTTCACGCCTCGCAGAAGCCATGGAGACGGATCGCGACCAACGATATCGTTCTCGCGTCCTCCGCGAGATGCACGCAAACCGCGAGAATCCCTTCAACTCGCCTCCTTCCTCCACCGGTTCCCACGGCACCGTCAGCCCGACCATGACCTCTGTCTTCTCCGATCCCGAAGGCGAATCGACTCGCAGACTGAACGAGGATATTGCCCGCATCACCGGCGGCGCCGGGAAGCTACCCATCAACTGGGATGCCGCTCACCGCAAGTGGCCCGAGTACTTTTCCAAGCCCAAGGAAACCAAGCCCAACAAGGAGAACCACATTGTGCCCTCCTTCAAGTTCCTCCAAGAAGACTCGACGCGAGACATCTGGGAAGGCTCCAAGCGCAAGCGCGCTGACATGCAGCCCCGCGCCGACGACGAGTCAGACCTCTCCGTTCTTCTCTCGAAAACCCCCGCGCCCGTCCGCTCCCTCAAGAACCGCCACCTCAGTCCTCTCTCGCGTGCACACAACCGTGCGCCATCAGAGCCCATGCCGCTTCTGCAAAGACGACCATCCATCTCAGCGGCCCTCGAAAAGTTACGCAAGGCCTCCGGAAGCCCCAAGCACGCCGATCAAAAGCACATGTCGGGAGCCAACGGCTCGTCACCCAACGGATCCTCTGCCAAATCTAGCTTTACCGCTGTGCCTCCCTCCCCAAACTCCGTCGCCAGTCCCAGCAATGGTGCAAACGCGCGTTCATTCTTTATGCCCGATGTGTCTCATCTTGGTGACTTTGTGACCGGCACCCTTCGGTTCAGCGGATCCATGAAGAATGGTGTTCCAATCTTCGTCAAGCAGGGCAGGGTTCATGACAGGCAGGCAAGCCCTACTGCTGCTGCCCACATCCCTGTCGATTCGATCAAGGTCCCACAAGAAGAGGAAAAAATCTTTGTCTCGATGGATATGATCCGGGACGAAATTGTTTCTCTTCAGGAGCACCATGAAAAGGTTCAAGAATATGCCTTGGGCTTGCAACAGCAGGTCGAACGGCTAGAGGCCCAGTCAAGAGAGAAGGGCCAGAACCTGGACAAGGGGCACCGTCACGACCAAGTCACGCAAGACAATGCCAGTACGTACCTGCTAACCAAGGCAAAGAATCTTGGTGCTGACGTGTCATAGGGCTTCGATCCGAGATTGTCTCTTTGCAGACGCGTCTAGACCAATCCACGCGCAAGCTCAGCACCAGCGAAATAGCAAACGACTCCATTTCCCATGAAAAAGATCGCGTTCTTACCAGGCTGCAGGAGGCGTGTGATGACATAAACAAGCTAACCCGCAAACTCACCGTCAAGGAAAAGGCGCTGGAGACATCTCAGAAACAGCTGGACTCATCTGAGCAAGTTCGTCAGGATAACGATACTCTGCGCCGCGATCTTGTCGCCGTCACCCACAGCCGCGATGCTCTTGAGCTGGAGAACTCGTCTCTACGCGACGACAATGGCAAGCTCGAAAGTGAGCTACAGTCGCTGCGGTCACAGCTGGATAGAGCGCGTTCTGAAAGCGACCGCTTGCGTCAGCAGCAGCAGTCTTTGCTTACCGAGAACAAGTCTCTCCGTGCCAGCAAAACTCGATTCGAGCAGAGTGAGGTTCTCAATGAAGATCTTGACGAGGTGCAGCACGAGCTCGATGCTGCTCGCGAAGAGCTTGAAGCACTTCGCAAGGACAATGAGGAGCTCGCGTCTCTGCGAGAGGACCATCAGAGCCTCGTGCGACAGAACGAAAAATTCTTCAATGACAATAAGATGCTAAGGCGCGAGAACTCTGGATTTGAGCGCAGCATTCATGATCTGCACGAGGAGAACATCAAACTCAAAGAGGAAGTCACTTTCCTCAAGGAACAGATTGACCACTACCGTCCAGCTCCCAAAGCAAACATTGAGACCGAGGGCACGACCGCCGGTCTGTTTCTGCCTGAGATGACGGTCGGAACCAACATCTCTGGACCCGAAGGCCCAACTGAGACCAAGGAGCTGCCCGACATGCCCCTAGAGATGACTGGTCAGAGCCAGAACGTCACGGATGGCGACTATACTGAATCTGTGCTCAACACAAACAGAAACATGGAGGCTTCTCAGGAGAAGGGGCAAGCCGCCAGTGAGCAGGCGCAAAAGGTAGCCTTTTCCATCCCGGCTAAGCCTGGGGTGCTCAAGACTGCTGCCAACCAAGGCAGCAAGCGTCGATCTACCTCACGACAGCCACCCAAGGCTCGCTTCGACAACTATAGCGACTACGAAGAGACTACGGGGCCTCTATCCTTGGATCTGGGCGCTACTCAGGACCAGGCGATTGAACTTAGCGTTCCTGTGCAGGGAATCTTCAAACCTATTGGTAACCGCGATCAGACCCCTCATCCTCGAAAGACCAAGAATGTTCAGCCCACCATGGAGACAGATATCACGACTGGATCAACCAAGAGCATCCATCAAAGCACCGGCCATGCCCTCTCTCGTGACGCGAGACGTGTGCTTGCAGGCCTTTGTGAGCACAGCTGCAGCAATTGCATTGTTTGCACCCGAATCACCTCGCACCGCAGTTCATCTACGGAGCTCGCCGCCGGCAAGAAGCGCGTTACTGTACCTCGCCCGGTCCCCGTAACGGACCGCAACCCCTCCACTGAAGACCCTACAATGCGTCCCGCGCAGTCCCCTGGCCATGCCCTGGCCCTTGTCATAAAGGGCCTGGAAGATGAGTCTCGTCATCTACAGCTTGAGCTCTCCAGGTTGCAAACCAAGTACCACAATCATGACAAGGCCATCGGTAAACGGGACCGCGTGGCACTCGCCGCGGACATTCGGGCCCAACTCAAGAGCCTCGAGGTCAAGAATGATCAGATTTACAGCCTGTATGACGTCCTCGAGGGCCAAAAGGCGGCTGGCCAGGCCATGTCCGAGGAGGAGCTCGAGATGACCGTTCTCAACATCACTGGCATGTCTATCCGCGACGCCACCGACCAACTCACTTGGGAGGGCATCCATTAATGCTTGCCCAATGTATCAAAAATGAGAGAAGGCGTTCTTGTACTTGCGGCATCATGAATAGCGAACATTATTGGCGTTTATCTTAACGACTTGCATTTGGAGACTGGAAGGCCGATCGGATTGGAGATTGGAGAGGGGTTTTTTTCTCTCTTTTTTTTTTGGCTTTCAAATGGATTTGGAGTTTGGACAGGATTAATATGGCGTTTTTTCTTTTGATTTTCTTTTGCATTTTTGGATGGTTTCGGCTGCTTTTTGTTGGAAATTTGCTTCCGACCCGTCATCGGGCATACATTCCTGGAAGCCGGCGTTGGTTTATTTTTTTAGTGTATTCTTCTATCATTTCCGTCTTTCTTTCCGGAAGAACCCCAGGATGGGTCTCGGACGGCTGATTTGGTGGCAGGAGGACTATTCTGTAGCATGGGTTGTTGTATATATCATTGCTCCTCATCAGCTGCTCCAACATTAGACCGGTTGTCAATGAGAATGTCTTTGGTCTTGTTGTCAAAGTTGAAATGTTGGTGTTCGCTTTTACCATCACTTGTGAATAAGACCGGAGTTCGGTAATGAAGAAAAGAAAAAGCCAAGGTATCCTTTTGATGTATATACAGCCGAACTCCGGTTTACATGGCGTTTTGACACACTACTCATCGTCTTCCTCTTCCTCCTCCTCCTCTCCCTCCTCCTCCTCCTCATCCACGTCAAACTCGTCATCCTCGTCCTCGACCTCCATATCCTCGTCCGAGTCCATCGCGTCCCCCTCCTCCTCCAGGGCGACGCGCTCGTCCTCCCTGCGCTTCTTGTCGTCCTCCTTGCGGGCCTCCTCCAGCACCTTTGCGCGCTCCGCGCGGGCCTTGCGCTGGCCGACGACGTACGCGCCGAGCGGCGTCTTGGCGACGTCGAGGTCGCGCAGGAAGGCGTCGACCTGGGCGCGGTCCTTGGGCGCAAAGTCGACCTGGGCGCGGCGGCCCTCGACGAACCTCGCGTTGGCCTCGAGCTTCTGCACCAGCAGGGCGACCTGGGCGGCGAGCTTGGCGTTCTTGTTGCCGCGGCCGCCGGCGCTGCGCGCCTGCTTGAGCCAGCGCTTGAGCTGGATGACGACGGGCAGCGCGAGCTCGGGGAAGGCGACGGAGCGGGCCCACAGCAGGGCGAACTCGCCGAGGAGCTCGACGACCTGCTCGCCGACGCCGTCCTGGAAGACGCGCGTGCGCAGGTACGCCTTGGGCGCCTTGTAGGCGACGGCGAAGTCGAGCGGGCGCAGGGTGGCGGCGCGCGGCGCGCGGCGCATCTCGGCGGCCGCGAGCACCTCGAGCAGCGGCGAGGCGAGCGGGATGTACGTGTCGGTGGCGCGGGAGACGCGCAGCAGCGCGCGCACGAGGTGGAAGCGCAGCGGGAAGTAGAGCGCGGTGGGGATGAGGCGCATGGCGCCGAGCGTCACCTGCACGAGCGGGTAGACGAGCAGCTTCAGCGGGCTCTCGCGGCCGGCCTCGGCGGCCTTGGCCGGCGTGCAGTGGTGCGCGAGCACGCAGGACCAGAAGTCGAGCGAGTGCGTGAACTGCCAGTTGTAAACCATGCGGAAGGCGTCGTTCTTGTTGTGCACGATGCTGTTGCGCAGGTGGATGGCGAGCTGGCGGATGAAGCCAAAGGCGGTCGCGTAGCCGACAGAGGCGTCGAGGCCCCAGAGTTCGGCGGCCGAGTTCTTCATCAGGTTGATGCCGGCCAGCGTGTTGTGGTTGGTCACGCGGCATCCCTGCACCAGGCCTTGGTAGACGGCTTTGAGGACGGACTCTCGGATGCCCTTGTCACCAATGACCACGAGCCTCCGCAGAACGAGGAAGGCCGTGACGCGCGTCGACTCGGAGCTTGCAGGCTGGGCCCAGAAGCTGACCACGGCCTTGGCCAGTGCCTTGACGAGCTTCTTGAACGACAGCAGGTATGGCAGGATCGGCGTGATGGCCGACAGAGTCAACTTGAGCGTGCGGTCATCGGAAAGTGTGCCGAGGAGGTGCATAATTGCGGATGTATATGTCTTAAGTAGCAACGAGAGCGCGGAAAACTTCTTGCTGTCCGTCTGCACGTACACGCGACCCGAGGCCGACTCCTTGACGGGTAGATGGTGGTTGATGACGGGAGGGATCTCGCGCAGTGCGAGCACGAGGATGTCGTTGAACACTTCGGGGCTGTTGATGGACCATTTTTGGTCCGCGTTTTCGTCAATGTCGTCCTCGTTGAGGTGGGCGGCGCAGCGGAAGGCGAGAACAACTTGTCTCGTCGCGCGAAGAGACTGCTTCTCCTTCATAGACTTGCGCCAACCGGCTACGATGGCCGTAGTAAGCTCCTTGCTGTCTGCTTCGGCCTCGTCTGCTTCTTCTGCAGCCTTCTTGCCCTTCTTTTGTTTCTTCTTTTTGGGCTGCTCCTCTTCCTCCTCTTCTTCTTCCCAGTCTTCGCCAGCGCTTAGCTCATCAACCTCAGCCAGGTCGGCGTTGTCATCGAAATCGAGCGCATCGGGGTCGTTTTCTTTTAAAAACTTGTAAAATTCGGGATCCTTCTCGGCGAGCCCATCCATGGTTTCCTGGTTCATGCCAGCATCGTCGTCGTCGTCGCCATCCTCGCTGTCGCTGGCAACTGGCTGAGGCTGTACGGCGTCCGAGTCGCTAGCATCCTCTTCGGCATTGGCCTTGGGCTCGTCGCGTTTCCTCTTGCCCAGCTTGGCCTTGTCGGACTTGTCGTCAATGATGTCTTCAAAGCCACCTTGAAAGAAGTCATCGACGCTCATGTCATTGACCTTTCTATCCTTGGGGCCGCTCGGTCGCGGCTTGCCATCCTTGCCGAAGAATTCGGCATCCTTGGCCTTGCGCTGTTTTTGCTTGTCCTTGATCTGTTGCTTCTGCTTGATCTTGGCCGTGACCTTTCTCCGGTCCAGAACACCCTGCAAGTGATTCTTTTCAAATTTTTTGGTAGCTTTTAGGTTCTTCTTGGAAGGTGCCATGGTGCGCAGTTTGTTTGCAACTCGCAAGAGGGCGAGTTAGACTGGCCCTGGGTAATGGGGGAGACTGGGGTTGAAGTTGCAATTGTCCGCCAACAACGTTCTGGGCGAAACAAAAAAGCCGTCCCAAAATTTTTCTACATTTCGCTTATCGATAGCTTGTGACACTGGGATGACAAGGCGGTGAAACTTTTCTGCCAAAGCTCATAAACATAGACTGGGTCCCCGCTAAAGGTGCCTGTAACTTTCCCTGCTGCAGCCCACCTCACCACCGCCAAGTGGCGCTGTCGTGCTGCCAGCCAGTGGCTATTTAAAGCGACTTCATCCGCCTACGTACAGCTTTCCCCTTGTTAGTCCCCACGATAACATCACAATGCTTCCCCGGCAGGGTTATGCGCCTACGCCGCACAGCTATGTTCCCAATACAGCGCTGTCTGCTTCGATAAATCTAGACGAGGTATGCCCGGTTATCATGTCACTTCCCGTTCCCTCACCCAAAACCACCTGGCTCACCAGATACGTCATCGCCCCAGGAAGTCACCTTGACGAGCACGCGAGCCGAGCGCGACCTTCAAGATTCCCTCGCCGAGCTCTTCAGCATCATAGTGACCCTGGACGAGCTGGAGAAGGCCTTCCTCAAAGACGCCGTGTCCGAGGCGGAATACACTGAAATCTGCGAGCGGTCGCTACGGCAGTACAATGCGCTGCTCACCGACGAGACCATCGCGAGGGAGTTTGGTGGCCTGGAAGAGTTCCAGGCCAAGTGGGATGTGAGCAGAGGCGACTCCCTCTCCCCCCTCTCCCGCAGAAGTCCCGTCGCAAATGCCGTCCCGCGCGTGCGCTAACTCGACGTCCAGATTGAAGCGCCCCGCGCGACGAAGCGACTCCAAGCTGGGATGCCCTCCACCATCACGACGCCCTCCTCGTCGGCCGCGGTCGGCGCTGGTGGTGGTGGCGGCGGCGGCGCAGGCGGAGGCCCGTCCGACCGGGGCGGCAACACCAGCGGCGTGCTGATCCTCGAGGCGACGCAGGACTTCATCACCTTCCTCGACGCCGTCAAGCTCGGCCTGCTGTCCAAGGACCAGCTGCACCCGCTGCTGTCCGACGTCATCCAGTCGGTCAACAAGGTGACGGACAAGGACTTTGAGAACCGCGGCAAGATCGTGCAGTGGCTCATCACGCTCAACCAGATGAAGGCGAGCGAGGAGCTGAGCGAGCAGCAGGCGCGGGAGCTGGACATGGACATACAGCAAGCGTACCAGGGGTTTCGACGGACATTGACGTGATCGTGGGGAGGGGGCGATTGTTGAGGGCAAATCTTCTCATGTGAATCTATTGCAGCTTCGAATACCCCCAGCAGAGCCTCGTATAATGACAAACAAGGCAATTACAGTTCCGCCCGTGCTTGCTCTATAAATGTACATCCCGTCGATACCAACATCATTACACCAAAAAAGTCCAGAAGCTTGGGTATACAAACTCCTCCTCGAATATCCTACGCACCTGCTCCAGGACAAACTTTTCCACCTTTCCCACGTTCTTAAGGCTCTGCTTGCCACCCTCCCGCCCTCCAATTTCGCTCTCGACGCGAATCTCCTGCAGCAAACCACCGAAGCGCGTACTCCCACCACCGCCGCCCCCCGCTTCCGTTTTCGCTGCCGCACCGCTCCCCTTGGAACCCGGCCGAATGCCGCTGCCGCCGCCGTCTTCGGGCGCGCCCACGGCCGCCAGCGCGTCGTCCGGGCTCAGGAAGCAAAAGTGGACGCGCTTGCGGATGTGCGCCAGCACGCCGACGCCGTCAAACGACAGGCCCGTGATGTTGAGCTTGAGCGGGATGCCCACAAAGCTCGGCATCGGGTAGTCGAGCAGGATCTCAGCCGTCAGGTTCAGCCGGACGTCGCCCGCGTACCGGATGCGGAAGACGGCCTGCACGTCCTCGACGCGGGGCTCGCGGCGGCGCGGTGGTGGCGCCGCCGCCGCCGTCCGGGCACCGTCACCGTCACCGTCCTTGGGTTCGTCATCGTAGTCGGAGTCGACAATGGCCGAGTCCGCGTGCGCGTCCCGCGTCGGCGGGCGCGACGTGCCGATGGAGGTCGGGGCCAGCGTCGAGACGCTCGACTTTTCCCGGAGCCCGCGACCGGAAAGCGCCTGCAACGCTGCAGACTGTGGCGGTGGCAGGAATCCCGCATTTTCCATGGAGAGGATGCTGCTCTGGGAGGGATTCCGGCTGTGGCTCGGCTCCGGCATGCGAACGCCCGCCACCTCCGCTTCCGACGCGGACGCGGCGTCGTAGCCGTGCCCGAGCCAGCTGCTCCCGAGATGCGCGCCGGCGACGGCAGCCAGCGGCGTCTGCGTACCCGTGCCGAGGTGGCCGTGGAGGTGGTAGCTCAGGCCCGGGCCGCCGAGCAGGCCCGGGGTGGACGTGCCCATGAACGGGCTCGCCAGGTCATGGTGGTGATGAGAGAACTCGTTGCGGATGGCTGTCTTCAGATCCGAAGGTCGATTACTCCTTCCCGGTGGCGCCTGCCCCCGAGATGCTGCATGGTGGTGGTGATGGTGCGGGTAGGGGTGGTGCTGGTGAGGGTGCTGCAGCTCGTCGTCGGCCTCGGCGTCATCGTCATCGTCTTCATCACTCTCGTCATCCTCGAGCGGTTGCTCGTAAAAGTCGGGCAGCGGGTCGGCAATGTCCTTGAGCTCCAGCTCCGGCGCGATGCTGCCAAAGTCGAAGCCGTGCACCGTCACCGACTTGATGAAGCGCGGCAGAGGCACGGTCTGGAACTTGTCGTGGATGAAGCCGCGGATGCTCTCCGCCAAGGCATCTCCGTCCGGGCCGCTTGTGAGCGTTTCCCAGTTGAGTTCTATCGACATGAGAGGCGGGCGTGAGGCTAGGAATAAATCATGGTATGCGTTGAATGAAGGCGGGGGAATTAGTGGTTAGTGGTTGGTTGATTGGTTGGCCGTTTGTTTGAGTGAGGCTCGTGGTTTGTCTAGACCCGCTTTATGAAGTCGGGAAGGCTTGACTTATTAATTATGAACAGTCTTGACTTGTGCATGTGTCAAAACTTTTGCGCAGCTTTGACAAAAATCCATATCTTCATAAATCGCTCCAATGTAATGTAATGCCTGTATGAATAGCTATATGCCCGTCGTGTCGTGAATGAATCATGAATCCCAAATCTTCCAACGCCTTGCATCCGTCATCCCAATAAAGGTAAAAATGCAAAAATCAAATGTCGTCACCGCATCATTTACTTTCATTTTGTAGCTCAGGCTGGTCCTCGAATCTAGCACGTCCACCATAGTACACTGGGTACTGCGTGTTGTTGAACAAGTGCCAGCAATTTGGAGCCTGCAGGATATATCTACAGCATCGTGTTAGTGGCGCGCGCTTCACCATGGCAGCATCACGGTCCATACCTTGCCATTGCCTCTCGGAATCGAGACTTGTACTCTTTGGGACTTGTGACTGTTGGTCGATTACGACCACCGCCAGCAAACCCACGGTCCTTGATCCAACTTTCAAGCTTCTTGTCCCAGGTGTACGTTCTGATGCAGTCGATGATGCCCACCACGAGCTCTTTTCTGGCCTCATCAACAGCAATCATCAGGGAGTAGTCCATGACATCCTGTCGGGCCAGGAACAGCGTGTCATTCCACACCGATGCTCGCAGTAATTTCTTGGAGTGCTCGCGCGCGAACAGCGGAGACTCGTAAATGTACTCGACCATGTTCTCATCCAAGAGAACTTCATTTTGTTCGCCAGTCGACTGGATCTTACGGTTTCTCATGGAGCCTTTCAAGTCAAAGATCCTGGTGGGTGATCTGTCGTAAAATAGGTTCTCCATCAAGACGAGATCGAGCTTCACATCTGTGCCAGTAATCGGATTCTTGATGATGACTTGGAAAAAGCCCAACATCTTGGCAATAACAGATGGCAAGTCGTGGAACAATGCTTCCGCCATGATGGTGAAGTAGCCCGGCGCAAAGTTCAAGAAGGCCGATGTCTCAATGGGAGACAAGGACTAGTTGCAGTTAGTTTTGTTTGGCAATGTGCTTGCTTTCTTGTTGCTTCGCCTCCCGCTTGACTCACCTTCAACACCAATCTGTCGTCCAGTGTCTTTAAAAAGACTGATCTGGTCTTGCCACCCCGTGAATCCCACTTCATGCAGCGTGATAGAGACTCGACAATGCGCCCAGCGATGCCACATTTCCTTCTCAGAGCGTCAAACTGCTCGGCATAGAAAATCTTGCACGTCATGACTGCAGCACCTTCCTTGAACTGGTACTTCAAATGCGTTCCCGTGATGCGCAACAAGCTCTTCTCCAAGTCACTGGCATCCGAATGACGGCCCAGATGCTCCGACGCAGGCGTGGACTTGGCCTGTTCTGCTGTGCCGTCGGATACTTCATCCTGGGACATCTCTTGCGCCTCGCGACGGATCACCTCGAGCTTGTTTTTATAGTCTTCGCTATTAAGGGCCAACGCAATCACAGAGCTCGGCTCGTCCTCCCGCACAATAACATTAGAGTCAACAAAGATGTGATCCGTCGGGTTGATGGGGTAATCCAATGCAGACCAGCCACTGGCGGACCGTTCTGCCCAAAACTTTGTGAGGTACTTCATAAGAGTATTCTTTTGGTGCTTAGGAAGCTCAAGTGGGATCTCCTGCGTCGAATCGGCAATCTCTTTGATTTCGGGAAGAAATTCGTCTGAAACACTGGGTTCAGTGTCACTTGCACGCTCTTCGTCATCCGAGTCTTGCTGGTTTTCTTTCCCAGTCGCTGTGTCATCTGTCTCGGCTACAGATATCTGATCCGGTGCCTTTGGTGCAGGGTCCAGCGGGGGAGGGGACTCGGCCAACTGGTCACTATTAACAGCTTCTGTATTGCCTGTTGGCAAGGCTGGAGTGCAGACTTGTTCCGGTTTTCGCTCCCCAGCAGTGTCGTTCATTAGAGCGGGCTCCTCTACCGCTGCGTTGAAATCGTCGTAAACCTGAATAGTGACCTTTGTAGAAGTTCTTGGGAGCAACGCGCGCGGGTGCCGAAGACTAGCAGCTCGCTTCTTTTTGTCACGTATGCGCTCCTTCTCAAACTCGCGGCTGATTTGCTCAAAGTGTCTTGTTAGGGTTGAAACTTTCGACTCTTTCTTCCTGGTAGCCAGTCGAGGGATACCAGATGTTGCAGACTTCCCACGTTGTTTCAGAGCAGACAAGCCAAGTCTTTCCGATAAGCGCTTATCTACTTTGACTGACCCCTCGGCCTGCGGCTCTGGAGCAGGTTCGACTTGATCCCCAACGTTTGAGGGATTTCCCACGGCTGCCACAGCCCGTGGGATGCGTTGGGGTTGTGAGATCGCCCGTACTATGGGAGGTGAGGAGCGCGGTATACCACTCTCGTCTTGTCTATTATTTGAGGCGTCTTCGCTGGCTTTCCGCGCTTGCTCACGTCGCATACGGTCTACCTTTTCCGTAAGCGATTGGCCATCACCCGCAACGGTCGATGCATTGTCTCTCAGGATAGGTGGCGGTGCTGTTTTGGAGGCATCAACCGATTCGGCGCTTTCAGCCTGGGAACTCTCGGTGACTTCTTTTTCGGGCAATTGTCCAGGTCCAGACACAACCGGGCCAGAGTTCGCCAAATCGAGTGCTTCAACACGGTCCGTGATACCCGTGCCCTCTGTCGAGACCTCGGCTCTTTCGCTGTCGTCGCCCACGTCTCTTGCATCAGGGTTGCGCACAACACTTCCACGTAAAAGGCTTCCATCCATGTCGGTGTATTCCGTTGGCTGCGTGCTCTTTTCGTCAATCTCCGAGAAGCCCTGTGATGGCCGACTGTCGCTATCAGTGGCCGATACCATTGTCTCTTCCGGATTGGTCATTGTTTCCTTGGACTCGTCGGTGAATATCTTCTTCAATTGCATCATCGTCAGCTGCCTCATATCCTTGTCTCCTAGGAAGTCCGCCTCGAACTTGGCAAAAGCTTGGTCCCACTCGCCCGCAACTTCTAGCATTTCGCGTACGAGGCCGTTGAAGGGAACGATTTCGTAGTACTTTGAGTTGACATAGACATCCTCCAATTTGCGCTGCATGACTGGGAGTTGCCCCTGCATCTTCTTCATGAGAACCTCAACCTCGGCTTTGCAGAGCTCGGCCTTTTCTGGCAAGACGCTGTCGATGCGGATGCTCTGAAGTCTTGCTTTGACAGATGACATGAACTTGCGCCAGCGCTCCTCCATTCTGGTGAAAATCTCGTTCTTCAGCTTGAGATCGTTCTGAACCTTCCAGGTAATTCTGGCCCTAGGTACCACAATCTCTAGGAGGTCGATAGGATCCCAATGAATGCGAACGCGAGCATCATTGAAGCCGAAATACCGGACGTGATCGCGAGAGTGGTCATGGGGACAATCGATGCCGTGTTTGATGCGAAGGCCGCGGCCCCAGTAGAGTAGCTCGAGATATTTTCCGAAGGAATATTTATACGTAGCATCGGACATTGGCACTTGTTGCGAGTCCTTCTTGCAGATCTTGCAATATGTCCACATGGTGATACCGTCCCCAAGACTGGGATGCCTAGTCACTCCTGGTGGCGCATCCTCCACGAAAATCGTGATTCGGTATTGGTCGTGAACATACGTACGATGATGCTCGATGAGTTTCCTCTCGCAGCCACTCGAGTCGCAGATCCCGTCCTTGGTCTCTGCCAAGTCTTGAATGTATTGGCCAAGTGTACAGTCGGGATCCATGCCAGTATACACATGCTGCTCATCGTAAAAGTTAATCGCGATGAGGCTGGGCTCTGTGCAAGGAATCTTGGTTTCGGTGCAGATTTCGGAATACAAAACGACAATGTTTTGGTGTGAATAAGGGTCAAATAGATCCAGGTTACCTTGGATGTATGCTTCCCATTGTCGAGTTCCCGTTTGGTAGTTGAAGAACGCCTTGTCATATTCCGCATCATGCATGGCATGTAAAATCTCCATGATTTGCCTCGGTGCCTTCTGACCAATCTTCTCGACCATCTCGGGTTTGATGAGCTGGAACTTTGCCCGGCCAGCACTCGTTTCATCCTGCTCGTCAATTACTGTTTGGTCTCGCAAACGCCGAAGGTAGAGAAGTCGACGTTCCTGTTCTCGGGCTCTCATCAAAACGTGAGGCTGAGTGAATTTGACGTAGGGCGAAGCCGATAGAATCTTGGTCTCATACTTGGCAACCATGTCGCTGTAAAACGTGGGCATGGGAACATCGTCTGGCACCGGCGCATCACCCACACCACTGTCATGAGAATCATGTAATGACGGAAGCTTTGGTCGTGCCTCATTTGCCTGCCCAGCATCAGCCGCTCCATCCACATCGGCCTTTTCTGTAGCTTGAAGCTGTTGCTCATTCTCGGCCGGGCTGTGTTGTGATGCGACGCGGGGCGCCTGCTTTCCGTCCTCGGTCGAGCTCGAGGTCTTGAAGCTCTCATTCATAATATAGGAGTTGGAAAGAGAGGTTTCGCCTTCGTCGGGCTCAATGGACTCGTCCCGCAGCAGGCTAGACTCTAATCGAAGGTTGTACACAACATACGACATGAATTCAACAATGTACTTGACTTTTGACAGAGTCGCGCTGTCAGCTCCTCGCAAGGATATCGTACAGCCCAAATCCGGGCGGCAGCCTCCAAGAAAGATGTATGACTTCTTGCCACGAACAAAGTTGTTGTTGACAAAGGTCTTGACCTCAAAGCTTGAACATCGTCCTGTGGAGACGGGCAGTGCCAGTCTATCTAAGGAGCTCAAAATGTCTGCTTCGGCGCAGCGGGCAACTGCTTCGATTACAGTGTGCTTGACGTTATAGGCAACGGAGATGTTGAGCTCTGCAAAATACTGCAACGCGATGCCAGACACGCCCTTCTCGACCAGAACAAGATGGGGCGAAAGCTTCGCTAGCCTTTGAACCACGATGCGAAGATATTCCCTCTCGCCTTCAATGACCGGCTGCAAGCTCATAAAATGCTGCTGGTGACGTTGATATTCGATGGAGAAGGTTACCAACAAGATGCGTGGGTTTGCGATCCTGCGTGGCATGCTTTTCAAAGCCAAGTTCTTTGTGAAAACAACACCCGAAACATAAGAGGTATCTCGTGGCCTGCCTCCAGGGATCTTTTTTAGCTTGACGTAGTGACGGATATCCATATCCTCCCCTTTCGCAACGTTTGGGGATACATCGTCAGTACACCGAAGCAAGATTGGCACAAGAGACTTGATCCAAGCCTCAGGTTCAGGAACATCGGCATCTTCCAGAAGTTGATGCAGCAGCTTGTCGATATGTTTCAGACTCGAACTGTTCAGGTCTGTGGTTGATGGTATGTTGAATAGTGCAGAATCTCTGCGGGGAGATTTCATGTGCAGGTCATCGCTGTTGTCCGTTGGAACAAGAGCGTCTGCCGAGCCCGTTGGAATTTTGTATATAGCCGACTTGGGCCTTGGAGATGCCAAGTGATGTGCAGCGCCACTGACGTTACTCATATTACGTCTTCTATTGCTTCGCCGGTGATTCAGCACACTTGTTGGCGCGCTCGTATCATCGGCTGCCCCGCGGCTGTAGTGGCTCATGCCACTAATGCTCTTCTCTCCAGGTCGGTGTCGGTGTTTTCTCCCTGCATTCATAAAGGGCGACAAATTTGACTTTTCTTGCTCGAATCCTGCAGTGTGCATGTCGGCTGAGCTCATGGTTGCAAAAATGCTGACTTGCTCGTCTCCGCTAGAGTCGTCTGACATGAAATCCGCAAGCTCTGGGTCGATAATGTTATCGTCATGAAAAGCGGGAAACTTGGACCTTTTGGAGTTGTCGTCATCGACACCCCTTCTAAATGGCGCGCGTTCCTCCGCGGCGCCTTTGAGGCGCCCGAGAAAGCCGTGTTTCGAGTGATGCCGTTTGTGCCCAGCTGATGATTGCGGCAGCGCATTTGTGAGAGACTTCAGAGACCGGGACGATCCAGGCCGGCTAAGTTGTGGTAGTCCAATCTCCAGCACAGCAGAGTTGCGGTTCGACTCATTGACCCGACGGGTCGCGGGAATAGCCATCATAGGAGTGACACTGGGACGTTGTCCGTTGGATGACTCCGGTACAGCCGTCACAGGATCTCCATCGCGCTTTGGCTGTGACGGTGAGCCTTGGCCGGACTTTTGGCTTGGACCGAAGATTCTGGGCATGAATGACTGCTCGTCGCCGGAATCGTCTGATGCGCTGCCTTCCTGGCGGCGATTGATTGCCTCCAAACAACGCTTGCACACACGCAAAGTGCCTTGGACGCCAAGCTTGTCGCCAGCCACTAGGTTTGTACATTTTGAATCAAAAATACAGCCACAAGCTCTGCAGTGATGTTTTCTCCGGAATGCAGAGAACGGCGCCTGGCAAAGGTAGCACTCTTTGACGGTGTCGTCTTTCATCCAGAACTCTTTCCCCAGCACCTGCCGCCGCCCCATCCTATCCAGCTGGGCGCTCATATGGTCAGAAGCGCAACCTGTTTTAAATATTGTAGAGTGGGATACAATGTAGTAGTTTATAATAAAAGTAAAATGGAGGGAACAGAAGGCAACAGTTCAGTTCCACATACAAGAAAAGTAGCCCCAGTGTATTGTATTACTAAGCGTTTTCACGCTATCACGTGGAGATACTGAGGGCCCCCCCCCCAAATCCAGCCAGGTACATAACCTCATCATAGAGGCAACATACAGTGGGTGATAATTGTCGCTCCAGCCAAGAGGCTCAAGTCCAGAGGCTCAGCTCAACAGGCCCCACCAGGTAACGCCACTTGCACTTGTCCAACGCGTTAAAACAATGACGCTTCGCGTTGTGCCAAATTCCACGGGGTAGATTTCTCCAACTTATGAGTACGACGAGAAAAATCCACCTCTCCTCGCTGCTTTCTGCTTTTGCAAAAACCCGTCGCAGCGTGTCTATCTCTACTGCGACTATGCTGCAGTGAAGCGACACAACCCGAATTAACACGGACTCCGTACATGGTGCATCTGCGGCGCACCCAGCAGCCCATACACCAATGTCCTACAGCGCATCACAGTTCGAGGACATCACTGACGCGATATACGGCAGAAATGGCAACAAGATCCCCAAGGATCAGGAGGAGCTTCTGGCAAAGGATAAATCATGGATACACCGTTTGAAGAAGGCATCCCATGGCCCGGTCAATGTACCCGACCACGTGCTGGGGACAGTGTTGGCAGCTCATGAAGCACGTGTCAAAAAGACGGCCAGTAATGCAGTGCCGCCTGCCAAAGATGCACAACTAGAAGTGGCAAAGTCTTCGAATGCCTGCGGTGCGACTGCATCTTCTCCAGAGCACTTTGCCTCTGATTGGTCGGAATCGCCTCCTGAACCTCGCCCGCTGCGAGATGCGATGCCTGAATCGTCACTCATCAAAGAGACGCCTCATCCACAGCTCGCTCGCGCAGCCTATAGAAGAGTCTCAGTCGACTGGGAGCACTGTCCCGAATTGGCGCTTGCGTCAAGTCAGCAGGAAGAGGAGGAGATGGAAGTACGGCTGCCAGACGCAGAGGATGACAAAGAGGATGCGGCCGAGTATCACTATGAAAACCCTCGCCTAATCCCCAGTCAACGGGTACAGGAACTTCCAGTGCAGGTAGCAAACACGCCACCATGCGCACAACCACATCATGAGATCATTCCAGCCACCGTTGCTGCTAGGACACCGAAACGAGTCGGGGATGACAAGAGACAACGACCCTTCAAGAGGCATAAGCTTATTAAATTCAGCCCAATTTATGCCAAGGGAGATGGCACAAGTACGACTAGCACTCGCATGCGGTCGCTAAAGCCTCTGACGGTTACAGAGACACAGGAGACAGTGGTGTCCAGCTCCATTGTGCCTGCGACTCTGACACCGGCACAAACTCAAATCACCACAAGCCTGGTTGACAAGACAATTGAAAAAATGTCGGCAGGGACGATCTACATCGAAAGCTCAGTTTCAATGGCTGAACAGTCACCATCATTCTTGTCAGGTCCGCCAAACACACCGCCGCAAATTTCTTATGGCGAAGATGATGATAATGAAGACGCTCAAGATGTTCAGGGCTCCACGGCGACGCCTCTGACAGCATTTTGCGCTGCTTACCCAGATTATTGCAAGTCGCATAACGGTACGCAAATTAACTTTGTCAAGGCCTGCCTCTGTCTGGAATACCTACGAGGCGAGCGCGCCCTACGAGATTATTTATACGACGACTTCATCCGCCTCTTTTCGTGCAAATATTTAGACTACGTCCATGGGGCGGGACCAGAGCAAGAGCCACTCTCGGCCATTGAATGGTTCAACATCCAAAGCGGTCAGCCTTTGTATAGTCGACACATTATCAAAAACGATAATATTGACCATGTCTTGGCGTTCTATAAGCGAGAGGCCACGTCAATTCGCAATCTGATCGCCCAGCATGAGCCGACAGAAGACGTTGTTGCGCCACAATCGACAAAACCGGACTCACCGTTGTCCACACCGCTGCCAGAGGAGCTGCGGGGGTCAATGGAAGTCGATGGTCAGATTGCCCAAGTTCCGCAGAGTGCTACGGTCAATAGACGAGCGGCAGCGGCAGTGATGGCTCAACAAGAACGGCCCAGCTCGCGGCTCGCTGCTCCCAGCTATGCACTTACAAAAGGAAGAGCCATTTCGCCACCGCCAAAGAAACAAGTCACGCCCCCGGCGATCTCGGTTCCGAGCTCACGGGCTGCCTCGCCACAGTTGGGCAGAAGGGCGTTGTCGGCCGCTCCGCCGCCGTCGTCAATGCGATCCAACGCGCCGGCGGGCACGCAGTACATGCAGCAGCTTATGACTAGGCAGACGTCAACGAGCGAGGAGGCGGAGAGGAAGAAGAGGGAGCGGATGCGTGCGGCCATCCAGAAGCGAGCTTCAGCCAGCGCCCGTACCTCGAGCAGCAAAGCCGGTTCTGTTTTCTAGTCAAGAGTGCGTAGTATGTGTGATGGGCGTCTTGTAACGGCAGCTTCAACGCTCAACGTTACGAGTGTTACATAAAAACAAAGTCACAGTATAATTCATGTTGCCTTTTTTTGGCTAAATTGTACATTCAATTCGTCATTCGGCTATTCATATCGTGATGGGCGTGTGCAGAGTATCTAGAAGTCGCCGTATCGAACGGGTAGATCAGACAGTATAATGTTGAGAAAGAAAAAAAAGAACAAAGAAAAAATCTTGGGGAGCCTGGTATCCCTATTTTTGTGTTTTTTTTTTTTTTTCCTTGTTTCTCCTTGGGGAGTTGTCAATGAATCGTCTAAATCAATCTCGGCCAGCTGCCTCTCTATCTTTAAAGTTGGGGGGAAACGGACAAGGTAATGTCAGGGAAGGGACGCGAATAGGAGGCGCAAGGACGCACAAGCCAAGGCAGCACGAGAAGTGTCGTCAGCCTTAGACATTCTCGTTGGGGACGGGTCCGGCCTCCTTATTCGTTGTGGTGGTGGTGGCAGCCGTCTCATCGTCCTTCTTCTTCTGCTGCTGCTGCTGCTGCCTGGCCTCCTCCTCCGGGGTCAGGGTGCGCAGCTGCAGGGCGTGGATGCCGCCCTCCTGGGCCATCTCGTCGCGCAGCAGGGCGTAGATCATCCTGTGGCGGGCGGGCTGCATCTTGGACTTGAATGCGTCTGATGTGATGACGAGGCTGGGTGGGAGGCGGTCAGTCGAATACTTGTCTTGATGCCGGAGCCGGAGCTGGAAGCCCGACCGTCTTGATTTTTTTGATTTTTTTTCATCTCTCAAGAGCAAAGCGCAACATACCGAAAATGAGTCTCCTTGGAAGTACTGCCCTGCATGGCCTTGTGATGAGAATGGAGGTGGGAGTCATTGTAAATCTCCAACGTGAGAGGGTTGAGGGCGGCAGTGATCTATCTGCAGGGTCAGCAGGAGAGGGCGGGAGGGAAACGCGGCCAAGGCGACCAGAGAGGCATTCCGTTCACTGACCTTGGCGCGGATGGCGTCCTCGACGGGTGTCGTCGATCCCATGGTTGAGAATTGCCTTCCGACAGAGGAGAAGCCGAGGGCGTATCTGCGCAACATCCGGGGCGGTTGGTCTTTTTGTGCTGGCGAAACTTTTTTTTTTTGGGGGGGGGGGGGGGGGGGGGGGGGGGGGGGGGGGGGGGGGGGGGGGGGGGGGGGGGGGGGGGGGGGGGGGGGGGGGGGGGGGGGGGGGGGGGGGGGGGGGGGGGGGGGGGGGGGGAATCGGAAACTTTTTTTTTTTTTGTCCCGCTGGACCGGCGGTGGCGCGAGTTGGATCGGACGGGGTGAACTAAATAGCCGCAGCAGGCGTCCCGGATAGATGGCTTCGGCCAATTGATTGATGTAATGATGGATATCTGGGATGAAATTGAGAGTGGCGAGATGAGGAAAAGACGTGAACAAGCCGAGTGAGGTTTTCTCTCGATAACAAGCAGTGAGGCAAAGAGCGGCGGACAGCGGCGGACAAGGTTCAAGAAGGCGGCGAGGTACGAGGTACTAAAGGTACGTGGGGAACAGAGAGTCAGTCAGAGCCAGTCAGTCAGTCAGGTCGGTGGCCGCTGAAGGAAAGAGTCGACTTTGGACGTTGGCGGGTAAATACAGGTAGGTAGGCAGGTCAATAATAGGTAAGGTCGGTAGGTCAGTACGAAGGTACCTAGTAAATAATTAAGATGAAGAAAGATCATGTTCAGGAATTCTCGAAACATCGGGGTATATATACATATAGTCAAGGTGTGCAATTTTTTTTTCTCGATTTCTACTGGTACACTGATGTATCCGCATATTTATTATCATTAATTTTTCTTATTTTCCATCTCAATCAATCCCCGTCGTCCCCGATGGGTAGTTAGTGGCATGTATCATGTATGTATGTGCCTGTCTGTGTGCCTTGTGCCTGTCCTTTCGCGACTTGATCAGGGTATGTACCTACCACTAGGTACCTGGGCAGAGGTAGTTGGGGGCACTGTTAGTAGGCTCCCTCCCGCCGTGATTCGTTAGCACCAAGGTGCGCCACAAACCCAGTCGGTGAGAATCCCCAACAGACAACGACAAGGGCTTGCTTGCTTCTCAGCACCCAAGTACAGATGCAACCCTTTTTTATTTTTTATTTTATTTTTTATTTTATTTTTTTATTTTTTTCGTTTCCCCAAGGAAAATAATATCACCCTTTTTTCTAGTCCAGTTTTCTCCCCTTGTCCTTGTATGTACCTGTATCAGCCGATGCAAACGAGAGCATATTCATGATGCCTGCTTACAAGGGGGGATCCCCAAGACATGGCGGGCTTGCAGGGAGGCCACTCTTTTCTCTACAAAGAGGTGTGAGGCGGTGACGAACTCGACTTGCTGAAACCCTCTGCTCTGTTAGAGTTGCATTCAGCTCGCCGGTAGAACATTCCAGGACTGGCTTGCACCGCTGCATATTTGATAAAAAGCAATTCTCGCTCTGGGCTTGCTCTTGCCGTCTGTTTGTAAGACCAGCGAGAACGGAGTACAAAGTCTGTAAATGAGATGAGCGCACCTACAATTGGTTGAGAGCATCCCTACTGCTCTACCGCTCTACATACCGCATTATGTATATGCCTCAATGCCTGGGTTACTGTAGATAGTATACTTGCGTACAACTACAAGGCTAGGATGTGGTTATTTGGCATCATGCCAGTCAATACCAATATCAGAGACAAAGTGGCGGTGGTACCTATCAGCCAGGATACCTGCAGCTATCACGCGTTTGCAGAGCAAAAAGTCTCAGCAACAATGTCACGGTTTTCTCTAGTTAGTATCTTTTGGCTTTTTTCATCCCTACATTTTCAACAAGAGTTGGAACTTCAGCCCCTTCCGTTCTTACATGTTGCATTGTTTCCAAAACGCTGCGCATGTCTAGCACGACATACTGCGCACGATTATGCAGCAAGCCGAACGTTCTGTATCCCGAGGGAGCGGAACAAGCACAATACCCGGCCTGAGTAACAACTCGAGTCATCCTTGCGAGCATGGCTTGTGACGGATAGCCGCCGAGAAACAACTCTAGAATAACAAAGCAAAAACACCTTGTCCGCCTTTCTTTTGAATACTGATGGCCAGTAACAGTGGCGGTGTGCCCAAAAAACTGCCGACACGCACCGCCCACTCGCAGAAGAACTTCATGTCGACTTGTCCTCGCTTGTATGTACTTTTTATTATTGTTTTTTTTTTTCCTCTTCTTTCCTTTTTTTTGTTTTTCTTCAATTTGGTCTCGGTAGCTTCTCCCCCATGTTCGACCGCCGCATCCGCGAAAATCATCCGCTGCTTGATTGGATAGCGAGGTACCACAAGTATGCAGATCCTCTGCTTCTAGGCTCCGTCCTCGCTGTTCCGGAGATCCAGGTTTTGCCGTGCCACACAGGGTGGTGGAGCTAACTAGAATGCTCGATGCGATGCAATGCGATGGGACATTCACGATGCTATGCTTGGTAGACCTGTAGACCGGGTGAATTCATCATGTACGCAGTCAAGGTTATTCATGCGAGGATGCAACCCAATCTGAGACCTTAGGCAGTTGTAATCCCGTGAATGCGGGAAGATGGAGGAAGCCATGCATAAAAGATGTCAGAGAATGGGAAAGAAAATGGTTGCTCTTATCCCAGAATTATTGAACTAATTGAGTAAATAAACCACGAGTTCATCCCCAATTATTCTCTCTACTGTTACCTTGCCCCAGCTCCACGCGGTCTGTCCGATCTTTGAAGCTGTACTGTCCCGTCAATTGCCAACTACCTAGTCATCCTAGTCATGAACAACGAGCGTCGGATAAGTTTAGAAGAAAAAAGCAAAAAATTAGTACGGAGTACATGATACATGGTTGAAAAATACGACACTGTTAATCGGCAGAATACGCCTGCTCTTCTGCAAATTCGAATGTACTGGCAGCTTGCCCAGCCAAAGCTGCTCTGCTGCAGCCATCGCAACACCAAAACTCCACATCGCCGCCCCTCAGACATTTCGCCCACTCCCAACGTTCCTCTTTGCTCTTCGCTCTTTGCTGCTGACACCTCCATTGTTTCGCCCTCGGACTCCACCGCCATCGAATCTGCAGCTGGTCCCCTCCTCTACTCGCCAACTAGCTTCCTTTCCTTCTCGATAAGGCGTTCCCATCACACTGGTGTTCTAACC
>MWMN01000030.1:73402-94812 GCA_002968875.1 Cordyceps cicadae | reverse complement strand
CCCCCTCCCTCTCCTTGCCCCCACGGTTGTGCGTCCCGGCGCCGCCGCCCTCTTATGCCTCACCCATGATTGCGCCATCAGCCCTGTCGCTGGCCAACCGGCGACCGACCACATTCCCCGGCGCCCTTGCTGCTGCCGCTTCCGCTTCTTCCGTCGTCGTCGCCGCCGCCGTCGCCAGGAACAAGACACGCGTCCACCCAGGCAAGCTACTGCTGCAGTCGCATCGCTGCCGCGCCAGGATGATCTCCACCAAGGCCGGGACCACGCTCCTCCCGCGCCTCCCCATCTTCGAGGCCGTCGCCGCACACGACCCCAAGTCCACCGCCGTCGTCCACTCCCTGTCCGGGCGCCACTTCACGTACGGCGAGCTCCTCGGCCATGTCGCCCGCGCGCGGGAGCGCCTGCGCGAGGCTGTCGGCGGGAAGTCTCTAACCGGCGAACGCGTCGCCTTTTTGATAGAGAACAGCTACGACTATGTCGGTAAGTTTGCCGCCAGAGTCTCCTTCAGAATAGCCGCAATGTCACGCACTCCTCGCTTTCAAAGAGAGAACCATGCTAAAGTAAATCGTGCAAGTCATGTTCCTCGCCATCATGGCCGCCCGCGCCATAGCAGTGCCCCTCTCCCCTCCGTTTCCCGCTCCGGAGCTGCAATACATTCTCGATCAGAGCGCCGCCTCCGTCCTCGTTGCCTCCCCCAGGTTTGCCGCCAAGGCCAAGGAGGTGCTCGCCACGGACCTGCAGCAAAAGCCGGTATACTTTGAGCTCCCCAAACATACTGGTAACGGCGGCGGCAACACCAACGAGGCCGTGTCGTTGGCGGACCAAGACTTCTCCGGTGCCGGCCTAATGTTATATACCTCGGGCACAACCAATCGGCCAGTAAGACTCGCCATGAACCTCTTCAACTTCTCAGCTCACACATTGATATAGAAGGGGGTATTGCTCCCAGAACACGTCCTCACGGCTCAGTGTCGCTCTCTTCATCAGGCATGGGAGTACTCGCCTGCCGACCACCTCCTCCACGTCCTGCCCCTCCATCACATTCATGGAACCGTCAATGCCGTCCTCACGCCTCTCTTTGCAGGTTCCTCCATCGAGTTCATGTTTCCCTTTAACGCCGATGCCGTCTGGAAGCGCTTCGCCGCGCCGTTCCTCCCCACCAACGGCAGTTCCCCGATTCTCAATGGCACCACCACCACCACCACCATGGCAACGCCGCCGCCCGTCACCTTCTTCACCGTCGTTCCCACCGTCTATAGCCGCCTCCTCTCTAGCCACAAAGCCCTGCCGCCCGACGTGCAGGCCGCCGCCCGCGAGGCCATCGCCCCGCGGAACCTGCGCATCAACATCTCCGGCTCCGCCGCACTACCAACCCCCATAAAAGCCGCCTGGGCCTCCCTCAGCGGCGGCAACGTGCTCCTCGAGCGCTACGGCATGACCGAGGTCGGTATGGCCCTCAGCTGCGGCCTCGCCTTCGCCGACCGCGTCGACGCCAGCGTGGGCTGGCCCCTGCCCTCCGTCGAGGCCCGGCTCGTCGACACCGACACCAACGCCGTCATCCCCCCGCCCGACACCCACAACAACGAGAACCAGCTCGACGCCCGCGGCCGCGAACGCGCCGGCGAGATCCAACTCCGCGGACCCACCATCTTTCGCGAGTACTGGCGCAACCCCGACGCCACCGCCCGCGAGTTCGTCGACGACGCCGGCGACGGCCGCGGCCCCTGGTTCAAGACCGGCGACGTCGCCGTGCGCCGCCCCGCCCCCGACGCCGCCGGTGTAGGCGGGGACGCCCGCCAGGCGTGGGCCCGCGGGCCCATGTACTTCATCCTCGGCCGCAAGTCGGCCGACATCATCAAGACGGGCGGCGAAAAAGTCAGCGCCCTCGAGGTCGAGCGCGAGCTGCTGTCCCTGCCAGAGGTCGCCGAGGCCGCCGTCGTCGCCGTCCCGAGCGGCAACTGGGGCCACAAGGTCGGGGCCGTCATCATCCTCGACCCGGACCGCGCGCAGGCCGGCTGGACCCCGCTCGAGATGCGCCGCGCGCTCAAGAGCAGGCTCGCCGCCTACAAGATCCCGCAGGTCATGAGGGTCGTTGATCATATCCCGCGCAACGCCATGGGAAAGATCAACAAAAAAGAGCTCGTCAAGGCCATATTTGCGGAGGATATCAGTGGTGACGAACAATAAATGTACTAGCATCCTATGTCGAACACATGTACCAGGCTAGAAAAAGACAACAGTTGCTACTACTGTTCCCATCTCCCTCTAAGATGGCATGTACCACCACCGCTACAGATGAAACATTTTTTTAAAAAAAAAAAAAATACATCACTGAACCGAGAAATAATGGTTTTAATATTAGAAGTCTATTTTCGTAGCCACGCATTGTGGCCGACAACTTCAGATGGCCCTAATGCGATCATATCAAAGTTCCCTAGCAACGCCCGCCCTAATACTTATATATGGGAAAAGCAAATGTTGTTTCCCAACGGTGTTGTGGCCTAGGTAGCCCCAACCATCATGATTTCACTCATGCAGTAGCTTTCTAGTCTGCATACCGCTGTGCAGCCTGGCTCTAGCTGCCTTCCAGATATACTTCTCAGCTAAAGCACAATTTTCGTGCTATAGCAGTTGACTCTCAAAAACAAATTGCCCGATTAATTTAAACAACATGCTTCGCCTTAGCTCTCGTGCTACCAGCGTGGGCGCTGTCAGTGTGTCCGGAGAATTCGACCTGCTCGCTGTTGGGCAGCTCAAGAATCTCTTTGAAGCGGCGGCCAATGCCATGAAGAATCTCGCGGCCCTTTTCGTTGGAGCGACCCTTTCCACCAGAGACATCGCCATCTCCACGGCCAGGAATGCTCTTGCCAGTAGTGCGAGTCCAGACACCAATGCGATAGAAGGCCTTGCGGACATTGACAACGACACCCATGACCTCACCATCTTCTTCCTCCTCAAGAGTTTCGCCAATCGCGGCCATGACAACTTGCAGCCAGAGGCGGTCGACGTCAACGTTTCGCTTGTCCTTGTACTGGTAGGACCACTTGCCACCATGCTTGTTCTGAGGGTCTTCCCACTCGGGTCGCACACCGGCCTTGAACAGGTGATAGTCAGACTTGAGAGCTAGCTCCGAAACGGCAGCAACGTTGTTCTATAATTTTCAATTAGATTATCGATGGGGACCAGGGAGACGAATGCACATACGTAGACACCCCAAAACTCCTCAACAGAGTCAAATGTGATCACCTCTTTGAGGAGGTCGTTCCAGTTGTCACCCTACCCAGTCAAGTTAGAAATGATACCATTGAAGCGCGCAAATATTCCATGTGGCTATGTACCTTGCCGCTAGGGGGCTTCGTAAACCACAAGGTCCATTTGTTCTGGAGTGGGTGTTTGACGTTGAAGTTGTCCTTATCGTGGAACACGGTGACGGGTTTGCCGGAGTCTACAGCACCAGACTCTTCCTTCCCATTCGGAGAGATGGGAATTGTAGACAAATCAACCTGGTGGTCGGAAAAGGCAGGTTCCGCAGCAACAGCGGCCATGATTGCGGTGCGATTGTGTGGAGGGAGAAAACAGATTCGGAGGGCGGGTCGGGTCGCAAGACGGAGGTGTATGAAATTCGACGAGGAATTCGAGTGGAGGGAAAGAGGTGGGAGCTTTCCTTTCCTTTGCTGGTTTGCTTTTGCGGCTCTGCACCAGGCAAAGCAGTCGCTGCGAGAGTGTTTTGGTGCAGCGTTCAAGAGATACGAGTTTCTTGGAGAAGGTGCGGATGAGGCGTGGCCCTCCTGGCGGCGGCGAAAATGGGAAAAAAACTAGAAAGTATCGCATGCGCCACATTTCTGTGGCTGGAAACGCCACGCTACATGCAGGAACCAAAAATGGTGAAACAGCGATTTTCCAGCGCAAATGTTAAGCATAAGAGTGGTGATGCAAAATGACTCGTTGGTGAATCTCAAGGTCAATTGTTTTTCTTGCGAAACACTTATGACGGCTACGTGTCACTTGCATGCCACCTACATACAGCCAGAGCTCGGTCACGCTTACCGCACTACTCGCTACCCTGAATGAAAGCGGTATTTAATCATCGATGCTGTGAGAGTGAGACGGACATTTCAATCACATTGGTTGAGAGGGTCGTATTTTGGCATTCTGACGATTCTTTCTGTATCCCGAAGTGAATGAAACACAAGTTGGAGGCCTATGTTGTTTTTCAGGATAGCAAGTAAAAGTATGCTCAGTTCACTATCGCCACCGGCTAACATGACACGATTAAGGTACCACACGAACAACAAATTCTAGCAGGTTAAGCCATCTATCTATCTATCTAGCTGTAATAATAGAAAACAAATAAAAGAAAAACAGGAAAAATAGAAACCAGAGAGCTAAAACCAAGCAAGATAAGGCATACTTACAGACCTTACTAAGCTTCTAACTAACACCAATACTACTAAAAAAAAAAAACAGGCCACTACTGAATAAGTAAGTAGTGGCAAAGCAGCCAAAAAGAAATGGCTGGTCCACACAGGGATTGAACCTGTGACCTTCGCATTACCATATATTGGGTTGAAGACCGATATTAGTACGACGCTCTAACCGACTGAGCTAGTAGACCCACGTGATCTGATGTACAGGTCAACCGTATTTACACATATACAGTCAAAGACAAGCTGAGAGGTCCCGTTCTCAGTTGCATTTTTATTCATAGTTGCCGGAACGCGTCCACTATGTCGCCGGCCCCCCTGACAAAAATAGATTCTGCAATACACTCTGTCCAATTTGTCCAGGTATGTGACCGCTGAGGAAACTGCCCGATCGTTATGACAGCCAGCTCACGTAGTAGTTTGGCTCGAGTTGGGGTCTGTTATAATTTTCCACGGTCGGTGTCGTAGTCCTTTGGTTCGAATTGGGGTCTGTTTAATTTTCCACGGTCAGTGTCGTTCTTGCTCCCCTGTATTTCGACGCATGACAACCCCACAAACCATGTTCTTTATATTTCTTTATATCCCGAGTTGCTTAATCCTCTGGTTGATTACGAAAGTAATTCATGTATTGTCCGGCTCCGAATGATCATATGTCAGTTCTTTGTTGGTGGAGCTTATTATCCGGACGATTCTGAGTCTCGAGATCTCCTACTGTAGCCCGCTGCGGGCCGCGCTGTAAATCCACTAAATCCACTAAATCCACTAACTACTAAGGTACCTACCTGCCTTCTAAGGTACAACGCTAATAGTTAACTTGCAATGCTCCAGCCACCGCTGATTATCAGCCACGGAAAAAGGTCTTGTTTCATCGAGGCGGAATATGACGTCCTTGTCCTCGAATTTGCTCTTCCATATTCATCACCGGAGAAAGTTGCCTGCACATAAAAGATCATTGTTGTTGTACTCATAATAATATGTACTTGGAACATCTCGTCTAATGTTGGCCGCAGCTTAGATGAGATCCATGTAATTAATCCTTGCGCTCCAGCCACTTTTTTTCTCCTATGCACCTCGACCCGCCCGCCCCCTCGAGCTTCCACCTACCGAACAGTTACCAGTCATGCTGATTGATGCCCGACCGCTTCTTTCTTCTTTCGTCTGCGTTTGACGCCTGCGGCTTCTGCGAGTCATTGACCAAGTACCGCCGCCTCGACCATTCACATTGCTGCTGTGCTAACCTGTGGTGTATGTGAGTATGCTGGCCTTGAGCGTCTGCATGCCCCGAACGAGTGGATGGTTGGTAGCTAACCAGCCTTCGGCAACCCTCCCAGCACTCCGGATAGCTTCTCGTTTGCTTTGCTTCAAGCTCTCGATTAGTATCCCTTGAGCCTTTCTTGTGCTGATCCTAGCCACCCGGACCTTCCGCGTTGCCAAAGCCCGACCTCTCCCACATCGGATACCCGCACGACATTGCTGCCGTCTCAGACGCAGAGACCGGGGGTGCATCAAGTAACTGCGCACGGCTGCAACTCTGTGCGGCTACGCAGCCCACCCGACTTGTACATAATTTTTGCATTGCATTATTTTCACATCGTCCTCACCGGCCCTTGAGAGGCTCGACTGACGCGACCGACATGTCAGCCCAAAACTGGGGCGACCTGCCCACGCACAAGAGAGGCGGTCACCAACACCAGTCCAACGAGAACGAACTTCCCCCGACTGAACCCAGACAATCTCTAGACAGCCAGCCCCCCCGACGAACGAACCGTACATCTATACAGACTGCCTATACAGAAGCCCCCTCCGAATCAATTTTTGCTCCCGGTTCGCCAACAGCCTCCAGCGTTACTCCCCACGGGTTGGCTCCACGACCTCCATCTTACCAGAAGCCCCGCCTCGCCGATTTCGCCCCGGACAGTGGTGATCGAAAGCCACGTCGGATGCCTCACGACGAAGGCGAGTACTTTCTGCAAGCCCCGTCGTCGCTACCGGAAGCAACCGACACTCCTCGCGGTCCTCCAGTAAGCTATCGAGAGCCGTACATGGCCGCGGTACCGCCTACCCAGGCTCCAGCTTCGAGGCACGAGCCAACATTGCGCTACCAACCTCAGACAGGTATTGCAGATGATCAATCGTATTCCGCGTATCGTCATATGCATCCGGCCACTATCCAAGCCCCAATGGCTGCGGCGACATCGACCAGGGACGCTCGTCCTCGTGGCGCAGATGACATTCATGGGCAACCTCGACGGGTTTCTACAAGCGCAACGTCTGATCGACGGAAAATGTCTGCCACCAATATCAAGGGATCGCCACTACAAAATCTGGAGCTGACACTGGACAGCATGACCAAAGAAGAAAAACGAGCGCGTGTGGAAGCTGCGGAACAACGAGCCCGGCAGCGCGCAGCCCAAAATACCCAGGCGCAGGCTAGCCCGTTCCCAATAAACGAGCTGCTTCCGCCTCCTGACACCGAGATCAGACATCCAACGCAGCAGTCGATACCAGAGCCAGCAGTTTCAACGAATAATGTTAGCCCCAGACTGCGCCCTGAAGCCCATCGCGACTGGACGCAGCAAATGCAGCCAGGCACTACGACTTCAACCGCGATTGAGCCTCAGTGGTCGGACAGTCGCAGCAAGCCACGCGTCCAGACCTCTTCAAATGTTCCCCAGCGCAACCTGAGTTACAGGGATCGCACTGCTAGGTCTCCTGTTGTTCCCCGTGGTACTGACTTTCCCGAGTCAGTGCAACAAAGGGCATCGCCGCTCGCAGCCCCCCATCCTGTGAATCGCGCAAGTAGTACCCGCGTTGGACAGGACCAGCCGGAAAGATTCCTACAGCATCACCGTATTGGCTCCGAGGCAGTTCCTCGCATCTACTCTCCGTTGGTCCCTGTACCTGGCACTGCTCTTCCCCGCTTAGACAAGAACAAGGACCTACCGCCGATTCCATTATCCGAATATGGCAACGCAAGTCTTCATATGACGAACATGCAAAAACAGCAACAGCCTCATACATTGAATGGCGTACATCCCCCAAACATTCATCGTCGGGGTACAGAGCCAGCCAACCTCCAGCGTGGCACGGATGAGAGATCCCGAGAAGCCCAGGCTCCAGGGGAATTTACAAGGGCAGGTTCACGTAAGGCACCACGGCCGGAGGATGGCATTGCCCTCGCTAGGAAGCTGCTTGAGGGAGGCGACAGCGATGTAGGGACGCCAAAACAGAGCCAGCATACCCTCGGCAGCACGCTCCCTCCCAAGACGGATGCCCCGCAGCCTGGACAAGGCTTGTATAATTCGCCAAAATGGTTGAACGAGTGGGAAAAGGCAGCCATCGGAACATTGTCTGGCCCATTACTGGACGTGCATGCTGAGAACCCCTCACAAGATACCTACAAGGCATGGTGGGAGGAAGGGAAGGGCCGTGGCGGTAACGTCACAGCTCGCCTTCGAAAGGCAGAAGCTTTTGACGGAGAGTACGACGATACAACGGAGCCAACGCGATTTAAACCCCAGCTTTACCTCAGGTGTGGACCGTTGCTGAGATACTGCGGTATTCGCAAGGAAGCAATCCCTTCCAGGACCCAACGAGGCCAGACTGTATCGGAACGGGAAATGTGGCGCGGTAGCATCATGATCGTCACAAAGGATTCCAATTCTTCTTATGAAATCGCACCGATGCTTCGACTTTTCGTCCAGGACATTGGCATTTTACCAGCAGCGCCGCACCATGTCAAAGGAGAGTTGTCACCCGAGTATGTTGATCCAATCGCTGGCCACCCGAAACTCGGCCGTCGCGGAGAAACGCTCTACGTTCGTCCCGTAGAGCACCTAGAGGAAGGAAAAGACATCTCCATGGACGAAACTGAGAACGGGCTCTTTGAAATGACGCGAAGCCCTCCAGATGTTCCACCCCCGGATGGTGCGCCTGATTACCCTGGCTCATTTACTAGCCGCAAGAGTCGGGCAGGTGTTGACGGGGAGAAGGTGCAGAAGTACAAGGATGTGCGCGGCTTTCGACTCCATGCAGAGCGAGGCTACACGTTCTGGCGCTTCAATGTTGAGATTGAGCTTCGTGAAAAGCAGCAGCGCATTGCGTATCGCATCAACCGCGGACCATGCATGGCCTTCTGGGTGCCACCAAGGGGCGAGACGATGAGCATCATGTTTCACAGCTGCAATGGATTCAGCTTGAGCGCGAAGCCAGACAGCTTCAGCGGACCAGATCCTATGTGGCGCGACGTCCTTAATACTCACCAAGCGAAGCCATTCCACGTCATGGTGGGCGGCGGAGGTCAAATCTACAACCACTGTGTGGCGGACGAATGCGAGCTGTTTGGTGACTGGCTTGACAAGGGAAACCCCTTCGATAAGCATCATGCAAAGTTCAGCGGAGAGATGCAGAACGAGCTGGAAAACTTCTTTCTGGAAAGGTATTGCACGTGGTTCTCACAGGGTCTCTTTTCACTGGCCGCATCTCAAATCCCCATGGTGAACATGTACGACGGTCATGACGTCTTTGAAGGCTACGGTTCCTACCCTGATCGCGACATGGGGTCGCCAGTCTTTTCTGGCCTTGGCGCGGTTGCATTCAAATACTACATGCTCTTTCAGCATCAAAGCATTATCCCAGAGACGGAGACGTCGGAGCCCAGCTGGATACTGGGTGTCAACCCTGGACCGTATATTCAGGAGTTGAGCCGCAGCGTTTACGTCTCCATGGGAGGCAAGACGGCTTTGCTGGCTGTTGATACTCGCACAGAGAGAACGGAACATGAAGTTGTGGACGAGAAAACGTGGGAAAAGATCACCAGCAGGCTGTATCTCGAAGTTCGCAAGGGGCAGATTGAACATCTTCTGGTTCTGTTTGGCGTTCCAATCGCATACCCACGAATGGCTTGGCTCGAAAGCATTCTGACGTCGAGACTCATGGACCCTGTCAGGGCCTTGGGAAGGGCTGGAGTTTTTGGGAAGAAGCTCAACAACATTGGCGGTGGTGAGGAGGTGCTGGACGACTTCAACGACCACTGGATTGCCAAGAACCACAAACAAGAGCGAACAATTGTGGTGGAAGACCTGCAAGACCTCGCCATGGACAAGTCAGTACGAGTTACCATTCTCAGTGGCGATGTGCATCTGGCCGCCGTGGGCCAATTCTTGTCCAATCCACAACTTGAGCTTGCGAAACATAAGGACCCGCGATACATGCCGAATATTATCTCGTCAGCAATTGTGAACACGCCGCCGCCGGATATCCTTGCTGATATGCTGAACAAGAGGAACAAGGTTCACCATTTCGACAAGAATACCGATGAAAGCATGATCCCGATATTTCAGCATGGTCCAGACGGAAAGCCTCGAAACAACAAGCGACTTTTGCCGCACAGAAACTGGTGCTCGATACGCCAGTGGTCCCCCGGAATGACACCGCCACCAACGCCGCCTGAATCCGATGACGATGGCAGTCAAAGTACTCCTCGGTCAACAGGAGGTGGTGGGCTTCTCAGGCGGTTTTCGCTTAGCAAGCGCTCGGGACCGAAGCTGGGGGATGGATCTCGCGAGTCTGTTCGTGGACCGCGGCCTCCAATCTCTGGTGGCTTGCTTCGAGGTCTGACGAGAAGAAATTCCGAAAAGGGCCCCTCGCCACCGACCAGAATCACGAGGAGCATGTCCCTCGGCAGCACTGATCGACCCAAAACGGGACTCTTTGGCTTCATGAGGAGAGGCAGCCAGAGTAAGGTGGTGGATTACGATGACGATGACGATGAAGATCCCACGCGCCGTTGGGATGCACCGGCACAAGGACGATATCCTAGTCCTTACGGCCTGGCCGGGGAGGAACCACCGCTTGGGCTCCGCGGTGGTGCTGTCACAAACGACGAATATTCAGATGGGGATGACGCGTACTTTACCCCGCGGCCTCCCCAGCGGATGAAGACTGGAGGCGGTCAGCAGGCCAGCGAACCGTACGACGATCCAAGAATCAAACCCTTCCACAGGACTCCCACCGGGCTTACAACCAAGCAAATGAAGAATGCGCGAAACTTTGCCGTGGACCTTGAGGGCGGGTTGGACATCTGCCTGAATGTCGAGGTGAACCCGAGAGACCCAACAGGAATCACGGTGCCGTACAGAATATTGGTGCCCCGGTTGCATTTTGAATATAGAGAAGAGGAGGACTCGTTGGTAGGGGCCCAGACTGAGCAGCCTACTGGATTCAAGAGACTCTTGAGCTTCCGCAAGAGGCCCGATCCTCCTGCTCCAAGACCCATGGAAACTACTTCAACCGACATGGCGAATCAGGACTATGAAGATGATTCGACGGAAGCAGGAACGGTTAGGCGCCAATACTGAAAGGCGAATTGAACATTACTCGGTGCATGGCGTTTTTGGTTCCAAGGATAGACGACTGGATGGATGATATGAAGCGCCCAAACCTCTGAAAACATGTTTTGGAGAGTACATTGCTATGAAGTATTTATAAGATGTAAGCATTGTATAAACATTATTCTCGTACGTTGTTAAGTGTTTGTTGTGTTGCGGATTTGTGGCGCGCCAGAACCTGGTGTACAATAAACTGATGCTGTGCGCCACAGTGGCACTGTAGGAAGTGGCGCAGTTGGAAGGAAGAGATGAAACGTGGTTGAAATAAAATCGGATAGGCTGTAGTGTTTGTCGAAAGGGGAAGCAAACATGAAGGACAAATTTTATTAGAGCAAGACGGGGAGGATGTATGTATATAGTTTGCTTTCTCTTGTGCCAGAAGAAGTCCTTGTTCATTAATAATAAAGCAAGAAGAAAGAAGCAAGGGTATGCACATAATAAATAATAATAAGCAAGCCAAGGTGGGGACGCCTCAATCGGACGGATGGACCTCGATCCACGTTGCGCGCAAGCCACAAGCCAAGCCAGCCAGCCATCTCAGAACAGCGCTTCTCAACACTCCTTTTCCTCTATCGGTGAATATCCTTCCATCTGCTCGCTGTTGGCCGAGCTGGTGTTTTTCTGTGTCTTGTATTTTTTCACGAGGGCAGAAAGCATCCATTATCAACTAGAGTCGCGTACTCGTCCACCGCTGATGGCTTAACGTGAGCCTGCCTGCCTGCCACCTGCCATCTACCTCCCTCTCCGAAAGCCGCGCCGAAACCCCCTCAGCGGACGAACCGACAGGCCACGGATTTGAAACCCGCACAGCAGTCCCCCCCCCTGACGCAGGAGCCTGCCTGGTCGCGGCTCGATATACGCTACGGCATGGCGAAAGGATTCGATCCTGACGGTGCCTTGGGTGTAGCAAAGCTACAAGCGCAGAGGGCTCTGTCTTGGCTGCAAGGGCCGGGATTCAGGGCCGCCACAGCCGTGACCCTGACTGCCGCGCACCAAGTGCGAAGAAATCTCGTTTCCAGGAGGCTCCTTAGCTTGCCGCATGCGCTGGTGGCTATCTGGTTCGTCATTCTGCTGTGGGGTGAGCGGTGGGTGTTTGATAGCAAGGTCGACAACTGCAGTTGGGACCATTGGGAAGCATGGGTAAGTGGCAACTTGCGCGACGCCATGCGGCGTACCGACTCGGCAAGAGAGGCTGACAAGCGCAATGCATCACGCATCACAGCCCAAGGGAACACACCCGCACCGCCTGGTCCTCATCGCGGACCCCCAAATCACCGATCCTCACTCGTACCCGGGCCGTCCCTGGCCGCTCTCGACGCTGACCGTCACCATCACCGACAACTACCTTCGACGAGGCTACAAGGCGCTCCAGAGCCACCTGCGGCCCGACAGCGTCTTCTTCCTGGGAGACCTGTTCGATGGCGGGCGCGAGTGGAAGACGCGGGAGGATGGCTTCGTCGATCCCAAATGGGGCCGGGAGCGGTCCGGCGACGAGAAGAAATGGGTCAACACGTGGCACCGAAAGTACGGCGAGGATTTTTGGGTGCGCGAGTACCAGCGCTTTGGCGACATCTTCTTCGACCATTTCAACCTGGGAGGTGACGCTCCGGGTCCGTACCAACGGGGGCGTCGGCTGGTCGCCAGCTTGCCGGGGAACCACGACCTCGGCTTCGGCGCGCAGGTGCAGGTGCCGGTGCGCAACCGCTTCGGCGCTTACTTTGGTGACGTGAACCGCGTAGACGTCGTCGGAAATCACAGCATCGTCTCCGTCGACACGGTGTCTCTCAGCGCCGACACTTCGGACTACAGGTACCAGCACGATCTCGAGCCCATTTACGGACCGGTCAACGAGTTCTTGGAGCAAGTGCAGTCGACGAAACGCAAGCTTGCCATGGAGGAACTTCAAGTCTGGCACTCCCTTGATCGTGACTTCCGCTTCGCACATAAAGTCGAGGATCTCGAGACATCGGACACGACCCTATCTCCAAGAGACCCCGGTGCAGGCCATGCCGAATTCCCCACGATCCTGCTCACACATGTTCCTTTGTATCGGGCTCCAGGAACACCCTGCGGTCCCATGCGCGAACACTGGCCGCCGGCGAAACGGCCCAAAGGGCAAAGCGAGCCGGTCAACCCGGACGAGCGCAACGCCATTTCAGTCGCTGCTGGATATCAGTACCAGAACGTTCTCAGCGAAGAAGATTCTGTCAAACTAATCAAGAGCGTGGGTAACGTCGTGCACGTTTTCTCCGGCGACGACCACGATTACTGCGAGCTTGTCCATTCCGAAGCCAAGGGCAGCGTGCGAGAAATTACCGTCAAGAGCATGAGCATGGCCATGGGAGTCAGCAATCCGGGCTTCCTCATGCTCAGCATGTACAACCCCGTTGACGCCGATGGTAGGCCCATGCCGGGCGCGCCGAAAACCACGATCCAGACGCACTCGTGCCTGCTCCCGAACCAGCTGCACACATACATGCGATACATCCTGTTCGCCTTCCTGTCTCTCGGCGTGCTCGCCGTCCGGGCGTTCCTCGTACCGGTCTTCAACTTGACGCCGTTCGCCCTGGAGCCCGAAAAGGGCGGCCCCTCGCTCCTGCCCGTGTTCAAGGACAAGGCGGAGCCTCCAGAGTCGTCGCGCACGCACGGTGCCGCGTACGGCACGTCGTCCACAGGCAGGCTATCGGCAAGCGGTGGCGCGGCGTCGACGGTCTCGCGTGGCAGCACCTCTAACGGCTCGGCGGCGCGCTGGCCGGCCAAGAAGAGCGGCGGCAAGAGCGGCGGCGGTCGGCGCTGGGGCTGGGGTGACGATTATGGTGCCCGGGGGCGCGGCCCGCGCATCACTCTCGACGCGGACTTTTACGGCGACGACAAGCAGTGGAAAGCTAGCCGCAGCAAAAAGGTCGTCCAGGTCATGACGAGGGAGTTTTGGACGACCGCCTGGCGCTTGACGTGGATGACGGTGCTCATTTGGGTGCAGCTCACGCGCCTCGGATGAAGAAGCCTTTGCCGGCTCGCATATCGCCCCGGAAGGTCGCTGGACTATTTACCAGCGACTGCTGTATCATTTACTGGACTTTTTTTTTCTTTCCCTTCCCGTATTGCTCTTGGGTGTAGGGATATTGCGATGCGTGTTCTACTGGCATTGTATAGTTGCATTTGGCCTGACTTTTTTTTTTTTGGGAGTACTGGGATGGGGGAGAAAAATGGAATATGGTCGGAGAAAAGGTTGAGAGGAGCATTCAAAATACACATCAAGGATACATATACATACCTAATAACACCAGCGAGAGGCTAGGTGGATGGATGGATGCACTCGGAGAGCCCAAGTTCTTGTCAAACAAGGAACGAAAAGGCTCAGCACATAGGCTTAGACGAAGCTTTATTCCCCTTGAAACATTGATAATTTTAGCTCTATACTACAATGATATGATTATGTGTTCTAGTTCGCTGCGTTGCGTTCCTCCCCTGTTCGGATGCTGTAGAGAAATGCGGCGACTGTTGATACTTGATGATATCTCGATGGGCCTTTCCTTACTTCTCCTGCCATATTGGAGGGAGGGGTCTTTGTATATTTCGACAACGATACACCTAGCCTGAGCCATAGCTGAGCAAATGCAAGCGCGAAGGGTCATCGGCTCGCGGCATGTGATTGAGCGGGATGACGAACGAGAATTTCCTTGGTCTGCCTACCAAACCTCTTCAGCCGACAGTTTCTGCAAAAAACCATTCCACTCTTTACGATTGGGGGGGGGGGGGGTGCCCCGCGCCCCCGTCATGGCGACCACAGGGCGGCGGCGGTTCAGCTGGTCCCAAAGCCCCCGGGTGTCCAGCTCTGTGGACGTTCTCGTCACAAAAAAAAAAAAAAAACATGCATCCCGTTGATCGGCGAGCCCGAGCATTGCCTTGAGCCCGTGTACGCAACAGGGGACCCATGCCGCTCTCCAGAGAATTCGTGGATCGCGGGGGGAAAGCCGGCGTCTGCCTGACGCACGCCCTCGTGTGTTCAGCTCATGTGAAAGCCCTTCCGGGAAGAGGTTGTGTGGGAGCCGCCCGCATCTGCTGAGACTGGAGCTGCCGCTTCGGGTCGTTGTGCTTCGAAAAGAGAGGACTGCGCACCGGGGGCCCGGGGGAAGGGGGGCGCGAAGAAATGAGGCGTGCAAGCACACATGTGAACATCATGGCGATTAAACTACCTTTATGCATACATGTTCGAATAATGTTCAGCCCCCCCCCCCCCCCCCAACTATGCCGTTGAACCTGAGACGAAGGGCTGAGCGCCTTGAGCTTCTCTGAACCAACGATCGGGCTTCTTCTGGCGTCCCGCAGACAAATATAGATCGCTTTGTGCTGTCGTCGCGGTAATGCAGTCCGTGAAATGGGGCCGTGCGGTGCTTACGGCTCATCGAACAAGCTTTTTTTTTTTTTTCCCGAAGTGGGACGCTGCTTGTTCCTTTCGCAGAATAATATGCCATCCCAGGCTAGATGAATATACTTTTCTTCTCGTGCACTCTCGTGTTGAATGAGCTGAAGTCGAGTCTTTGCGTCCTACTTATAGTGATCATCTTTTTGCGTAGACGCCCTTGCCAAGGGGGTTATCCTCCCATTGAAGTCAAGGGCTCTTGGCAAGCTGAAAAGAGAGAGAAAAAAAAAAAAAGGGTTTCGGGGGGCATTTCAGTTGGGGGCGATGCAAGGGGCTGGCGCCGAAAGTTATCGTGTCGGTTGCCGGCGGCCCTCCACAGATGGCCCGGTTGCGCCGCGCCGGCTGTCGGAACAAAAACGTTTCCCCCCCCCCCCCCCCCCCCTCTGATCCTTGCAGGGCTGAAGGAGCTGAGCGGCCCATGACCAAAGAAGGAAAAAAAAAAAAAAAAAAAACACCGACCAGCCGCACGCCACCCGGTACTGGCCTTGCTTGCATCATCGGACCCCTCCCCGCCATTCATTGCCCGTACCCCCCCTCCCATTTTTTTCATCGTCCTCCTGCCCGTCTACCCAGGCCGATGCGCTCGTCGCGCGCCCTCGTGCCCGCCGAGGGGCTCGCACCAGCACCCGGCGCCGCCGCCGCCGCCGCCGTGGTCTCGACGCCGCCGCCGCCGGCGGCTTGGGCGCGCGCATGGGCACGCGCCTCGGCGGCCTGCGCCTCGGCCTCAGCCTTGGCCTGCTGCGCGGCGGCGAGCCTCGTTGGCGCGGCGGTCCTCGTACGCGGAGACGTCCTCGGGAGTGATGGAGAGCGTGGTGGGAGGCCGGCGAAGCATGATGGGTGGAGTTGGGACCGTTTTGTTGTGTTTTTTTTTTTTCGGCTCTTTCGTTGAGACGCCGCGGGGTGTTTGCCCTTGTGCTGGGGATGGATGGCTTTTGATTTTTTTTTTATATGTATAGCTTCTCGTCGTGTTGCTTCACCAAATTGGAGAAAAAGAGATGGATGGATTAAACGCCCGGAATTAAATGAAGCGGCTTTGGGATGAAACTGGATGGTCGAGGTTGAAGAGGGAAGGAATCAAGTGAGCTTCGCGTTTGCTTGGATGGTGGGGTTCAGGAAGAGCTGCCAGCAGTGGAGTACGCCAGACTGCCGCAGCATACCGGGTTGGACTTGGGGAAAATGTCAACACAATAATACGCAAGTAAATATCGAAGCCAAAGAAAAAAAAATAGAGTGGACTCTTTAGATTGTGTATACTATTTCTAGTGAAAAAAAAAAAAAATGGCAAATTGCCTCTGCCCGAAAGAATGAATCCAGATCGCTCGCTTGTCCCAATCCAATAGATGGAAAGAAAATCCCAATGATGTAGTATATAGTATCCCTGGTATAAACCTTGCAAAACTATTCGAGGGAAAGACGGTGGGGGTATCAAATGTCAAACCAACAAAAATAAAGTCTGAAAAAGACAAAGAAAAAAAATAGACATCTAGATCATCGATCGTCCTCATCGAGGTCGTCAAAGGCCGTCGGGTTCCAGGCCAGGAACTGACCCAGATCATCACTCAAGTTGCAGCTCATCCTCGTGCCGCGACTCCTGCCGCCCTGCTTCGACGCCCGCGGCGCGCCTCCTTGCGCGCCGCCCTGCGGGAGGCCGTACGTGTCGAGCCCGAGGCCCCTCGGACTCGTCCGCTGCTCGATGGCGACGGGGATCGGGTCGGACGCGTGCCGGTCGTGCCGGCGGTGGCGGGCGGGCTCGTGGCGCTCGGCCTGGGCAAACGACCAGCCCTGCATCTTGGCGAGCGAGGGCGAGCGCTCCGGACTGGCGGGCATGGGCAGGTCGGCGTCGGAGACGGTCGACGCGCTGCTGCGCGACGACGCCGTGCCTCGCGGCGCGGCGGCGGGGGCGGCCCGAACCCCGCCGCTGCGGCTCTCCTGCTTGCTGGCGGGGACGACGGCGCAGCTGCCGCGGATCAGCGCGCCGTGCGACTCGAAGCCAAACTCGTCGAACCAGTCGCTCAGCTCGTCGGCTATGGCGTCGGCCTCGTCCTGGGCGAAGCCAGCCTCGAGGTCGTCGGCGTCGCACAGAACCGACGAGTGAAACGCGGACCAGTCCAAGTGCTGGCTGTCTCTCGGCACCGGCTCCCCGCCCCCTTCCTCTCCCGCCGCCGCCGCCTTGACCTTGCTCTTGTGCTGAAATTCAATGTGTCCGTGCCGAAATAGAGGGGTCGTCTGGGAGTAGGCGGTGCCGACGAGGTACAGGGAGTCGCGAGGGGTGGTGGCAACCGATCCGTTGCTGTCGCCGCTGCCAGGTTTTGACTTGGGCGATATCTTGACACTGCTCTTGCGCCGCCGCCGCTGGCCCTCGGCGACGGGCGGCGTGGCGACGAGCATCTCGGGTATCGGGGAGAGGTGGGACGTGCGCGCGCGGGCCCCGAAGCGCGCAGGGTTCTTGGGTGGGGGAGGAGGAGGAGGAGGAGGCGGAAGCGGAGGCGGGGAGGAGCCGCCGCCCTCCAAGGCCGAGGGGGGGGGAGGTGGCTGGATGGGAAGGCTAGGCGAGGTGGCCAATAATTCGTGCTCGCTGGCGGCGGATTCATGGCCCGGCGCTTGGTCGTCGGTGGCGTCGTCGTCTTCGTCGGCAAGGGCCGAGTCCGTGCCCATCCACGCCGTGACTGAGTTGGGCAGCATCTCCCGGTGGTACATTTGCGAGGCAGTCAAGGTCCCAGCGTCATCCGTCGCGCACAGCGCGAAACTGGAACCTCGGCGATGCTGCCGTCTGGCGGCTGTGATGGAGCTGTTGCGTTTGTGGGAGGGTTGGTCGGTGTCCTCCTCGGTGTAGTCCGAGTAGGTGGAGGAGAGGCTGCCTGCCGACCTCCGGTTGGCGGCGGCAGCGGCAGCAGCGGTGGTGGTGGTGGTGGTGGAAGTGCGGCTTGCCAGCAGCTCGTTTACGCTCTGGGTGATGGTGGTGAGGCGCAGCTTGCGCGGTAGCAAGACGTTGCGCTTGCCCATCTTCTTGGTCTTTGTCGTCGCGGACGGCTGGGGACGCGCTGCGCCGTGGCTCTTGTTGTTGGACGAGGTGCTGTGAGATGACTGCAGCGAGTTCCTGCGGACGGGCTTGCTGGCGAGGGGACCGCCTGCCCCTCTCTGCAGCGGCGCGGGCGGCTGCGTGGTGGTCGTGGTCGGTGATGCGAGGAAGCCCAGGCCCTTCTGGGGCAGTAGCACCGACTGACTGCGCATCACGGTTGGCAGCGCAGCAGCCTGTGTGACAATGTGCGTGTTGTAGGCTGCATCGGCCAGCGCCAAGCTGACGGCCGCAAAGGCCTGATCGGACTTGAGGATCAGGCCTTGCATCATGGGGTCGTTGTCGTCTTCTAGGGCGCCCGCGGCCGCGGCCGGTGGCGACGCAAAACTCGACGCCGTGTCCGGCTCATCCTCAAAGAGGCCGCAAGGCGGTCGCGGCGGCCGCTGGGGCGGCGTGGAGGCGGCAGACGTGAGCGGCGAAGATTTCTGAGGGGCGGGGATGTCGATGGAGCTGCTGGAGCCATGTAGTGAGGTGCTCCAGCTGGAGGAGAGGGAAGAGGACGAGATGCTGCTGGTGGTCTTGTGGCTTCTCTTCGCGCTGCTGGCGGCGCGGCGCAGGCTGCTGAGCGGGTTGGTGGGCAGGCTCAAGGTTGTCTTGTAGCCGGTGGGAGACTCGTGGTTCTTTTCCTTTGTCGTGCTCCAGGACTTGGAGCGGGAGTGGTGCGGAAGGGAGGGCGGCTTTAGCAGTGGCGGTGATGTGGTCGTCGCTGTTGCGTCGTCTGAGGGCATCATGTATCGGGTGCCGTCGCTCGTCACTGCGATGAGGGGGAGGGTAGCGTCGCTGGCAGAGGCTGAGATGTCGCTGGAGCGCGCCCGACGATGGGAAGAGAGGCGGCCCCAGGCCAGCCCGAGCGACGAGCTGTCCATTTCTGTTTTCGCTGCTCACTATGGGTTGAGTTGGGTTGGGTTGGGTGGGTGGGTGGGTGGTGGTTGTCAATCTGGGGCGAGGAGTAGCAGCTCGGTCAAGTTGTGTAGAACATGTCTACAGGGTATACTCTGTGTGGAGATGTATGGAGGGCCGCAGTTGTACAGTTTTTGTCTCTGTGGCTGCAGCCTTTCTCTGCTCCTTCTCTGGTGTCTGGTCTGGTGTCTGGTCTGGTCTGGTCTGGTTGCGTGCGTTTGTGTCTCGGCTGGACTGTGGCGTCGGTGATGGTGATGGTGATGGTGGTGATGATGATGCTGGTGATTGATGGTGGGGGGGGGGCACGCTGCCAATGTCTTATATGGCGGGAGCTTGTTTCTCTGGCGCCAATACAAACGAAACGGCAAGTCAAAGGTGGACAAGAAGGATAAGGAAGGATACGACGGATGGATGGTGCACCGGCCGGTGAATTTGTCAATGCTGGCCGCGTGTGGAATGTGGGTGACAAAAAGTCTTTATTCTGAGTGAGCAACAAGGCGGTTGTGTAGTGTGTCTGGTGTGTGTGTGTGTGTGTGTTTGGTTGTGTGTGTGTCTGGTTGTATTGTCGTGGCCTTTCCTTCTTTTCTTGTACTTGGCGGGGGCACAAGGGATTGATATCGGATTTGCCGGGGTAAGCAGCATGAGACATGGCACAGCACACAGGCAGGCGAGGCGGGACAGGCAGAACGTTTGTTCTTCTTGTGTGTTGCTCAGGATCGGTATGATTTATGATTTATTATTTATTATTTATTATTTATCCTTCATTATTTATTCTTCATCATTTATCATGCATGTCATTCTCGTCTTTTTTTTTCCCCGAGTAATAAGAGAAAAAATGGATGCATGAAATTGCTACACAAGGCAGCCAGGGCAGGGCAGTCGGCGATAATGCGCTTCTTTTCATCATCAACTATAAATGTCTTCATGTAATGCGCCAATCATACGTATCCCACTTGCATCCTGGGCAACCAACCCGTCTTTGCGCCAGAATGTCCGAGGCTCCCTCTATCCCAAACCACATCATCCCATCCCATCCCATCTCAGGCACTCTCACGTCACTGCTCACTGATGATGTTCATGCATAGGTAGGTAGGTAGGTAGGTACACATCGGGCTTGGTTGAGTTTGCCAGCATCAGCACGCGCACTCCTGACCACATGATTACGGCAAGCAAGACGGCGGTAAGAACAAGCAAGGTAACTGGCTCCGGGAAGCAATCAATACCGCTACAACCGGGCAGCTACGGGTACTACGTACAATACAACGTGCTAACAACGCTCACCAGCAACCTCCCAGGTAGTATTTGATTTGGGAGGAAGCCTTTCTTTCTCGGTATAGGGTCGGGGTGGCCTGTCCAAGGTGGTGTGAGCCAAGAATCTTGAGCGATGCCCAGTTTGGCATGTCGCATCGACTCGACCGCGCGAATGGGCCAATTGACGCAATTGGCCCGATGAGCAGGGACCAGCTTGTCTTGAAGGGAAAAAAAAAAAAAAATAAGAATAATGATGACAATAATAAAAAGGAAAAAGACGAGCAGTGTGCAAGGGTAGGCGGTGGGCGAACGCCACCATTATGCATTGTTAGTACTTGCAGAGTGGCGCTAGTAACGACTAACGACAAACGTACCACTAACACTTGCCCAGTGCGCTGATGATGGGCGCATTCAGAAGGCCGGGCCTGCTGGCTGGCTGGCTGGCTGGAATCGAGGGGAAGAGCGGAAAAGGGTGGCACAGATATCAGACAGAGACAGGCAGACAGACGATGAACCCTCCAACTATTTTTACAGTGGCTACTTGATAGTACCGACCGCCTTGTACCAACTTTTCCGCAGTACCAAAGTCATCGTTGTATGCCTACCTGCTACGTACCTGCTAACAAGGTGCCTAGGTAGTTCCAGGTATGGTGGGGTCGGCGGCCAAGTCCACTGTCAGGTCATCACGAGCCTTATTTTTTTCCCGCACTTCAGTCACCACCAACTACCAACTAATTGACTACCTACCTATGTACATACCTACATACTAACCAATTCATCATGGCAGGTATACTACTGCAGATATGCCAATTCAACTAAAACCTCACTTTCCGCTTCGAGTGAACAGGCCGGTTCTTTCACGACGCCAGTCTCCGTCCCATCCCGATCCATACCCTTTTCCCTTTTCCTTTTCTTATTTGTTATTGTTTTTTTTTTTTTTTTTTTTT
>MWMN01000030.1:56107-71724 GCA_002968875.1 Cordyceps cicadae | reverse complement strand
TTTTTTTTTTTTTTTTTTTTTCAATTCGTATTTCCTGCTGGTCGCCCGCCCGCCCGCCGTTGAGCTTGGCTTCAATCCACCTTGATCAATTTGCTTGCCTCGCGAGAGACAAGAGACAGAGAGAGAGACACGCAGCTTCCCCCCCCCTCTCTCCTCTCTCCTCCTCCTCCTCCTCCTCCTCCTCCTTCTCTCACCCCCGCCCCTCCCCTCTGGTGAGCATTATCATCAGCATCTCGAGTGTGCCTTGACGGCCGATTGCGCCGACACAAACTTGGCCACAAATATATTACCAGATTCCCAGTCCATCATCCACCACCCCCCTCCCCAGCCCAGCCCAGCCAGCCGGCTCAGCCCTTGGGCGAGGCGCAACTTTCACTCGGCTCCCCTGTATCACCAGAAAGGTAGCAAGCAAGTGTAGCAACAAGTGCAGCAAGTGCAGACAGCAACCCTAGTTAGTGAGTGGACTTGTTCTCGACTAATAACCTACCCAATTTTTCTGCGCCATCCCAACAACTTGTTTGCTTGTCTACTGCATCAAAGCCCATCTTTTTCTTCTCTTTTTTTTTCTACTCCTATTTTTTTTTCCATCCCGCCAAGTCAAGTCCCTGCCCGCTGGGTTGGCTCGAAGCACATGCGAGTGAGACCCCTTCCTTGCCGCCCGCGTCACCTCAAACTCTTACCACCACCAAGTAATAAATGAATACATAACCCCGTGATGTGGAAACGTGAAAAGCCGAGGCGTGAAAGCCCGCCCTGTCTTGTCGCCGCCCCCGTTTGTCTTACCAATCGCTTAATTTCAACCAATGTCGTCAACATGTCAGGCTGGGCTGGGATGTCTCAAACGGCGCGCCCGGGCTCTTGACTCGAGGATTTGATTCTTGTTTGCTGGCCTTTTTCCAACGTACATGCTCTCTCCATTGCCCACTGCAGAGATTGTGGTGGCCAATTAATAGCATCGGATCACGCAACTATCCTATAAATGAACCAGCTAGCAGGCAGACTTGGTCGCTACTCGTCGGCCAACTCGACCTTCCCGATCGAGCCACTGACTGACTGTACTGCAGTCTTTATCAGTACCGAGTACAGCCCAGGACAGCACAACACACAACATGCAATCACAGTGGCAGACGCAACGTGGCCAATGCCAGCCAGCCAGCCAGCCAGCCAGCCAGCCAGCCAGCCAGCCAGCCAGCCAGCCAGCCAGCCAGCCAGCCAGCCAGCCAACCAGCCAAGCTAAGCAAACCAAAGCAAACCAAAGCAAAGGGACGGGACGCCCGTTCATTTCAAAGCAAAAGGTAACCTGCCTGCAGGGAAATCCATGTCCCCTCGAGCCGTCCGTCAGTGAGGCTACGTGACACCAACTCCAGCCAGCCGTATTGTATCAAAAAATCAAAAGGATTATCAGCAGAATGATGAGCTAGCTAGGCGCCCACAGATCGGATCCTTTCTTCCTCCGCCAAGCGGCGCGCGCTCCTCCTCTGCCTCCTCCTCCTCTTCCTTTCCATCCACAACACCGATCCTCCCAAACCCATCCCTCCTTACTTGTCCCATACAGCCCTGCCATTCCCTCCGAGCGGCCGGGATCTTTGCATTCAAGGCTGACAAGCCGGCAGGTCACACGGCCTCGGCGTTTTCCTCTGCAAAGGGGCGGAGGGGGGGTTGGGAGGGTGGCGCCAAAAGCTGACTCAGGCTGGCCCGGCGAATATGATCACCATAACCATCATCATCATCATCATCATCATCATCAACCCCCGGCCAAGGCCACTTTGGTGTAAGAAGATGAAAAAAAAAAAAAAAAAAAAATTGTCCTCAGCTTAGAAGAGCCGCAAAGGTTGCTCCAGCCCCAAGTATTTATTATTGAAAAAAAAAAAAGGAACAGAAAAGCCAAGCCGGTTGCTTGCTTTCTTGCTTCGTACCCTAGGGTTCCGAGATCAAGTCATTGCCCTGCCGGTGAAACTCGTCATCTTTTCAATGCCATTATACCCCATGTTGTCAAAAACGGTCCAGCACACGATGACGTTGTCGTCGAGTTCCTCACACACGGCGTCCAAGGCACCCATCCCCCTCCCCCCCTTCTTCCGTCGCGCTCAAAAGCTGACAAGCCCCATGATCGTAACCCATCTCAAACCTGGGAAACCATCCTCCATCGGGATTGCGTAGATGCCAGGCCGCAATCCGAAGTCTGCCACACCCAGCATCCTAAGTTCTTCTTTTCTTTCCTTTTTTTTTCTTTTTTTTTCTTTTTTTTTTTTTTTCACACTCCTCATTTTCCTGTCCTCAAGATGCCCCGGGCGATTTGCCTGCCTGCACGTCAGTAGACCGAACCACGCGCCACCAACGGCTTAGACGCCCAACTCTGTGCTGCCAGTGTGGTCCCTTGGGCTGTATCCAGACAATAGGCCATTGCCTGCCTGACTGGTGAGAAAGACTGGCCGGTGTACCGTGTCTTGTTACATCCGTCGTCGCACCCGGACGGGACTCTGCAAAGGCGCGCGGCAAGACGGCCGGCCAACATCGGCGGCGCCCCGACACGGCTCACCGCGACTTGGAACGGCATTACATCACGCGGGACGAGAGAAAGTCGATATGAACTACTAAACAGTCCCATGGGCCTCGTGGCTTTTTTTTTTATGTCGACTGTTTGGGGCGGGGTTTACGTTCCGCAACCACGGTTTTCTCGGACAGGGCGCACCACAGAGGCCGACGGATTCCGCAGCAGAGAGATCGAAAGCCTCTTTCGACATCTACATGATGAAAGCAACGCGCTTGCCAGCAATCAATACTTGATCCATGTTTCAACATGTGATGGAGCTACTGGGCCTGTGGATGCTGGGTTATGTACATGCAACGTGCAACATGCAGTGACTAGCCGCCCTTGGCTGGGTAGTACTCTTGACGTCCTGTGACACAACGTTGCCCGACAACATACACACTAATCAATACACGCAAAAAGGCCAGAAATGAATGCAGGCGTTGTTCACAGAGTGTACGGGCGGTGTCGACCAGCTGGCTCTTCCCATCCACATCCGCAGACGCTTGGGAAACCTGTCGAAGCAAGTCATGATATTCAACTCATTGCAGAATATAGTAACACATATGCAATACACTTTCACTTCAGAATGCCTCAAAAAGGTGTAAAAAGGCCTCAACGAACCGTATTTCGGCATCTTGCCAGTCTGGCCGATACTCACTAGAGGATGGCCGTCGCGAGGATGAGCTCATTTTGCTTGCCATAAACTGGGCTGTATGGCTATGGGAGGGCTTTTAGAGCTCTACCAGTCTGTCAGGAGTTCAAGTAAACGGATTGACTGGCGCGGCTCTTTTCTCAAATTACCCGAGGCATGGGAGGAGCAACGACTAGACCAATACAAGCGACCCTATGGCGTATATCTCGCTGGCGGTCGTGATATACGGCCAACCCGTGTAGTGACGATTGATCGTCTTGTGTTAGACACCGCTCCTCTGCTGCTTGGCTTGGGATTTGATTGATTAGCATTTGACTGGGCCTTGGTCTGCTGGGAGGAGGCTGGGCGAGGTGAGGCCTCCTTTGCAGCGCGACGCTTGGCCGGCCGACTTGGGTCGACATCAATCTTGGTATCTGGATGGGAAGCCTTTCGTTTGCGTGTCGTGTTTGCTGTTTGATTTGAAATTCTGAGGATAGTGTTGTTCTTGTCTTCTGCCGGTTGCCCGTTTCGCCGCTGCACCCGGGCAGAGGTGGCTTGCCTGCGCGTAGCCTTTGCTGGTTTCTTCGGTGTCGCTTTCTTCGACGCTGGTTTCTTCGGTGCCGTTTGATTTGGCGTGCTGGGCAGTTTGCGGCCCTCGCCAACTATCGGTCGTTCCTTCAGCCTCTGCACTCGAGCAAGGGGCCGCCGCGTGCGTGGCACAACTGGCTGGTCGCGCTGGTTCAGGTCTGGGTCCATGGTAGGCAGTCTTTCCGCAATCCATTGCCGCAAGATAGCATGTAATTCGATCTCGTTTTCTGTAGCTTCAAGGTTGAAGTGGGCGGCTTGGCTAGAAGTGGTTTCATGTCCGGAGGCTGTAGGTGATGACTGGGCGCGCGGACCACCTAGTTTGTCTATCAAAGCATCTCGCCGCTTTTCCATCTTTTCGAGGCGCAGAAATTGAAAATGCTGGAACTCTATCCAGGTATCTCGCGTGCCCTGGTCCTTGGGGTCCAGGCGTAGGGCAAATTGCTCATGTTGGCCGTGGGAACTCAAACACGCGCGCGTCTCGGTTGTGAACTCACCGAAGCGCTTGGCGAAATACTGCCGATTTTGCGCCTGAAATTGTCTGAATTTTCTCCAATCCTGCAGTTGCGCGCGGAGAACCATACCGTCTGTTGCTACAAATGACTTCCAGTATTCGACTATTTGTCGGCATTCCGGTGGTATTTCTTTGGAGATGTCCATGTCGGGCGGGTAGCATGGAGGACATCCTTCAGCTTCTAGTTCTCGACGCGATTTGGCTTCAATCTCCAGCGATTCTTGCAGTTCCTCGTCGTCGTCTATTGGTGGTGTCATTTTCCTGTAGAGTCCAATTAGAAGTGAGCAATGACTAGAAGTTGTTGAGCTTTGTATCACGCACATCAAGTGCTTCGACAAGGTGTCTTCGATATGCATGGCGAGCTTGTGGTGCCTTGTTATCGATTGATTGGGTAGGGTATGCTTTGAGAGAGGCTTCGGAAGCAAGCGCTGAATTTGGGGCGTCGGAGCGAGTTGACGTCGAGCGGCTGGGTGGGATCAATGATAATTGGTAATCGGGCGCGAGTGTGATGCCAACTTGATGATGATGATGATGATGATGACTACCTGTTATTAGTGACTGTTGAAGTTGAGAGAGGAGATGAGATGGAAGACGGGCCAAGCCGATTAAAATTTAGGACGAGATGCTAGTTAAGTACCTATGTAAGTTAGGGTGGGTACCTACCTACCTAGGTAGTCAAGGTACAGCAGGTGTACATGGGCCACCTATGTGCATACATGCATACATGCATAGAGTGCAGGTTCCTACCTAACAAGTGCCTAGGTAGGTAGGTAGGTAGGTAGTCACCTCCTTATCAGGTACCTATAACTCTAGGCAGGTAGTGGCAAGGTAACTAGGTAGGTACTGGTTTAGGTACCTCCCTGGGTACCTACATACATAGGTACCTAGGTATCTGCCTAGTCCCAACGCAAGGGGCGGCCCGCTCACCGACAGCACCCACCCCTAATAATAGCACTCTAAATAACTAATAACGTGGGGATGTAGGCGTATCTACATGGACGTATATGTACGTGTATGTGTATGTGTATGTGTATATGTATATGTACATGTATACACATGTCTACGGCTACGACCTAGGTATCTATAGGTAGGTAGACCTGCACTTGCAGTGCCTGTCTGCATGTGTTGCCCATCTACCTACTGTAGTAGGTACCTACGAACTACTAAGCCTACCTAGTTAAGTACCTACCTAGTTAAGTAGCTACCTAGTACCGGTTTCTTGCCGAGCTTTTTTACACTGACTCCCTCCTCCTCCGCAACTTAAGAACGAGGGCCGCAGGCATATCACTAGATTGTAGCCACAACACACGTACAAATTGATCAAAATACCCTCATTGTTTCGATACTTTTATCTTGATATTTACACCTTTTCCAAAAACCAAGATATTCACCCACGAAACGAGCCAGAGGCGCGCATCACATCACTACTTGCTATTCTTATACACGCCAATAGCTGAAAGGGCGAATCGATGGCGAGCGAGCGCAACACGTAAGTAACGGTCCACCACTGATTCAAAACACTGAGGTTACCAAGATACTTGAATCATGGGAAATTACCTCAACGAGTCGTGGGTGCACGGGCGGTAACAAGAGTAGATATAGAGTACGAGTGTGCGTTCATCACCTTTATTCCCCTTGTTCGTGGTCGACAAAAAACCTAGAATAATTATCCACAGACGGTGGCCATGCTATCTATGTATGCTACATACTATGCAGTTGGGTAACAATGACAATTGCAGTCTAATTCCCGTGATCCAACCTTGAGCCGTGAAGAGGTTCAGCCAATCAATACCAATACTCTTGCCCTTGTAGATTACATGGATTCCGTTCCGTGTACCCCTCCTTCATCCGCGTTTCCGCAACCCAACGATCCAGAGAAACCCCTCACCCTCCCTCCCCTGGTCCTTCCTTGTCTGTGCTAGCCAGCCTCCATGAAGGACCCAAATGTGTTTGCGGTTCTTACCGCCTTCGATAACAAAAACAGAGCTTGGGAAGCGATTAAAAGCCCAGCAAACACTAAGTGGTTTCAACCCGCCCGCATGAGGTCTGGCGCCTGGCGCCCACAAGTCGATGAAGATGAAGATGAAGACGACGACGATGACTCGGATGAGCGAGTTGATCGCCTGGTCATTCGATTTGACGAGCCTCTTCGCAACCCCGGGATAGGCCTGCAGTTTGGAACAGACCAAAGTCTCTCAGACGTCATTATTGGACCGCCCAATGCAAAAGGAATCAGCCGGAAGCAGTTCTTCGTCACTGCGGACAGCCAACTCCGCATCTGGCTCCACGATCCCGGATCCGCGCACGGAACTGCAGTCGCGCACGCAAACGTGAACAAGAAGAACAAGGACAAGTCGCAAAATGACAACATCTTCAAGAAATTCGATACCTGGATCTTGGCCTATGCACCCGACCCGAGTCAAGTACGCTTTCTCCGAGTGACCTTTCGGGCTGGCAGCACGCAGTTCCAGATGACGTTTCCAAACCACCACCCAGGTGCCCACAGCACCTACATAGCAAATCTCCTCGAATTTGCCAGACGGTGCGAGCGCCCTACTCGACCTGTTATGCCTGGCTTCCAGGCCATGGGTTTTGACTTGGCGGTTCCCAAGACCCAGGACCCGACTGCACACAATTCACCCAGGGAAGGGTTGGTCTACATCCGTCTCAAAAAGCTCGGGTTTGGTGCTTTCGGGACGGTGTATGAGGCTATACGGGCACGGGACGGAGAGTCTGTCGCATTTAAGACATTCGAGCCTCCATGGTCACTGAGTAACCATGGCCAGGATGAGGTTAAGGCCAAGGCCAAATGGATATCAGATATCAATCGCGAGTTCAGCCTCGCAAGAGATCACCGCCATGTGAGTATTGCGCTACCAGAGCCACCTCTCGGCGTACCATCCCATCCCATCTAATCAACATCAGCCAAACATTCTTGAAATTCTCGACTTTGTGGACAAGCCAGAACCGATCTATCCCGCCGGTAACCTAAAAGCCTGTGAGGATGCTGGCCTCCTCACTTGCGAGCGCGCAGTCACTGCATTTGGACAGGCTCTTGACGGCTTGAGTTTCCTCCACTGCTCAAACATAGTTCATCGGGATCTCAAACCTGAAAATATCCTGGTTACCATGGAGCCACTCTTCAAAGTCGTCATCGCCGACTTTGGGTTCGCAAAAGTGATGGAAAATGACACGCTGCTACGAAGTTGGCCCGGTACACTGCGCTACATGGCACCAGAGCTCTATTCTCAGAATGTCTACGGACTAGAGGTGGATATTTGGTCGTTGGGTGTCGTGGGGCTCGAAACAATTTACCAACTCCCCAGGCCCGCGAGCAGGCCGGCGGTTTGGTCGGGCACTGACAGTCACAAGAGGTTCGAGGCTACCGCCCTGGCTAGGAATCGTAAGAATCGGCAGAATGACGCGCCGATTATCATCATCGCCAACATGCTCAGGCGGAAGGGGACAGACCGTTGGTCGGCAGTCGACTGCCTTGAATGCGGCGTTGAGAGACGAATCTTTACGAGGAGATCAGATCGTTGCATTGGCGCCCGCCCGGGCTTGGAAACATCCAACTTTCGACAGCGAGTCGAGGTTATGAGTGAAAGAAGATGGATTTACCGATGGAGATGCAGAAGAAACACACACCCGTTGCCTCGGCCATCTATCGTCTATTCATTACCCGTCGCTGCCGACCAACTACGTCGGCGCGTCACAGAACCTAGCAAGGCATTGGAAGAACTTGTAAAAAGCATAACACTAGCTGAGAGTAGCCATTACAGACTTGAATTAAACCTACAGTTCTAACTCTACCCTCTGTTCAAGCCTTCACACAGGTCCTGTTACCTGATTCGCCGAGTTACGGCCCTTCTGCTCACCGCTAGAGTGCCCGAGAATATAGAAGCGGCTCCTTTGTCCCCAACACACTTTTCGCGACTCGTAACCAGATGAACGGCATTACTAGCGCTCATGTTCCATCCTCCAAACTCAAGTCGACTTGATACCCGAGACACGGGGAAGACTGAACCTTCAGCATCTGCAGCCTGACCATCAGTCCGTTTGCGGGATCACCTATATGCGTGCCCTCTACGGAGTATCTTGTCACATGTACCCTGGCAGATAGCAACGGAAAGGCTGATGGAGGGAACAATATACATATTGGATTAGCGCGCCATAAAATGCATGCATGGCCAGCTTCGAAATACGCGGCTTACACGATGAAATCTGCGCCTTCTTCCCCTCCGTCTCATCTAAAGCACGACGCAGATGAATGCATCCTAACGTGTCAGACAGGAGTGCCAACATGTGTGTCTCTTCAGAAAAAAAAAAGAAAAAAAAATTCAAGTCGGATAGACTCGCCAAATCATCGTCTACTCTGTCAGCCCTGCCTGACGAGAAGGTGACAGACTCTGACTGGATTCGCGACAACATGGCCCCCCCCCCTCTCTACCCAGTGCAAAGCGCCGCCACCGTGATCAAAATGGTTCAAGGGCCCTGTATCGATACTGTGAGCCGTGTCACACAAAAGGTAGCCGCCGACAGTACGCTCAGGTGTCGGGTGTTGGTCGGATTCTTTGTTCAGACAAGTAAAAGACACCGCCCGCCCCATTGCATCCTACCCAAGAACCCATGTCCTACTCTGCCCTACCCCCGCCCTACCAGTGATCCCCTCATCGCAGGCCGTGTCTCGGTGACTTGGCTGTATTTTCTTGGCTGTCGTCGGATACCAGTTCGGGGACGACGACCTCGCGGGCCAGCGTCACTTCAAGAAGTGTCGTGTCGTGTGGTTGGTCGAGTAGGTGGCGTGTTGAGTGCGGCTTGCGTCGATGTTGTTTTGTCGCATGTTAAAAGCGAGGCCAGAATATTTGCGTGCTCTGCCAAAGTGGCAACGCCATCGCTTATAGAATTCGATTTGCTTCTCGGATGGCACGAGAAGTACTGGTCTGTAGGAAGGAGGAGGCTGCATGTTGCGGTACGTGCTGCGGAACCCTCGGGCTCGGGCTCGGGCTCGGGCTCGGGCTCGGAGCCGGCCCGGCCGTGTCCTCCTTCGAGGTCAGGCTCATGTCATCCGAAATGGACGAGTGCTTGGGGTGAGGCCGTGCCGGCTTTCGGCGTCCGATGCACGTCGTGAACCACATGGATACAGCAGAAAGCATGTATTCCGACTCTGAAACAAGCGCAGATGTTTGGTGTTGTGTCAAGTCGGTCGTGGCTCTCTGTAACACGACTCTCAGAGAAGAGTCCATCTCTTTTTTTTTTTTTCCTTGTTTCTTGGTTCCGGCAATATCGTGCCGGAAAAGGAAATAGTAACAGCTGATGCGAGAGAAGGCGTCTTACTTCTGGAGCCTGGCCAATGGCTTGATTTTCTCTTGGCTTTAGTATCAATATTCCGCTTTGGGCTGAACAGCCACGCTTGGTGATCATCCACTAATAATTGAAGATCCCGAGTTTCCAAGAGAGAGAGAGAGAGAGAAAAAAAAAAAAAAGGTATGTGATGGAGAGAGTCCACGAACGCTGGCTCGCTCGTCCGCCCGCCTGCCTGTAGTCTGTAGTACACGAGAAATAAAAGGACGAGATGATCTACGACTCAAAAACAGGCAAACATTCATAATAAATAAAGCCGTCGGACCGCGTGGCGCTGCGATTTAGCCTTCCTGGCGGTGGCCCGGTCTCCCTTGAGGTGGATAACCAAGATCAATAGAATGGCGCCACAGCAGCCTCCCTCGGCCGGCCGTCTATATTGACACCGCCGTTCCTGTCGACATGTTAACTATTCAGGTCTAACTTGAGTCAGAATCAATACGGTTTTTTATTAATGGCGACATAACGTACGAGTCCACTAGTACGTGCGATATTCACCTGTCGAAATTGGTCTCGCCGCTGTAAGCGATGTGACATGTGATAGATCAGTCACTGATTCATCAACTGAAAAGACGCAGCAAATCATCATAATCTCATCTCTTTTTCTTTTTCCTCTTCTTTTTTTTTTCCTTCTTTTTTCCTTCTTTTTCTTTCTGCCAAACGTCTTATCCCAACTTGCTCCACATATTGTTGTCCATGATTGCTTCCCTTGTTTCTCCTCACAACTCCTCTTCACCCCCCATGCCGTCCTCCTCGGCATCCTCCTCCTCTTCATCAAGAGTAGCAAACGGAACAAACCGAAAGTCTAAAAAGCTTCGCTTCCCCCCTTCGATATCGACAAGAAATTGTAAACTGAGAACTCCCTGTCCATCACCTCGCAAGCTGACCTTGTTCGCAATCCGCATCGCCTCAGTCGAATTCTTGACAAAGTCAAACTTGTATGATTGCGTCCATTTGTCCCTAATACTGAACGTCTCCAGCAGTTCTCTCCCCCGCGCAAAGTCGACGTCCGAACTACCCAAGTCACCTTTGCCACTAAAGGACAGATACGGAGTTGTCTTTGACGCCGTAATCGACAACTTCATTGGCGCGGTCGGTGAAATCTCGGCCAGAGAATCCAGTAGTGAGCGGGATTGCATGATGATCTTGAAGCATATGTCGTCCCGATCTAGAGGTATATCGTCTGTAATCTCGGGCAAATATGTTGTGAGGCCAGCTGTGGTTTGAACCCCTGCCTCTTCTATCATCACCTTGAATGGGTCGCCTTCTTCGCCGTATAGTAGAGTGCAGGTTCCCGATATTCCCAGTGTCTGGTTGCTGAACGCGTCCGGTCGATAATTCCTCAAATTGCTTCGATATGGGTCTTGCTCAGCCTTTTGCGCTCGCGCCGCAACATCAACAGCGCCAAAAATCTGGAGGATTTCGAGAAATGATGAGAGTGGTATCTGAAAATTCGGAAGTTCCGGTGCTTCCTCACCCTCGGCAGGCGGTATATTGACAGAGTATGATGTGAAAAGTGACTTGTTGAGGAACGCGACTCCTGAAAGGTTATGAGTAAACTGTTTCCACGCAACGACCGTGGTGCTTACCTTGCATCACTTTTGCATGATCTGCTGCGAAACGGATGCCTTCTTCAGTAATTTGTACATGAACTTTCGAGGAAAAGTTGATACACCGCAGGAGCTGGTAGAGAGGGCGTGTGGACGTCGCCACCGCGCGGAGGATTGGTTGCTTGTCTGCCATGATGCGCGCGAGTTGCTGCGTGTTGTCGCGTTGTTTCTATGGCGATTGAAGCAAAACAAAAAGAAACAAGGAAATTAAGCCAGAAAAATCAGATATATGTGGCGCTCAGTGGCCGTTTGTTCTCGTGTTGCAGCTAGTATACAGTATTGTCGCCCGACTTGTATGAGGGCGAGGGGTATCTCAGACGTAAACTCCGACAGCACAGAACATGTACACAACACCATATCTAGAGAGGGTTAGCTCATTTATTGTCTCAAGACCAATTGAATGCTCAACGACTCACGCCAGTGCCAGAGATGCTGGGATGCCTACTGCGAAAACGTTGACCAGTGAACGATCTAGGATTGTCAACAGCGAGCACTTGGAATCGCGAACACTTCGACTCACTCAATGCAAAGACGCCAGTAGCAGAAACACCTAGAAGTAGTAGAACGAAGCCGACCAGGAATTGGCTATCTTTGCCGACGGCGGGGAGGAATGGACTGCCAGCAGCAGCTTGCCAGACCTCATGCAGCGATGAATCCATGTAGTATATGTTTGTGTGATGGGCGAGCTCGAGTTTTAGACAGGGGCTCGTTTTTAAATACTGCCGCGCGCCTTCCTCGTTGTAAGAAGGGTTCAAAGCTTCGATTCGTAACGTTGTCGCAGGAAGAAGATTATTGGCAGCTCCCGACTTGACGATGTGAATGCGTGTCCCGTTGGAGCCAATTAGGACTAGCGTGCCATTTTCTCCTTGTTCCTGGGTGGTGTCATAACGTAAGCAGGGACCCACCAAGCTTTCGCGGAGGCTGGCTCCGCAGATGCCGCCGCAACAAGGCAACAAGGTTGAGAGGTCCACCATCGACAGTTCATCAACGCGCGGTTTGAACCATTCATTATTACTAGATGCCTCATGTCGGAGAATAAAGAAGAAAGTAGGTTTTTTTTTTTCAAGCTGTCGATTTTCTGTGCGTTGCTAAAACGCATGTTTTCAGTGAAGCGCAAAGCAGACGAGGACCTCCCATCCCCTGCAGCTCCAAAGCGCGTCAGGCATAGTGATTCCGAAGAAGCGCAGGACGAGACGCTAGATGACAGGGACAACGAGCAAATAGATGCGCGCGGGGGGGTCGCGATTGGCGGTGACACAGGCGGAGACGATGACGGCGACGATGGCGTAGCCGGCGATGGTGCAGAAGACGATAAGGACGATAATAGAGACGACGACGATGACGACGACGAAAAGGACGAAGCTAAAGACGAGGACCAAAATTTCAAGACGGAAGACGGCATAGATTCCAAGATGGAAGGCCAGTCAGCTCCTGCGCTGAAGCGCATTCCATTTCCTGACAAGGTAAGCTCCTCACACTCCATTTTTCCTCATTTTCTCTCACTAACGGGCCTTTCCCACACAGCCGGGCGTCATCGAAGAGCGGAATGGCGAAATTGAACTCCGGGTGGTCAACAACGATGGGGAGCGCGAATCTCTCATCGTTCTGACCGGCCTTAAATGCCTGTTTCAGAAGCAACTACCAAAGATGCCCAAGGATTACATCGCACGACTAGTCTACGACCGAACACACTTGTCGATAGCAATCGTGAAAAAGCCACTCGAGGTGGTCGGTGGTGTCACGTTCCGCCCGTTCAAGGGCCGTCGATTTGCCGAGATCGTGTTCTTTGCTATCAGCACCGACCAGCAGGTCAAGGGATACGGCGCACATCTCATGTGCCACTTAAAGGACTATGTCAAGGCAACCAGCGACGTCATGTACTTCCTCACCTATGCCGACAACTATGCCATTGGCTACTTTAAAAAGCAGGGCTTCACAAAGGAGATTACACTCGACCGAAGTGTATGGATGGGGTACATTAAAGACTATGAAGGTGGAACCATCATGCAGTGCTCCATGCTTCCACGGGTTCGCTATTTGGAAGTCGGGCGCCTCCTTCTGAAACAAAAAGAGTGCGTCCAGGCCAAGATTCGCGCTTACTCAAAGTCACACAACGTGCATCCGCCACCGAAAGAGTGGAAAAACGGCGTCAAGGAAATCAACCCCCTGGACATACCAGCCATCCGCGCTTCCGGCTGGTCGCCGGACATGGACGAGCTCGCGCGCCAGCCGCGGCACGGCCCCAACTACAACCAGCTGTTGCACCTGCTCAACGACTTGCAGAACCACAACTCGGCGTGGCCGTTCCTGGTGCCCGTTAATCGCGACGACGTGGCTGACTACTACGATGTCATCAAGGAGCCTATGGACCTCAGCACCATGGAGAACAAGCTCGAGGCGGACCAGTATCCGACGCCCGAGGACTTCATCCGCGACGCGACGCTCATCTTTGACAACTGCCGCAAGTACAACAACGAGAGCACGCCGTACGCCAAGTCGGCGACCAAGCTGGAGAAGTTCATGTGGCAGCAGCTCCGGGCCGTGCCGGAATGGTCACACCTGGAACCGGAGAAGTAGCGGTCATAGCCGCATTTTCTGCTCTCGCCCGCCCCCCCCCAGCAGCCTCTAGCGATCGCCTCCTCTCCTGTGTCGCACTGTCGACCGCACCCTCTTCTTTAACTTTGGCGTTGATCCCTTCTCGTTGTCTTTTGTCGGTGCTCGTCTTGGAAGGCCAGGTTGGTCAGAGAGTCTTCTGTAATTGGGCTGTTTTTTTTCTCATGGTGATGTTTTCTACACGGCGTTTCGGCGACTTATCACAGGGGCGGGAGGGCGACCACCGCTGCCTTGTGGGGGGGTTTTTTTGGGGGAGGGGGGAGGCGCGCCTGGCAGCGCGACACTAACAATGACTGCCAGGATTGTCATTGTTTTTTTTTTTTTTTATTCACGGTTGATGGGTATGGGACGGTGTACAGCAAGGTGGCTTATCTTCTTTAGGTTGACTTTTTTAACAGCGGGCGTTATTTCTCGGGAGGAGTATTGGATGGATGGACGGTTTGAAGTTTTACAGATACATGTCTACACTAGACGAAGAATGACGCTTTTTGATTGCCCAGCCTTGGACCATCATAATCGAACCCGTGCTTGAAAAAAAATGACTCAAGTGTCTTACGTGTGCTGATCAGGCACAGATAAACATGCTGCTTACAGCCGGGGGTGCGGATGCGAAGTTGTCCGTCAGCTCATGTCCCGTCAGAGCAGGACATTGCTTTTAATGACTACCCAAAAAAAAAATAAAAAATAAAAAAAATAAAAAATAGTGTATTCATTCCAGATGAATCGGTCAAGAAGATGACTAAAACTTAAGAAACCATGGACGAGGCTCGGGTCGACGTATTTGCCCAACCACAAAACGCTGCATCCGTCAGCGCATTATAGTGTTGACAGGGTGACCATCCTTCTACCATTGCGGATGAATAGGATGTAAAAAAGGGCCCAAGACAAAAGAAGAGAGAGGAAATTAAATCGCTGTGTAACAAAACAAAAAAAAAAAAAAAAAAAAAAAAAAAAAAGAAACCGCTCTGTGCAGTGTATCCCGATAACTCCGAAATAATCCATAAAAGGCCCTGTTGAGCTTTTTCCATTCCCGCGTTGCATCACGATCCGAACTCTGTGTGGTCGTGTGTCCTGACGTATATAGGTGGGACTTTGCATGACGAGTTCCCCCCTCCCCCACCCGGTTCCATTGCAAAACACTCAGGCATTCGTCGCGGTCGATGATGAGGACTCTCGGGGCAAGTCAAAGTAGCCCACCGCGAAGCGCGGCGTGGCGGCGATGAGCTGGCGGCTGAGAGCACCGGGCGTGTCGGCGGGCGGGCGAGCGGGGTCGTTGCGGGCGGAGGAGAGGCCGGCCGGGGCCTGCTCGCCGCGGACGACCTCGCGGAGCATGGGCTGGAGGAACTCGGGGATGTCGATCCACTGGCCGGCGCGGGCGAGGTCGAGCATGCCGGTGGGAACGAGCGCGGCCGGGAGGGCCGAGGGGGACGAGGCGCGGCGCGGCGACGACGACGACGACGACTCGGTCATCTGCTCGGTGACGACGGCGAGCTCGCCCGACTCGATGGCCGCCTTGAGCCACTCCTCCCAGGCCGCGTCCAGGACGACGTTGCTGTCGCCGGCGTTGCGGCGGGCGGCTTGCGTGCGGAGGCGCGCGTTGAGCTCGACGCCGACGCTCTCGAGCTCGTCCTCGCTCTCCTCGTCGTCGTCGTCGTCGTCGTCGTCATCGTCATCGTCTTCGTCGGCGGGCTGGAAGGGCGGCGTGGACATGCCACTGCTAATGGGGCTGGGCCCGGGGCTGTCGAGCGGGCGGGGGCTGGGGCTACGAGG
>MWMN01000030.1:32918-55501 GCA_002968875.1 Cordyceps cicadae | reverse complement strand
GTCCCAGCCAGCGGCCTCCCGCCAGGTCGGGAAGTCCTCGTCGGCGGTGTCGCTGATGGTGAAGCCGTGCTCGCGCTCAAACTTCTCCTTGGCCCACTTGGTGCCCTCCCACTTGGTCAGGCCGACAATCTCAAAGTGGGTGAGGCCGAGGGCGTCAAAGGCGCGGAAGAGGCGGCGGTGCCAGGGCCAGCGGGAGAGGCGCATGCGGTGTGTCGGGTTCTCGTAGTCGAGGCCCGGGTACTTGGCCTCCTGGGTGTCGATGTGGCCGTAGAAGGCCTGCGTCTCGTGGCGGACCTCGGCGATGAGGTAGCGCTGGAGGAAGGCTGGGAAGTTTTGGGGGTCCGACGGCTTGGGGCGAGGGAAGAGTTGGTCGTAGACGACCTCTTCGATCGGGCGGCCCATCATCTTGGCGGTGTTGCAATCAGGATTGTGGCGAGATGCGTGGTGGTTGAGTTGTGGAGGAGGGGTCGGTGTATCGGTGTTTGCAAGGGGGAAAGTCGGAGTCGAGCGGCGTGATGGAGAGGTGCGGAACGAGGGTTGTGGTACGCTGTTGTTGCTGTGGTTGATGCCGTGTTGTGTTGTGTTTTGTCAATGCTTGCGTCGATGATGAGTGTGGTGAGAAGAATGATTGAGTATAGCAGCAAGAGTAGATAGGGAATGGACGAATACAAGGAGGGATGGGAGGTCGATGCATAATATGCACGAGGAGAAAAGGCAAAATGACTTTGGGCGGGCGAGTCCGGGGTTATGAAGGCGGCGTGAGATGCATAGGCCATAGACTGGTTTTGCTGACTTGGCTTGGGCGTGCGGTAATAATACCTAATAATATAGTAGGAGAGGATGGAAAGGGGGGGGGTGGGCCAGGATATCTGACTGGACTGGATTGGACACGTTAATTATGTATGTATGTAGCTACCGAGTTGGGCAGTAGACAGGGACATGCGAGGTTGCTGCTGGTAGATTGAGAAAACCCAAGTTGTCTTTATTTCCTTGTTCTTGCTTTGATTTTACCCCCCTTTTTTTGTCTCTTAATTTTTTGAATTCATCACCATTGCTGTTGCCACCGCCACTGAACCATCAGCACCAGGCCCTACCTACTTAGTTAATGATTAATGTTCTCTCCCAGCACCCGTGCGGGACGTCCAACCGTCAACAACTACGGATGCCAAACCCCAACTAAAGTTAGTGGCGGCGCCCCAGTCTTTACGGATACGCATGGGCTCGATCTCGTTGGACAAATGCTGCTGCCTTCTCATGATGGCTGATTCTGTCCTTTTGCATTTCCCGACGGTACCCTACATACCCATCGCTGATCGGTCATGGGCCATCATCCTCCTGCTCTCTTACTTGGCTCGCCAAGATTCAAAATACAGGCAGACAACAAGGCCATTGATTTTCGTAGCCCTCGGGCGGGAGAACCTTATTCACGTTTGTTTGGGTTCCGGCGATCGTGCCTGGCGTGGCTGGCCAATGTTGAGTTGACTGGCTCACAGGGGTGCCCTCCCGCCCTCCCTCCCCCAAATTGACTTTGACTTGCTCTTAGGCCACAGGCGGGACTGCCTCAGGCACGTGCCGAAAATACTAGTTAGCAAGTGAGTGAATTATCAAGCCAGGAAAAAATGAGAAGAAGAAGAAGAAGAAGAAGAAGAAGAAGAAGAAGAGGGGGAGGACGTACAGAGGTACATGCAGATTGCTACGAGGTACCTACCTTCCTTAGTACCTACCTACCTACCTACCCAGGTACCTACAGTAGGTACCTGGGCAATCAGCATCCATCCATACACCCACGCCCCCTATTCTCACTCGCCAACTACCTAATTGGTTAGCGCGAGGCAACTTGATGCGGGTTTGCTCAGAGCAAGTAAGTTATCAGTATCCGTACTCCGTAGGTATGTGTATATTACGGGGGAGCACAAGCAACACTGATTGGACTGACGCCAACTTGCGTGGTAGTTTTTCCTTGACTAATAGTATGAGGCGCATGAAGATGACCAAAGGGAGAAAAAAAAAAGTTGACGATAAATACCGGTAGGATCAAGTGGCAAGTGGCGCGACGCCTGACATGATCCCCTCCTCCCCTCAGGTCTCGAGAGTGCGTGTGTGCTTGCGTGAGCCTCCCCGGTGGCTTTGGGACGGCGCTGTCCGTCCTTGTTATCCCAACATGTCCCTATCCCTCCCTATCCCTATCCCTGTCCCCGTCCCTATCCGCTGAGATGAGACTGAACAGGTGTGTTTTCGTTTTGTTTTGTTTTGTTTTGTCTTGCCTTGCCTTACCTTGCCTTACCTTACCTTACCTTGCCTTGCCTTGTCTTGCCTCTGCCTAGGCTATAGACAGACGCCTTTTACCCCATCGGTACATGCCAAAGAGGGCCAACTAAGTTAGTTGGCAAGACTGGCATGGTACATACAGACATACAACTAATAAGCTGACATGCGTCCAAGTTGAGTTTGCTAGGTACCTATTACTTAGGTAGGTGAGTTTTAACTAGTGAGTTCATACCATCCTGTCACTAACTATTTGCCCTGTACATGCTATTTTCGGCATCACGCGCCACTCGCGCACGTACAGTGCAGAAACCCAAACCANACATCTCTAGTAAGTATAGCGCCTATTAAAAAGAACATTATAGGGGGTTATAAGTATTACAGATAGTATAAGTTATAATAGTAATACTAATTATATTAGGTATACCTAGTTAAAAAAAAAAAAAAAAAAAAACCCCGCGCCCCTGGTAAAACCCCACCCCCCCCCCCCCCCCCCCCCCCCCCCCTTCTTCTCCCTGTAGCTCCCCTCACAATTAGGGCAAAGCAAACAAGCACAGATCTCACGCATTGCACAAGCTCTGCCCATGATCATCTCGGCGGCCCGTAGATTGGTAAATTTCAGGTCGCCATTTGCCTTCCGTCACTGGCTGGCCCGGACGGCTCATCTCCCGCACCTCTCCTCATCGCCTGCCTCGGCCTGCCTCATGGCCTCCATGTGCGGCCAGCCAGCGGAGCGAAATCTCTAGCCAACCCTCCTTCCCCTTCCCTCATTGACTCCATTTTCCATTTTCCTCGTTCCGGGCGGATCCTCGCCCTCCACCCCTCATCCGCGACCCAATACGGACTTGGTCGGCCGGCGATGCTACCGTGCTCCGTAGTAAGCTTTTCACTTCGCGAGCGCGGGTCCAAGATTCTTCTTTATTAGCCATTGCCTGGAAAAGTAACGAGAGAGGAAGCGAGCTAAACTCAGGAAAGGAGGGGGGGGGGGGGGGGGGGGGGGGGGGGGGGCAAGCCCTACTCCCTTGTTCAAGGGTTGCAGTCGCGGTCTGTAAGCAGAGCACCCGTCTCGAGTAAGCACTGCTCCCAAAGCTGATGTCTTCTGAAAAGGGCCACGGTGATGTGATTTTGGCCATCTGCAATTCATGGAGCCATTCCTGCCGCTTTTTGAGCCGTAAACCGGTCCCATGTTGATTGCTTCCCTCTCCCCCTCTCTCCACACATCCGACGGACTGCTTTGCGGTCCTTCCAGCACATACATGCACGGCTTTTTTTTTTAATCTAGGATTCCCCAAGATCACCCCGGTGCATTCTAGATGTGATTGTCTCACGCTGTCGCAACTTGCAGCGTCGCACCGATGCCACGTTTCGCCTCGACGACCTGCGCCTTATACCCTTTTGTCTGTACGACTGCGGCCACTTGCATAGAAAGAAAGCAAGATCAAAGTCAGTTCTTCCCCCATTCTTAATTAAGCCCCAAGTAGACAAGATTTCGGGTCTCGCCATGGGGCTAACACGAGTTTGGCACATGGTGACCGTTTTTTTTTTCCTTTCCCAATTAGGTTACCAAATCGCCGCACGGGAAACCCCCTCTGCAATCGGATCGATTCTTGGCGATGTCATGTGGTGGTGGCTTTTTTTTTTTTTTTTACCGTACTTTGCTTGTTTGGACCGTAAACGACTCGCCTGTATTGTTCCTCGTAGAATTCTAGCATAACTAAACTGTGTATTGTGTTGCTTCTTCTCCCTGGAGCACGAAGCAACGCATCGTGAACCTGAGGAGCCAAGTATAGTATACAGCACCATCTTACATCGCCCAAAACAAGCACCAATCACAATCCAGCGAGTCTGCTGCATGCCATTCGCATGTCCCATGTTCTCTCCTGCGTGCTCTTATCCCGAATAAGCATAGACTTTGCCCAGATCCCCTGCCTCACTTCGAGGAACCTTCATCCTTCCCGGGTTGCCGATGAGCGCCACCCACGCCCCCGGCACTCTCCCTTTACCAGGGTTGACAGCCCAGGACGAATCCATGGCCCCTTCTTCCCTTCTTTCTTTCATCACCCCTGCTGACTGGCGCTGTCCGTCACTGTCGGCGACCCCGAAGGTACCACACGTTCGAACGGCCCCGTCGTGGGACTCTCACCTGCCTGCCGGGATAAAGCTTCCGCCCCTCTCTGTCCTCTACATATGCGGTTCATTCTGGGGAATGCGTTCTTCTTTTGCAAGGATAAAATGCTCCATCATGGTACCATCTGGTCCCATCAATAAGCTTGAATGGGTCTTGGTGTGAACGTTCCGTCGGATCTTCCATGAGGTCCGGGCTCGAAGGCCTCCTCTCTAGGCAGCTGTCATGGCGGCATATGTGGCCTGAACTTATGAACCGCTTGTCATACAGGCGTTTTATATCCTGAATCTTTCTTCGTCTGCCCATCTCATGTGCAATAGTCTTCATTCTTGACGTTGCTGTTGCAAATCACCTATGTTGGGCTGTCGATACTGACAACGTGACTCGAAACGCCGGGCGTGTTGCTCCGGTTTCAAAACTCAAGGACGGTGTCTCCCGAACATCTCATCTTGCAACCTTCCGCTCACTTCTCTTGGTTCAAATCTCACCTGTCACGGTGGTTGGCAGCGGAGCCTGACTTCTGCTAACCCGGCCGGGGATCGGGATTCAAGCGAACGGGCAAGGATTATCGAGGTCAACCTCCGTGAGCCCTGTTACCAGCCAAACGGGTCCAATCTGAAACGTGAGCTTCTAGCGCTGTAGTCAGAAAATAGCTCCTCCCTCTTCTTCGGCTTCGTTCAGGCTTCCCTGCATAAGCTTCGATCATCCCGGCGCGGCGCTTGGGTGTGGTGTGTATACGAGAGAGGTCGCGCAACTCTAGCATTGAACTATCGGTTCATGCCTCTCCTGCTACGTCTGGGTTCTTTTCTGGTTCGTGGGATGCAGGGTGTATGTGTCTAACAAAAACTGTACCCAAATCCACAAGGGACGTGGAATGGAGCAGGCAAGAGTCACCGTGGGTTTTGTCAAAATTGATTAGGCTGCATGTACTCAATTACCTTCACCTACGCCGTTTCATGCCTCTGGTTCCAAAACTGTGCAATTTTGTTTCAATAACATCTTGGAGCTGAAAATACTGGCATTAAATCGAAAAGTGAATACTCGTGAAATCCAAGTCGCGCTGTTCTTGCCAAGGGCAAACTCATGTATCCTTTATGTCATATATCATCGCTATTTCTGTCGTCACATCATGTGCGTTTCCGCTATATTATTGCTGGCTCGGGATACCGTCTTGAAAAGGGCTGGCCATTCAGAGGGGGTGTTCCAAGAGTCTCTTCCGGAGGAGATCTCCGCTCCCTTTCCCTGTCCCATTTTTTGCGCTCTTCTTTGAGGCGTTCTCTATCACGAAGGTCCCAATTGTCCTGGTCCTTCCGTCTGTCCACATCTGCATGGCTGCTAGTTCGCCGGGACACGTCTGGTCGGCGGTTATGCTGGCGCTCACGATACATGCCGGAGTCCCTATCATCATCCCTGTCCAATTCGTCCCGGAAACGGCCATGGTCACGATACCTGTCACGCTCTCGTTCCTCTGGTCGCCGCCGTCGTCTCGGTGCATCGGCCAGACCCTCCAGATCTGAGTCTTCGTCTGATTCCAGATCCGAGTGGCTGCGGTTGAGACGGGTAGGACGCACTTGTTCGCGGCTCCTTCGTTGACGGAGATGCTCGGTACTGCCCTGGTTCCGAGAACTAGGTCGCGACGTGAGACTGTTCGGTAAAATGCTTGAGACGGTTTCGCTCAACTTGCTGCGCAGGGACCCTAAAGGACTAGGTCCTGCTCGCCTTCTCAAATCGCTCTCTGGCCGATGGAGTCGGGACGATCCGCCTCCCGATCCACTGCCATGACCTGAGGCGGGTGGGCTAAATCGGCGTATCGCCGGCATGGGCGAAGCTACCTGTCGGCGCCTGCTTCTTGGGGCAATTGGTTCATGATCCATGTCTTCGTCGGACGAGTAGTGGCGTGGATGGCTATGCCTTCTACTGGTGGTCGGACGGCGTGCTTGCTTGGTGTCCAGATACGCGTCTTCGTAGGTATAACGTTCCTCCGGTGCAGCGTCTTTCGGCGATGCAGCAAGATCAGGGAAACTTCGCCGTCTGACTCTGTCGTTAAAGCTACGGTTGTTTCTGGGAGGCTTCTCGGGCGAGCGGCTGGAATGACCATGTTTCGGAGGGCGAGGGTTGTGCGGCGCATTCACATAGCTGAATGATCTGCCAAAATAGCCGCTGGGGCGCGGTGTGCCAGACTGCGATTGATTTCTGGGATGGGTCTCCGTAAACTTGGGGTCGACACCTTCGGGCTCCTGCTCACGTTTGGGGTTTCCCGTTGCACGAGTTGGCCGACCAGCGGCCTCTCGCGTCAAACGCTCCCCGCAAGCTTTATGCCACAAGTCGACCTTCTCATCGGCCTCGGAGGGAAATACATCAGAGGGCAAGTCCGGGGGGAAGGACTCGCCAGTCTCTGGGTGCCGCAGATTCCAGTTTTTAACAGCAAACTGTAGGAATGGTACGTGTTCCTCGGGGCCGAGCAAGATCTCGACAGACTCCCACCGGCAGAAGCCGCGGGGCGTCAAGGCGGGTATGGATGGCGGTGCATAGTCGTTATCGGTAGGTTGAAGGGTGTGCTGGCATCCGGTGACTTGCCAGATGTACGATATGGAGGAGTCGGGCATCTCGAGAAATATGGCTAGAGGAGAGACTCTGTGAGCAGCCGAACAATAGAGGACGGACCTGGGGGGGTACACCAACAGTCATAGTCGCCGCCAACGGTCTTGTAGAAGGCGGCGAGCTTCTTCGGCGTGATTTGCATTTCATTTCGATCGCCGAGATTGAGTACCTGCAATGCATGTCGTCAGAATGATGGAATGGCTGCAGCGGTATCCGTGTTGCGGTTGAATCGACATGTCGGCGCGATGGACAGGCAGGCGGTGAGTGAGTGAGTGGGTGGGGTGTTTGCAGACTTACGATATGCATGGCAATGGCTCTGAGGAGAGCGTCGAGCTGCTTGGTTGGGCGCTTGTTGTCCTCGAACATGTAGCAGTACTGTGCTGTAGACCCGGGGGTCGTGCCGCCGCTCGGGGGCGTGGCCATGGTGTTTGGAGATGGCGATACGGTCGCTTGGAGGGTCGCAGAGGATGTGCTGGGAGAGAAGAGGATGGGTTTGTTGGTGACTTGTTGCGGAGAGGGTGGAGGAGGGGGCAGTTTTAGTGGTGGTAGTGGTGGGGGATTGACGCCTGAAGCTGTAGTGGGCCCCTCTGTGGTGTTGTGTGCGCGGGCGGATAGGTAGCAAGTAGTGCTTGCCTGGGCAAGCAAAGATGGAAGCCAGATGGAAGGAAAAGACAGTTAAAGTAGAGGGGTGGAAGAAGTGGTTGGATGGTGACATGACATGTCATGGCGGCCCTTTTTGTTTCTGTTGGTGCTGGTGCTGGTGCTGGTGCTGGTGCTGCTAGATCTGCTAGACAGGACGCACCACGTCAGGCTGCCAGCGCATCATGAGCACGCACGACGGGAGCCGAGTTTGACCTGACCAAGCCAGCCAACTTTCAACTTTTGGCCAGCTGCCGCCTGCCTAGCCCGGGCCAGCTGACGGCGACCGGGGGCCGTCCCGGGTGGGCGCCCTTTCAGCGGCGGTTGTTCCCGCGACTGGGTCCTGAACAAGGCCCTCTAGAAATTCACGATGGAGACCGTCGCAGCCTGCGCTTCAGGGGAAGTAAGTCGACTAAGTATACGCGTCGTATTACAAGGACTGCGCGTGCTTGCTTGCTTGCTCGCTCGCTTGCTTGCTTGCTTGCTTGCTTGCTTGCCTTCTTGTTTACTTGCTCGATGAATCCGATAAATCCCTTCTATTACTAACCCATCCATATAGCATAACACGTGTAACGCATAACACAAATACATAAAGCATAACACGTATCATCAAGCTGTCCGTCGAGAAATACCTCACCACTCGTGTCCACCCGGACTCCTCCATATTCTTCCCTCGACTGAGGGATCCCATCGACAAGATCTGCACCCCTCAACTCGGGCGGCGCACTGGGTCCCATTGCAAGGCACCAAAGACGAGATACTAGTTGGCATATTGACTCAGCCAACCAGTTCGTTGGTTTTCCTCTACATGCCTCGCATGCCACGGCTTGACCCACAACGGGCAACTGTTGACGACGATGCTGATGCTAGGCATACCGCCCAAGTCACCAGACATGATGACTGTGTGGCTCACCTTGCACAGAAGAGGGATGCAGTCACCTCGTCTATTGCGCAGAGTGGTCCGATGGAACCAGAAATACGCCTCATAACATTTCCATTCGTTTCCGCAGCCTTGCAAAATCAGCCACAGGCATCGGGAGAAAGCGGCTCCTTCATTTTTGTCAGCTACAGGGTAGGCAAGCTTGCTTGCTTGCGTAGAATCGCGTCGCACATGCCGCTGCCCCGCAAAAAAAAAATGTAGTCGTCGCAACTTATCCACAAACGGCCGACCCCAGATGACAACACCAGAAAAAGAGGACACCAACAGCTTTTCTGCTCGTTTGTCACACACACCTCTTCTTGTATCCTCATCGGAATCACGCCACTCTTTTTTTATCGCCCCGATAGTCTGTCTTCTATTCGCCCCATTCCTTCTTTTCAAATACTCCTTGTAATTACGATACGCGACGACAGCAATCACAATGGACGCGCTCCGCTCAGCTCTCCAGCCCATCACCCACAACCTCCCCGGCCCGATCCGCGACCTCGGCACCTCCATCATCGGCGAGGAGTGCTACAAGGCCATCATCCTCGACATCGACATTGAAAATACCGCCTGCATCAAGCTCGGCATCTCCAAGGGTCTCGGCATCGGCATCATTGGCGCGTCCTCCATCGTCAAGGTGCCCCAGATCCTGAAGCTCGTCGCCTCCCGCTCCGCCGACGGCGTCTCCTTCCTCTCCTACCTCCTAGAGACCGCCGCCTATCTCATCACCCTCGCCTACAACGTTCGCAACGGCTTCCCCTTCAGCACCTACGGCGAGACCGCACTGATCCTCGGCCAAAACATCGTCATCTCCGTCCTCATCCTCAACTACAGCGGTCGCGCGGCGCTCGCTGCCGTCTTTGTTGCCATCCTCGCCGCCGGCGCCGGCGCTCTCTTCACCGACGGCGTCCTCGACCTGAAGCTCCTCAGCTACCTCCAGGCCGGCGCCGGCGTCCTCGGCGTTGCAAGCAAGGTTCCCCAGATCCTTGCCATTGCCCAGCAGGGCGGCACTGGCCAGCTCAGCGCATTCACCGTACGTGTTTAGCACACCGTCTCTTTCTCGTGTCAATCAAACCGCTAACCTTTTGTACTGTCTAGGTCTTCAACTACCTCGCCGGTTCGCTCTCCCGCATCTTTACCACCCTCCAGGAGGTCGATGACAAGCTCATTCTGTACGGCTTCATCTCCGGCTTCGCCCTCAACGCCGTGCTCGCGACCCAGATGATCTACTACTGGAACGCTCCCTCGGAAAAGGCCAAAGGCAAGCGTAAGGCTGCCCCCGTCAAGGCTGCCCCCTACGCGGCCAAGCCCTCGGCCACGCCCACCAAGAAGAGCCCTACCACTCGCCGCCGTGGTTAGAGTCCCGAAGTCTTTAGGCGTGCTATATTTAGTTAATCATACCATAATCAATTACTAATGTCTCATACCTCTCCCTGCATGCTCATTGTTGTGGTGATGGGCAATGCTTCATTGGCTGATTGTGTAGGATCCTTCGAAGCTGGAGCCCATGGCGTCTCACGATGCGGAGACCGTGACTGCAGATCCAGTATTCCCACTTCGCAATTCACACCAGCCTTTTCGATAAATTCCTACGTGGCACTGCCTTGTTTCAAGCTGCTGGTGGATGTTGACGCCGTGCTGGATATGATTTGTCTGGAGAGCTTGGATTGCGCCGTTATCTCTGCCGCTGAACCAATGCTGGCTGCTTACCTGCATATAATCCCATCTGGCTCACCTTTTTTATCCCCAGTACTTTTTTGGCTACCCATCCACTCGAGTCTTCTTCTCAAATTCTACGTCTTCGTCAACTATCTCCTGCATTTCGTCTTTTTGTCCGTTGACTATTTCCTTCGCGTGTTCATCCATATTTTTCAGCGGCGCCGTGCTTTCTCCGCTAAATACTGTCGCTTTGGCACCCATTTCTTCGCCCCGGCATCAAATGTACAGCTTTTTGAGCTGTCGAAAGAGTCCTGACAATGAAGTGGCCCCGTGTAAAGTAGAGCCTCGTTATCATAATTCTCCGGGGAAACCACGCCTTCAAACCTTCTCCATTCAGCATCTCTGCCCGCCACGTGCATGAACTTGACGTACTCCCGGTACTCAGGGTACCATCCTGCCGCCTCCCAGTCGATCAACGCCACGATGCGGTTGTCGCGCAACATGATGTTTCTCGGCGCCAGATCGCAGTGGGAAAAGACAATCTTGTGGCCTGTGCCGATGCCCTTCAAGAACCCGCGCTTCACGCAGGCTGGGATCGGATAGTCCTCGGTAAGGTACTCGTTAAACTCCTCCTTGTTGCGGTAGGCCGGGCTGGAGGGCGAGCAATAGGTGGCAGACCCTTTTCCCTTCTCTTTCTGTCAATCATCTCCGGTATCGTCTCCTTTCTTGGCTCTTCTGCCTTAGCCTTGCCTGGCTCGGTTGGGTTGGTCGCGGGCTCCCCTTCAGGCTGTCGCAGTAGTTGGTTGTTCGCGTTTACTTCGACTGGCCCCTCTGAAGCGCCGTTTGCAGCGCCAACGACATCCTTTTGGAACCCTTCACCTTTGCTGGATATCGAATCAGAGTCGCCCATGGTAACGCCATGCGTGACTGTGGGGTTTTCATTGATGTTGATGTTTAGGCGACGAGGGAGGCTGTTGCTAAGCGCCATTTTGACAGCCCCATGTACCAACAATCGTTGACTTGTTGGAGAGCCGGATTTATGTTACCAAGACAAGATGTATGTATTTTGAGCAGTCACACATGTACGCATGATGAGTAGGATCTAGCACCATTTATACTTTTAGCTAGCCTATCGAAATTACATTTCACTAGGAATAGGACTTCAAGCTTATTTTGGCGGACGATCGTACCGTAGGGCGGGGTATCGAATACATGAGGATACTTGTAAATAAGATGACGGCGAGCCTGATATGAGACTATTTCGCATCGAATTGTTATTTTACCCCGTCTGTGGTAGTTTGCACGTTCACTGCCCTTCAGAGCAGTTCTTGGCTTCGACCCTTCTTCGACTTGTAAGGGTTGATGATTGGAAGCAATGGGTTGCACATGATACGCCAATATGTGATTTGGCGAATCGACAACCACAAAACTTCATCTTGGCAAAACGACCAGCGGATTCTCCGATATTGTGCGCGCTCTGATCAAGCACCACCTAGCTTTCGAGCGACAGCCTTCATTGTGGCGCGAGTCATTTGCCCAAGAGGCCGCATGTCATATACCTCTGCAATGTGGTATATCAAGATCCCTCCATGGGCATCAGCTCGATATTTCTGTCTGGGGCCACAATCGGTCGAGACTTTATATTCCAAAACCGATGCAACGATTGCTGATTGTCGTGGCTTTGTTGTGGCTGCTCTGGCTCGGGAGGGGCTTCGACGTTTGGACAGGGTGAAGCCGGATCTTGGTGTGGTTGCTGATGTTGCGCAGTATACAATAATTCTAATGTGCGTTCTGGACAGGGTCTTAGCGGGGGGGTGCGTGGGAAAGATGAGGCGCGGAGTGCCCGGGATGAATCCCATGGCAGTATAGAGGGTTACTCACGATGTATCTCTTCCTGGGATGGTCGGCCGTTGCGAAGACGCTTGAGCGTGCGGCTATTGAGGTGGCATGGGTTGATAAGCCCCAGGTGAGGTGAAAAGTCGACAGTGGACGGAGGGCTGGAGGGCGAACTAGAGGCCGAAGAAAACGAGAGCGTCGATGAGGTGAGTTGGGGAGATGATCTCTTGCGTTTGAGCGTCATATGGTATGGCTGATGTGGTAATAGTCTTGCGTGATGTATGGTATAGGTAGAGGCCGGTATGTCTGGCGCGAGTTCTAATTCGTATCTAGTATTGAATTGCTGATGATTTGGGAGCTCGTCGATGGTTGGTCAGAAGTGGTGTTTGGAGAAGAAGAATAGAATAGAAATGCACATGTATGGATGGATAAGACTTGAAGAAGAGAAAATGTTGATGATGGTGGGAAAGTTTGGAGGTATGTGCATGGATGAAGATGGAAGAGCCAGGACGATGAAGCGGGCACATAACGGAGAGGGCTCAGGTCCTAGAGCTGAGGCTGAGGCTGAGGCTGAGGTGGGACCAGGCGCGTCGTGACAATTGCAGTGCATTGGCCAGGCCAAACCGCGTAAAGAGGGCTCGCTCCACAGCAGGACAGGCGAGGATGACGCGTGAATGAATGAGGCGAGGTAGAAGAAATAAGGAACAAGGAACAAGGAACAAGGAACAAGGAGTACCATGCATAATTCGTAGCGTCAAGCACGTTACAAGTTCTTCCTTTGCAGGTTCATTGTCACTCCAACGGAAAAAAAAGACATGAATACGGGCCTCATGCGCGTTGGACAGACCAAGGTTTACTGGTTACACACACATAACCCATCGGCGGCTGGTTCCTTTGATGGGCTTGAGGGGCTCCGGAGAACAAGGCAGAGTTCGGTTTCCTTGTAGTTGGCGGAGGGGCATGTGGCTCAAACCCAGCAGCACAAGAATACACTTATTCCCGGGACGAGAACAAAGGACGACCGAGCCCATCCCATGCTCATTGACGTGCCCGACGACCTGCCTAGAATACTTGATAACGACGTTGAATAATTTAGCAAGCCCACGCCAGGCGTACATACGCTACACTGCACCAGGCTACACTGCACCAGGCCGCACTAATCAGTACACCACGCCGCACTACTCCGTACACCACGCCGCACTACTCCGTACACCACGCCGCACTACTCCGTACACCACGCCAACGCGTACCGCGTCGAGGCGCGATGGCGTTTGCTGGATCAATGTATGTACCTACTGCCACCCGTTTTTTTAGCTTTTCAACAGTCTACGGATTACAGGCGTCCTTCGTTGTAGAACCCCTTCCCCATCGACACCATGTACCCATCCCAGCGCCCTTGCTGCTGCCCTTTTCTCACCCTCTCCTCTCGGCATGTCACCTCGCATTCAGGAGCCGTGGATGGACCTCGAGCCTTTCATTAGTTATGGAGCGAGCCGGGGTGGAAGCGCTTTTCCTTTCTCTCTTGTCCCGTGTCGATCCAACAGGGAAGCGACGGCTCGGCATACGATTCACGTCTCCTCCGAGTAATCAGGCGTTGTTATGCCACAAAACCACGAGAACTTGGACGGCACGCTCGTCTTTGTGCGTCGGATGGGGTGAAAGAAGTGCACTGTTGCCGCAAACCTGGTCAAGAATGTATAGCGGTTCTAGGGAAACTGACAAGCCTTGGGGGCTGTCATTGCTTCATTTTTGGGTCACTGTGGCCAGAATGGTTTGAAGTGTAATTAATGTTGAATCTAGAACGAGAACCAAGTTTTGAGAGACACATTTCCTCAGCCTCATGACTCTTGGGCGCTGCTTCATTACCTAGGACGATAGGTCTTATCAACGAGAGTTGCTCACTACCACATTGAATATCGAGCGCCGCCCCAGGGAACACAGAATGCTTTAGAAAATGCAAAGAATGGAAGTAGAGCCGATGGATTGCAAGTTTTACAGACCGCTAAACACAGAGCTGTTGGACTGCCGACCAGATCATCCGAGGAGACTAGCCCTCACAGAATGAAACATTGTGAGATGTCTACAACAAGGAAACAATTCTTTCTAAAGTATCATGTCCTAGCAGGTTGGACTCTCCACTGAAGACCAACAATGGCGCTGATTGAAGTAACTGCCATTGTGGATCCGCCACCATTCACGCAGAACTTTATGAGGTTGAAAGAAAGAGCCATAAAGCACATAAAGAATGTGGCAAAGTCAAGTGGAATATTTCTAGATGACCTCAAAGTCATGCTCTATAGAGAGAGGGGGCTCGGCCAGCATGGGAAGAGGTGGCACTTGGCATGTTTGCACAACGATGCGTTTGTACGTAGAAGGAAGAAAGAAAGAAGGAAAGGATGGTACTTTGTGCCCCGGTAGTCGCTCCCATAGCTGAAAACAGTCAAGTCGTGAGACAGGTAGAAGAGCGAAGAGTGGACAAGGTTAGAACTATTTATATTCAACCCGGCTGGACTTTGAAGCAATCTCCTGCCCATCCTTACCACACCAACAGTGCGCAACCAACAACCGACACAGCATAGACACAACACAGAGCCAGCCCGAGCCACGAAAATCTGAGAACAGAAAACAAACTCGCAAAATGGACTGCAAAACCTGCGAGGAACGCTGGGCCTACAATAAGAAGCTCATTCAGGGTCATCTGGACGACAACAATCTGCACTATGCCCGGTCGAACTATTTCCGGACCACGGAGGCGATCAAGGTGTGGGGAGAGGCCGAGCTTTCCGAGTTGCAGGCCTTGCAGGAGAAGATCGATGCGGCCCTCCGAGAGAAGCTGCGGCAGCACGAAGCCAAACTGGCGATGGACTCTGGCATCGACGGCCCGACTGAGCCGCAGCCGCAGGTGGTGGACTCATGGGCCTTCCAGAAGCGCCTCCTCGGGGCAGCGCTCAAAATTGGGGACGTGAGGTCGGCGGGCGAGTACGAATCCATCCTCCAGTATTTTCTATTCCCCCAGTACAGCGAAGAGGAGCTCAAAGACTCCCGGAAACTGGTTGAGGAGTACAGAGATGCGAACTACTTGCATATCGTGTCCCAAATTCCTGCACCTACCAAGTCCCAAGTCATTGGTAAATGGTACAGTAAGATCATGTACGGTCAGCCCATGGAGTATCGCGAGTACTCGCAAGAGGTCTCGTTTAAAGCAGGACCTGTCGGGCGGGATCGGTCGTGGGAGCACCAGAAGAAGCTCATTGAAGACGCATATAACGCCAGGGATCTCTATGTCGCATCAGGACACGCCGCCTACGCGAGTGACAGGCTCGACCTCCCCTTTGAGGTGCTACAACAGGTTTTACGAGCGCGAAGCATAATCAGGTTTGAGATACTGTGCATGGAGGACAAAGGCAGTCTTAAAAGCAAGATCAAGCGCAAGTGGAGGCTCGTCACTTTTCAGGACTAGTCAGGTCTAGGGTAAGTTCTTTGTGTGTCGTGTTAGCTTGGCAAGTGGCTGACATAAGTTTTACACACAGGCTGGCTATCGCAACTGAGCGAGACAGAGATGTGTTCTGCTTCAGGGCGGCTGCGGCGTCGGCTCGGTGAATGACCTGCTGTTGCTGGTACCATACTGATGCTCATCGGGGATCAAGTTCTCGTTCGGTTAATCGTCTCGGCCGGGGCGGGTCGTGCACCGTTTCCTGTATGTTTTCTCTGTCAAGTATTTTTTAGCCCAGAAACGCAACAGTCAATAGACAGTTTAGTTTGATTTAGCTACGAATGTCAGTTGTAAAACCAGCGGCTATTCGAGAAATGAGAACTTTCGGATGCCCACTTATTAGGCGACTGCGTACTAACGTTACCACGTTGACGCTCTAGCCGACATAATAGCCATGTAATCTAACTCTCTACCTGAAGAGGGGTGATTTGATCAAAGCGCATCATAAATTATTATGTAAATTGTAACCCTAACAACTGTCTTATTCACTGTCCAGGAAATATTTTCTCTATACTAGTGACACTATTTACTATAGACACGACACATTGTGCATGTAGAGAGACGGGATTGAATCCCCCCAAAAATTGCTTATTGCATCCTATCTTATAATATCCATGCAAGCGACGTCAGTTAGTACGTACCTCGATACTGGCTGTACAAGGAGCCCTGACCCAGCTTGCTCTTACAGGCCTACCTGCATTGTTAGTTTTCCCCTGTAGCTGGCTAGCTAGCGAGCTGTGCTCAAATATACTGCATTATTCTTTCATCTGATTAGTTGGTTGATCCTGTGCCTCGTGATGAGTACTGTGCACGCTCTCGCTGCTACAACGTCGCGAGGCAAACCAACAAGCTGTAGAGCAACAAGGTTAATAGGGTAGTTTTTGTGTTTCCGTATGGAGAGCTTAGTTTGACTCGTATTCGGTAATGCGATGAATACAAGTTCAGGCACGGTAGGTAGGTGCTTGGAGCACACAGCCACAGCCACAGCCACAGCCACTCCGTCAGCCAGCCTAACCAATACTTGATGCTTGATGCTTTGTTCATCGCCTGTTGTCGTGTCGGGGGTCGATTCAAAATCAATTTGAAGGGAGCTGTAAAGGGACAATGTACTTTTGTGTACACTCAGTACGGGAGCTTTGATATGTCCTGACAGACAAGACGTCGTTGTAATAGTCAACACGCCTTTTGGCCCTGTTCATGTGCTTTTTTTAGGTTTGCCTTTGAGCATTTTAGTGTGATGTTGATCAAAAAGGAGCTGAACGGGTAGTTGAAACGAGTGAATCGTTTTGTACCGGATGTTCCTGGACAAATACCCTGGCTTGTTATGAGTGGGTTTGGCATGCCAGCCAGCGCCGGGGCCAACGAAAGCATTTCTAATTATTCTCGAATTTTTCAAATTCGCTAGACATTCGGCATCCATTTAAAGTCGACTTTTTAGTCATTCAGAAACGGCTTTCCGGCAGAAAGGCTTGCAAGTTGCTGCATACCGCCGCGTGCTGACTCGGGTGGCTGATGGGGGCTGCCTTTGGTCACGGGATTGTAGACAGGAGAGCCGAAACGAAGAAGAATGTTTGACGAAAATTCTTTCAATACATTGAATTCATGTCCAAGTTTCTTCCTCGAGTGAATTTACAAAGGTACCTTTCGGATCCTCGCAGACGACCGGATGGCATGGTTCAGTACCAACCTGCTAACCTACATACCGACCTACCGATCTTGGGACCAATTTATGTACCTACGGCAGCAGCATACGTCTACAAAGCCCCTTGATCCCACAGCGAGTTACACGAAACCAGGTTGCCCGAAACAGTACAAGCAGTGCATCGATTAGCCGCATTGCAATACGAACTGGTCAACAGATCCCTGCAAAGAGCGGTATGTGAGTGATCGGTAGACTTTGATACAAGGCGGTTTCGAGCTTCCCGTTTCTTTGTTGGCTTTACTTTTACACAAAAAGACTGACGGACACACACGCAACAACTTGGGTCTACCAAGCCGGCAAGTCTACTTTAACGCTCAACAACATCCTGGCTCGACTCTCTTGCAGATGCTAAGTTGTAGAAACAAACGGAAGCGGACAACGACAAAGACAGCGACAAAAAAAACAAATAACGCCCTTTATTTATGAGAAGCAAGTTTTCCAAGCCCGGGTCTCCGGCAACTGCAAGCAGCATGGGCTCTGCCAGGCGCAGCGAACCAGCCTTCGGGCAGTGATGATCCTGAATGTTAGATATACATTTGTCACACTACAACAGGTTACAAAGCTCAGTTTCAAGTGAACAAAGGATGGTGGCGAGTGTTCTTGGGCACGGGGCACCCTCCGCCGCCGTCTGTCAAGCTGGGTGGAGAAGCGTTGCAGAACACTCTCAGACTATTCAACACACGATTTTCTCCATTTCCCTCCGATTACTTCTTCTGTTTCTTCGCCTTTCCACTCAGACTATTCAATACACGATTTTCTCCATTTCCCTCCGATTCCTTCTTCTGTTTCTTCGCCTTTCTCCTAACAGGTCCTCATCTATACCCGACTCTCCGCCCGTTCTCGAGCCCAATCATCATGCCGTTGTTTTCTAACGATGGAGCTGCGGTCAGCTCAAACAGCCAAGACGTAGACAGTAGAGACCTGGAAAAAGAGCTTACAAAGCTGGTTCTAATATACGAACATCAAAGCCCGCGAGTCGATTTGGTTCTGGTGCATGGGTTCGACGTGCATAATCCCGATCCTTGGAAGGACAGGGCTGGGAGCGAAGAATTTGATTTCACGCTAGACGGACTGGCGAAGGAGTTTCCTTGTCGGCTTCTTGCCTTTAAATATAAATCACCTGCCATCTCTTTCTCAAAAGGCGGCGTTCCGCCGCTGGGAGCCGGAGAATACGGTATCAGCCTAACAAAAGAGCTTCACGAGCTTCGAGTCAAGACAGACACATGTGATCATCCAATACTGTTCATCTCGCACAGTTTTGGCGGGTTGTTGGTCCAAAAAGCTCTACTCTTTGCTGAAAATACCGCTCCCAAGTACGGTTCCATTCCGAAAAACACAAAAGGTTTCCTGTCCTTTGGCGCGCCGTTCCTGGGTAGCAAGCATGCGGACTGGTTTGTCCGGGCCACCTCCCCTCTCCCACGGAAAAACAAGGCACACAAGGCTCTGAAAGACATGGTGACGAGCAACCCGGAGGCGCCGGGGGCTCAAGTCGCCTTGAAGGAGCTCATGATCAAACAGCCTATATCGGCAGTCTTCCTCTACGAGACGCATCGGACGCCTTGGGTCAGATCTGGGGGCTGCCTGAAACGTATATTGAAAAGGCTGCCTGGGAAAATTGTCGTGTCCCAGGAAAGCGCCTGCATCCCCGGGTTTCCTGCAAGGGCTGTGGGTGCGGATCATCGCCACATGAACAAGTTCCGCGGCGCTGATGATGCTGAGTACAAATGGATTAGGGATTGGATGCGCGGGGTTATACCGGATAACCTGGTGACGGCAACGTGTGAGGTGGCCAAAGGTATATCTTGATATGGGTTGGTGATGGTTGTTGGAATCATCGCTGGTTCGTCGCTGGTTCGTCGAAGGCAGCTCCTCCGTATAGATCCATGGAGTATTTCCTTGGCGTTTTCCTTTTCTTCTTGATCTCAGGTCGCCATTATGCACCGGAATCTAAACTTTGGGGTTGGTTTTATCCGTGACTGGGTGGTGTCCTCTCTGTGGTCTCGTTGGGAGCTGAGATACCGTCCGGGCCGGTGACCCCCGGCTCGATGTGGCCATCCAGTCTTCCAAGCTCGGGGGAAGACGACGCTGGCTTTCCGGCCAAAAAATGAAGAAGGAGAAAAAAAAGGTCAATAGTTAGCTGAAGCTGAGATTGGCCTGTAGTAGCGTACTGTCACATACCCGTCGCCTGGAGTGGCCCCCAGCCTCGCCCGCTGTTGTCAGCGCCGGCCGGCCATCTCTTTTACCCCGCCTGGCCCCGCCTGGCCCCGCCCGGCCCCGCCTGGCCACGGCCTCCGGAGCCTTAAATCCGGACCGAGACTTTGGGTCCGTCTCTTTACTCTCACTCCTCACACTCATCCTCTTACTATTCTTTTTTCCCCTCACTTTTCACACTCGTCCTCTTGCTCTTCTTTCTTCTTCTCTTCTCTTTTTTTTTCTTCTTTTTTTTCTCTCCATTTTTGTGTGTTTTATTCCTGGGGGAGGTTGTTTTTTTTTTCTTTTTTTTTTCATAAAAAAAAAACTACCCCATCCAAACAATCCCTCTCCATGAAGCTCATCGTCGTCGGCGCCACCGGTCTCATTGGCTCCGAGGTCATCCGCCAAGCCCTCTCCCACAACTCCGTCACCTCCGTCGTCGCCCTCGGTCGCCGTCCGACGCCGCCGCCCGCGAGCATCACCGCCGGGCCGGCCCTCGAAAAGCTTCAGTCCGTGACCCTCGAGGATTTCACCAACTACCCGGACGACGTCAAGCGCCAGCTCGCCGGTGCTGACGCCTGCATCTGGTACGTCCGCGCAAAGTAGGGGCATTGGAGCGGGGCTGACACTAAAACAAAGGCTCCTGGCCGTCACGCCCAGCGCGTCCAAGGCGATGGACTTTTCCCTCGTCCAGAAGATCTGCGTCGACTACGTCATGGAGGGCTTCAGGACGCTCAAGGAGCTGCCCCGGCCAGAGGGCGGCCGGCCCTTGCGCTTCGTCTACGCCAGCGGCGCCAAGGCAGAGCGCGACCAGACCAGGAAGCCCTGGATTCTCGGCGATTATACACTGATGCGGGTGCGTCACCTCTGTCTCTATTTCCATATCTCTCACTTCTTCTCTCCCTCTCTCCCCCTCCTCTCTCTCACTGCCCCCCCCCCACCCTCCTTCTCTGCACAAGACACCACGTACTTCGCCACACCACGCTTCTCCGGCACTGACACACAATAACAAGGGCCGCATCGAGACCCAACTCCTAGACGCCACAAAGCAGTCCGCCGGCCTCATGCAGACGTGCCTCCTCCGACTGGGACTGGTCAAATCACCCGAGCGGATGGGCCTCGTTACCGGGATGCTGGCGGCTGCCGCGGCCGGCGTGATTGGCCTCCCGCTCATCGACATCCGCGAGATCGGCGCCGCTGCCGTCAGCGCCGCCGTTCACGGCTTCGACAAGAACACGCTGGACAATGATGACCTCATCGCCATGGGCCGCAAGGAGCTCCGAGAGAGTGTTGAGGCGTCGAGCACATGAGATGAGATGAGCTTCCTTCTTTACGCTACCTGGGGATGCCAAGAAAACACACTCCGTAGCATACATGTGTATAGGCGTGTACATGTATATCTTAATTTCCCTTTCCTGTTGTGCTACCCCGAGGCTCGGCGACAAGTGGGCCGCCGAGCCGCCGAGAGGCCGAACTCCACGCCGAAGAATGCGGACATGCGGAGCGGGCCAGATTTCGGGCTACTCAACTAAGCGGCACGACGTCTTGGCGGGACTTTGAGCGGCGGTGATGCAAATTGGTGACAAAATATGTAGACATGCCTGGAAAAATGAGTTCTACCAGGCTCTCAGAGACATCCCCTTAAACGGGACGGACAGTACCAACAATGGAAAGGAGCAACAACTGAAACATGAGGTTGTACTCTGAGTTGAATAAAATAAACACGCTGAGGATATATCAAAAATATGGGGGTGATTGAATGCATAGCCACCACATCGGCACTAATCCTCCCACTCGTCCTCGTCGTCGTAGTCCTCCTCCGCCTCATCCTCATCGTCGTAATCCTCGAATTCTCTGTAGTACCTATCCATCCTTTCCATCCTCGCTTCCCACCGCGCTCTTCGCCGCTGGTACTCGCTGTCATCTGCACAAAGGGGACGACAAGACGGTGTTAGTTTAAGAAACTTGGACACCCAACAACCCCCTTCCCCCCCCCCCAAAAGACTCACCTCGATAGCTGCTGATGCCCAGCTGGTCCGCGACGTTGAGGTAGCCTTCCTCGCCCTGAACCGCCCGCTCCGTGCTCACCCCCGCCGCCGCCGCGGTCGCCGAGGCGCCCTGCCGCGTCGTCCACTGCCAAGGACTGCGGCACAGCGGACACGTCGTCGCGCCCGCGCGCGCCCACCCCCTGAAGCACGCGCGGTGCATGTTCTTCCCGCACCTTGCCCGGCACCACACGAGCTCCTCCTCCTCCTCCCCATCCCCGTCGTCGCCGCCGCCGCCGAGCGCCGTGTCGCAGATGCCGCAGTCGCCCTCCCACCGGCCTTTCGCCGCCCGCCGCCGCCGCCGCCGCCGCCGCCATCCGTGGCAGGCGCCGGCGGCGCAAACTTGTCGAAGATGGCACGGAGCTCGCTCTTCAGAAGCGAGCGCTGGTACACCAGCTCGTACCGGGCCCCGAGAACACCATGCAGAATCTTTTGGGCAAAAAAGAAAAAAATTAAAAATTTGTTTGTCAGTAACCCCCCATGTAAGTAGAGTCTACGTTGCGCCACGGAAACAAGTACAAAAAAGAAGGACAAAAAAAAAAAAAAAAGGACAATACACGCACATAGACAAGATGCTTGCATTGGTTCCCCTTGAGAGCCCAGGGGCAGTCGCAGCGCAGCTCGCGGGCGACGTGGATGGTGTACACGTTGCCCGTCGTCCCCGCCAGCTGAAAGTGCTCCCGCGGACAGCCGTCCGGCTCGTCGCACCGCGCCCGGCGGAGCACCGTGAAGCTCTCCGTCTGGGCGCGCTGCCAGATCTTGTCGAAGCCGGCCGGCGGGCAGCGCCGGAACGGGTGTCGTCGTCGACGCTCCTCAGGCTCAGGCTCGGGCGGCGGCGCCGGGACCGGCGTGGACGGCTCGGGTGGCGGGGGGACCGGCGTGGACGGCTCCGTCTTGGGTTGCCGGACGCGCCGCACCGAGAGAATCTCTATCGAGCTGTCGGACCGCTCCCGCTTGTGGCCGCGTGGCGTGGCGGTGTTGGTGGTGGTGGTGGTGTTCATGGTTTTTGGGTGATGGGATTTGGGTTACTTTGGTTGGGTACCTCTGAGAGGTTGGTAGGTGGGTTCTGTGATGGTGGAGACGGAAGGGGGGGGGGGGGG
>MWMN01000030.1:13795-32722 GCA_002968875.1 Cordyceps cicadae | reverse complement strand
GGGGGGGGGGGGGGGGGTTGGGGGGGGGGGGGGGGGGGGGGGGGGGGGGGGAGAAGGCAAAAAAGGAGCAAGGTGAAATGCATATGCAGATACCTGGGCGCGGGGAGAATCATAAAAGTAAAAATTGCCAAAATCTAGAAAAAGGAGAGGGGGAGAAGAAAAGGCAAAGCAATGACAACGACAGTAATGACAGGACAATATGATAGTGTATCAAACGTGGTCCGTCATTTTTTATTAGGTAGAATTGCGTAGCGCGAATGAATTAGCGTATCCGGTTCTCGGCGCTCGGGGTTATCGCACTGCAACAGCGCATCTTGTTTGCCTTTGTTTTCTTTACAGTCACTCGTCACCCCTTTACTCTTGGCCATCATGCATCTGCACAATTCATCAAACATGTCAACACATCTTTCATGGACAAGCGCGCGCTCCGCAAGTCTATTCTTGTCTTCAACTATCTTTCAACGGCCCGCCCAGTCAGCTACTGGTGCCATGAATGCCCCCATCCATCCCACCATCAAGCTGTCTCGCTTATCCATGCAGTCAAAAGAACCCCAACGCCAGAGAGCTTGTTTGAAAGCCCGACCCAGACCTCCGTAGTTTTGAGAAAGGAAAAAACAAAGAAAAAAGAAAAAGAAAAGTGACAATCAAGAGACCGAACAAGCCCGAAAGCTCATCTGCAACGTCGTCATTGCAGACAAATTGGAGACCGACTCCTTCCCATGAAAACCCAACCCAAAAAAACTGAAACCGAATAAAGTACAGGAATCTGACCAAGCTTTTGGGTCAGGAAAGGCGTCAGAATCTATGCAAAGATGGCATTTGTTCGACTTTCATGTGACGTAAAAAGGAAATGATGGTGAGTTGGAGTCCGCCATCCTCAGCGTGACGTGTGGTAGGACCGCGTTTATCATGGTCGCTGTAATATATAAAAACCGGAAGAGATGTCATCATTAAGGGCGGCGTACGTGCCGCGATCCCGGTTGGTGTGTAGTGTTTATGTATGTGCAAGAAGAAGATTATGTTTGGACCCGCCACAACTCATGACCACAAGCGTCGCCGGTACTGACGTGCACTGGCGCCTATCCTCATGGCAAATGACGTCGATGGCTGGGATCTCGTGGTTGATATCGCGGGCCGGCATCTGGTTGCGTCATGACCCAGTCCGAAGGTCCGGATTGGTGACTAGGCTGCTCTGCAGGCAGCTTTGTGTCTTGGCCGTGAGTGCCATGCGCTCTGGCGCCCGATGAGTTGCTGGCGCCAGGGACAAGGTCAGTCACCGCCTGGGCAATCGAGGCCACGACGAAGCCGCGGAGCTCCTCGCCTTCCATCTGATCTTCCTTTTCAAGGCGGAACCGCTGGTCCTTGTTCATGTTTTGCCGGCGTATCGTCTTGATTTCTTGCATAATGTATAGCATGACCTCTTCGGGGCATCGGTTGCGCTCGCTAGCGTTCTCATTCTTGCGAACGTACCGTCTCGTGACGTCCGTGGCGCCGTCAATGGAAAAGGCAACACAGTACGACATCTTCTTGCCCCAGCCTTCCGCGTACAGGCGCGGATTGTCCCACGCCTCTTCGCAGGCATCGACATGGACCCATCTGCGTTGGTGCTCCGAGTACACCTCGGTCCAGACATGGTCCTCGGCGTTCCAGACCCAGCGAACACGCCCGCCGACGGCACGGCACAGCATACTGAAGCAATTAGCCCATTCGCCGACACGCCCGCGTCGAGTTTGGAGTAGTCGCCAGACATCGCCGTATCGTGGAAATCGTTCGTAGGTGCCACAATTCTGAGCCGAGCATCGGTACAATTCCACTCGAAGAGCACCACAAGCACTCTCCTCAGGAGTGGGCGCCGTCATGCCCTGGGCAATCGTCGGTGACAGACAGACAGGGCACGGGGGGTTGTTGACCCAAGTGAAGAAGGAACGTTTGAACCACCGAAGAAGGGCGCGGATAACGCAATCCTGGTAGCCCCATTCTGGCTTGCGGCCGTCTCCCATACTCTCGGCCTCGGCCTGTAGCACTTGGGTTTCTTCTTCAGCCTCGCCGTAGATGCGATCGAGCGGGATGATTTGTAGCGCCTCGTCGAGGAGACCGGGGTTTTCGTACTTGGTGGGAGTAAGCGAAAGGCTGATGAGGAGGTTGCGGAATTTCTGAGAGTCGCGGTCGCCAGCAGTCGGTGCTGAGGGAATAATGGGCAGATGTCTGATGGAGGAGTACGAAGGCGGCGTGACTGGTGTGTGTGAAGTCATTGGACGATCGCTCATGGGCGTAGAAGGCCCTTCGAGGCCGACACTGGATGCTCGTTCAAAGGCACTGGGGGTCTGGTGTCGAGAGTTGGAGCGCAAGTCATTCATGCGCTTGTCGCGGAGGAGGCTTTCGAATCGAACGCGCAAATCGTGGGCCCATTCCTCGCCGTACGAGCCATCAGCCGGGGCAGGGCTGAAGGGACCGCCTCTGCTCGCCATGGTGGGTGAGGGAGGAGAGGTGCGGGATGGAGACGGGAAGGGAACGAGTTGGAGACGGGGAGGAAAGGAAACGAGTCGTCAATCGGAGGGTGAGGGAGATAGAATATGAAGGAAAAGGAAGCGAGCGTTGTCGTCAACAGGTGACGATGCTGGGGTAAGAGGCGGCAAGTAGGTAAGTAGGTACCTAGGTAGGTAGTCGTCGGGTTTGGCCAGTCGAAGCCGATAGGCGTAATGAGTAGTCGTCAGCCGTGCACTACGTAAACCTGCGAGTTTGCCACGGACTGGGCTGGCTGGAATTGCAAGGGCCACAGTTTCGGGGACAGGACAGGGAGGGTGGATCGCAGCGCTTGGGGGGTTCTGTGGTGTCGCCGGGGATCCAAAGATGGCAAGTCGTCGTTTGGCTGTCGAGAGGGGGGATGCAGAAAGGAAAGCGGACGAGCGCTCTTTCGCAAAGGCTGGAATTGTCCTCCCGACGATGGGTTGTTGGATGGAGGAGAGGAGGATTAGGCCGGGGGCGAGAGGAGGAGGAGGAGGAGGAGGAGGAGGAGAAGGAGGAGGATGCGGATTGAAGAGTAGAGTAGCTGGGCTGAAGACTGGACCTGGCTGGCTGGGCGGCGTTAGAGAAGGAAGGGGATGGATTTGACTGGGCTGGCTCCTTGAAAGACTGGGACTTGGGGGATGCTGGACGCTGGCAGTGTCTCGGGAGGAGGGCGTGTGCGTCTCCTCTGCTTGCCATCGCTGCGAGTTTACGCGTCAGCTGTTGGTGGCGGGCCAATGAGCGCTTGTCGAATCTTTCATGGTGGGTCGGACTGGGCCTGGCCTACGGCAGCCTCAAAGTAGGTAGAGGTACCTGCTACATACCTACCTAGTTGGTTACCTACCTGTTCTCGGGGCGACCGGCTTTGAACAAGAACACGATTATGTATAATAGGTTATGATAAAATAAGATGAATAGGGTATGATGGGATGAAACTCAATAATACTGTGTTTTATTTCTTTGCGATTCTCTGCTTTTTTTTTTTTTTTTTTTTTCCTTTTTTTCCCACAGCTCCTACCGATAGCCCTACGTCGCTCTTATTATTACTCCGTTACGACCCGGCTCTTTCGCCATCCCCTCTGTAGGTAAACTCTGCCCTACGTACCTACCTACCTAGGTAGGTACCCCCACCATGATGGGTACCTACTATGAAGGTACCTTCTAGCCTACTGCCCATACCGAAGATACCTATCACGGACGTTTTTCCAGATCCAGCACCGCCCCCTTCAAGCGGGTACCGGTACCCAGTCGTTGCTGGTGGCGTCGCCGACTCGGTCGGTCTGAGAACGATGACGAGGCAATTTGATTGATCGCTGCAGTTCTTAATCCCAATACCATCCCGTCATGTTTTGCAGGCACTTTGCATTGTCACTTGCGACGAACTCTTTATGTTCTCGGCCACAACAGCAAATAGTCGCCCATGGAAAGAAAGCCTCTACCCTCGCAGCAACACAGTCGTGACCTTGCCCCAGCCATGTCAACTGTGCCCCTACGCCCGAACTACTAATTATCAACGTAACGCTCGCTACTGACCAGGAAAAACTAAATATTTATTCTTAAATATTGTCTCGTTAAATATACCGCCCCGGCCCTTGCTCTTTTTAGCTTTTCGTGGTCTGTTCTGTGGCGGTGCCTGGCCTGCTTTAGGGGTCCTCGCTCACAAGGATCGACATCAGCCACTTTCCACCAGCTGAGCGCTGTTTCTCTCACACGGTCCCTTGGTTCGCGTGAAGACGCAGTCCAGCCACAGTGCATGTGTAATAGACACTGAATTACACACTGTTGTATCCGTGGCTTTTTTTTTTCCACCTGTGGCGAGTGGTTGCCACGCAAGTTGACGACGAAGCCCCGCCACTTTGCCATTCGAGTTGCTCAGCTCACATTGCCTTGATCTGCCAATCAGTGCATCCATCGGTTTCTGCTTTCCATCCTTGCGCATCCAGAGTCAGGGTAGCATTGGCATCTATCCGCGACCCACGGTTTTCCGAGGCTACATATGTATCATGGCTGCCATGACCACGCTGCCATGACCACGCTGCCCTGACTTGTCCTCCACCTTGAAAGCTTCTCCGCAGAGGCGAATGAGGCACTCGTCACCTGTGTCTTGGTATCTGCCGACTCTGGGAATCCACGCACTCCATGTAGTTGACACCAGCTCTCTCAAACTTTACATGAAAGACTTTTTTTTCTTGGGATTTTCGAATGCCTAACCAGGCGCACTTTGCCTCGATAACCAGCGCGTTGCAACAACCTAGTCCATGACCAACTAACTCACAATACCTACTCCATGCACTCTCCCCCATCCACATTGATGCGCAAGGCAAGGTCGATGTGAATTCAACTTTTGCCAGGTTACAACATGGCCCCCCACCTGGGTTCCATCAATGCATCTGCATTCCCCATTCCTCTGCACCTTTCATCCAACGCGGAACCGTCTTCGCGCGCTAGCTAATCCGCATCATCTCCATGTCATCCTCCTGCTGCCACTCAGCAGCCAAATCCGTTGGCATTGGAGCCGCGCGGGACCTCCTCCTCTGGTCCCAACCATGTCTGACCTCGCCCTACATGTGCGAATCGATTCCTGCTTCCCTGGCAAGGCTTTGGATCACCGCGGGCGTCCTGCTTGCCTCTTCGGAGCCGTGCGTTCGGGAACCGCACCCAAAGAACCTCGCTCAACAGGGCCGCGTCATCTCTAATCCCGCCGCCATGTACATCTCACCTTTCCCGCCCTACGCTGCGTCCACCCTGAACCCAGCGTGACCGCTCTCTGCATGCGAATACACGTGCATGCATTTATCTTGGTTCTTGGGCTGTCGTTGGCTTCTAGATCCCCGAAAGCTAGGCACTCCGCTGGCGCCATTCTGTTTCCCCGCTACAGCTTCTTCTCGACTGCGCCGGTAGTAGTGAGAGCACACGCACAACCCTTATAAGCAGGTGGCGTCGTACCAGACCACTCGGCGTCGACCATATGGTCCGGGATCGTCCTATTGGGGATCTTACTTATTGAGCAGCTCTGGAGCTGATGCGTCCTTTTTCCACCCACGGGCCGGCCACCTGCTTACCACCACACACGAGTCAAAGGCTCTTCCCGTGACCATACCTCTCCTCTCCTCTCCTAAAAATATTTAAGCCGTAAACCTCATCAAACAAGCCGACGCGCCATCCTGGTAGCCAGCAGAATTTAGTATACCGTTTGGCCTCTCCCACGGTCTGGTGACTCGGCCAGCCGTCGACTTCTGCCACTCACGCCCGGTTTGTATCAAGCCAACGCAGAGAGTCTGAGGATCTTCTGAATCAGTAGATTCGCTTGTGTGATTCTTACGACACATAGGCAAGGGTCCCCAGTGAAATGAAATAAGAATGTTTTACCGCTCGTGGTGCACAGCGGGGCGAGCCTCGGGACGCGCGTTGGTCTCCTCCGGACGACGAACCGCGCCAAAAGTCTCGCCCCCCCCCCCGGGGGCTTTGCCGTGGAGTATCCTTGAGAATAGCTCGGTGTTATCCATTGTATGCACAGATAATCAGTGATATCTGGACTCGCTACGTGGAGGGCGCTGTGTGGAATGCGAGTCGTGGCTTGCTCTTACACACGGATATCGTGACCAATTCATCATCAGCCCCTTTGTCTAGACGAGTAGCAACTCAATCAATTGCGTAGAATGTCAAATGGCGCAAAGACAATTTGGCGCATAGTGTTCTTCTAGAATTCTTCAATAAAATGCAGCCAAAAACGCTGCCCCTCGCTCGGGGTGTTGCACATCGCCAGACTCGCGCTTCAGTCTAACTTGGGTTTCATCTCAGATGCCAGAAATTGTATTCCAAAATGTGTCATTCATTGTACAAGTCTTGCAATCTGCAACGAGACAGCCCACCACACTGGCAACCTTCACACGTTGCCATAGCGTAGACATATCCTGACACGATAACCACCCGTGCCTTTCATCTAGTCGTGTTACTCAATATTTCTAAACAGCATGTACCCACCGAGCCTCAAGCTATCTTCTCTCCCACTCTTCACCGGCATAGTAGCTATCCTGCGTCTCTATATCCCATGCTGGGCGCTCAACCAGCGCCACCTCCAGGGAGTCCTCGTGGTTGCCGAAAGAAACGACCCCCAGGATAGGGCGATATTTGTATGTGATCCACCACTTCTTCCGTCCGTCCTCGCCCTCCACTCCTGATTGGGCTTCAAGGTCAGTCGTGGCGCGAAGTTGCGTAAGCTCGCTGTCGACGACATCGGCCATGTCGTCGTCGCTCTCGTTATCCACATCGCCGCTAGGGCTGGGCCCGTCAAGTTCGACCTTCTCCCACTTATTTGCTGCATATTTGCGTATTTGCTGCGGCTTCAACCCCTCCTTATGCATGCGGCCACCAGCGCCGCTCATGTTTGTCCGCTTGCGCTTTGTGCCCTGCTGGACGAGCTGGTCACCGGTATCCTTGTCTGTAACAGGCAAATCCTGACTGAAGTCAAGCATAAATAGAAAAGAGATGCCGTAGATCCAAAACCTGGGTCCTTGCCAGAAAGCGCCCTTGGCCAAGTCTAGCATGTCGTGAATGGGGCTGGGAAGAGCCTTACGGGGATGGCGCCGAGACCATGGAGTCAGAGATCCTTGCAGAGCATTGAATGCGAGGATATTCCATGATGATGTAACTGCTGCCAGAGTATAATCCTCCACCCCCTCCTGCCCAGGAATGCTATCGGAGAAGCTAAGGACAGACGGGGCTGCGGGAAGTTTGGGCATCAGTTTCGCATTGGGATTGCGATCCCACCGTCCAGCTTCACTTCTATTGGTACTTTTGGCGTCGTCGTCTGATAAATCAGAGTCCTCTTCGGCTGACGTGTCGTCACCTTCATCTCCATTTGCATGGCCGTTAGCCGTAATGTCCCCGGCAGCACGTAGCACCCATGTGTCAACGTATCCAGCCAGATCAGCCGTCGCAAGCACTTTCGAATCCGGGCTGAAAGCAATGTGGGTGATGGTTCTTTCGTATGAGCCTAGACCGCCATTGAGTATGTACTTGGGGACGGAGCGGTGTAGTCGACGAAGACGGCGGGACTCCGCAATTGTGTAGCTGCTCGAGTCGGATGTGATGCTGGCGATGACGACGCGAGAACCATCCTGCGCGAAACAAAGCCAAGATCCGTCCGGCGATATTTGTACACGGGTGGCACCGAGCTTCGTAATGTGTTCCGGTAACTCAATCGAAGAAAGCGTTACATCAGCCGGTTTCGTTGGGTTGGAGTGTTTCAAGCCAAAGGCTTTGACGTCTGTGGAGGTTGAAGCGATGAGCAGGGTGCCGTCAGCGTTAATACTGGCCGAGGAGATATTTGAGTCTCCTTTGACCACGATCGTTTTGAGTAATTTTCTGTTCTGATTGATGTCGCAGTCGTCGGTGCCATCAAGCTTGGTAAGTTGCGAGGCAGGCTGTGGTAGCAGCCACAGATGAATCTCGCGGTCCCACCAGCTCACCATGAAGCGAGCCTTGTTGGCACTGATGAGAGGTGGTTGGTGAGGAAGACCGCTGACCGTTCTGTGATGCTCACGCCCCATCTCCTTGAGCGGAACAACGACGAGGTTTGAGTCGGGACCCCCAGAAACAACAACGCTGATGCGGGCATGCTCAAACGTGGCCATGGTTTTGACGTCGTGCTCGTGGTATCTACGACCCCAGACTTTGGCCCATCGCTGGCCAGCGCCAGGGTTTTGTTTGTAGAGAACTGTCTTTCTATCCATGCCGCCGCTCATGATTGAATTACCATCGGCGCTGATGGCAAGGCTGAGGATATCCTGCTTGTGGCTCTGCAGTCTTTGCAGCTGGGTGTAGGTTTTGCCGTCCCAGATGCAAAGTTGGCCGGTAGAGTCGCCCGAGACGATGTTGCCGTTTGGTAGGCATTTGACGGACCAGACAATTATGTCTTTAGCCCCACCAGCGAGGTCAGACCCAAGGGTCATGCGGCGCAGCATGTGCCCTTTCGTGATATCGTAGGCTCGTATGGTGCTATCGGAACATCCAACAATGACGACTTTGCGGGATTGGAAGATGATGCTGACCATCTGAGCCTTTTTTGTCGGCGACTTGACGAGGATTCTTTGAAAGCGGAGATCGTTGTCCTCAACCGAATACATAACCAGCTCGCCGTCAATGGTACCGGCGACGAGTTTGTTAGATCCTTGCGCGTCGGCGGAGGAAGATGTTCGATCGTCGAGCAGTGAGGGCTGGGCAGCAATGCACCAGATATCGCCGTGCTGGCCACTCGCATGCCTCTTGGGCTTTCCCGTTTCGAGATCCCATTCGGTAACGGTCGAGGTGTAGCCGATGCTGAATAGCCTAGACTTGCCAATCAGGATGCGGCCTTCGCCGAGATCTTGATCCGGTTCATTGACCCAAACCAGGCCATCAATGCTGCGATCCTTTCCACCCCGAATAACGAGCTCCTGCTGCCAGATACCTGCGGCAGCGTTCCATATTTCAATGTCTCCATTGGCTCGGCCAACAGCAAGTCGAGCGACGGCAGCGTGCTTGTTGTCTCTTGCTCTCGGATGGGAAAAGGCAACGGCATTGATCGCGGATGGCTGGTAGGGCACGAAACGACAGCGGTGAATATCCACGGCCGCCATTGTCGCTCTTACTGGTTCGCGGCAGCGGAGGCTACGATGGGCAAAGTGAGTTTCGCGACAAGATGCGGAAGCTGGTTGAAGAAAAAAAAAGAATCCTGCCTTATCTTATCTATGGCCTAGACTTTTTTTTGGGGCCCCAGTGGTCCCACTGCCTACGGCTGCCTCTACATACATAGCTACTGCTAGATTATCTTGTACGTACCCTATAGTGCATCTATAGCCAGTCTGGATATATGTAGAAAAAAAGAGAATTCCTAGAAAAATCAAGACCCAAAGATGAACAATAGAATTATGCCCATTCAGAGAGATTTTGGGGAAGGCATTCATGGCCGGAAGGACGCACTCCCGGACAAACATCGGCAACCATCGCCGACCGTACCTGCAGGCCACTGCAAGCAAACCAAAACATGGCGGGTGCAGGTCTAAGTTAGAGTTGATGGAGTTACAAATTGTAAAAGCGATATTGGGATCCCAAAAAATTCAACAATCCAGATACCGAAGCATCGCGACACGAAACCAAAACCAAATGGCTTACCAAGCACCATCACCGACGATTGGCGGGGCTCGGCCACTCATGGCATCTCCAACTTCAGTGCCCCGCTGACTTTCCTTCTCAAGTTACCACCACCCTGCTCAACGTTACTCTGAAGGATCACTTTCTGCCGATCTGTTCTGTTCTTCGATTCTGGGACCGCACGTCTGTTGTTACTCAGCTTGGCGACACTGCGAAGCACTGGTGCTCTGCGACCCCTCCGTCATTGGCCTTTTCCTGTATCGGAGCTCGAGCGAGTAATTAACCGACTCGGGCCAAGATGGATTTCAACAGCTCCTCACCCTTCCCAGAGGGTGTTATATCTTTCCTGGACACCGACCTGTACAAATTGACCATGCAATGCGCCGTCTACAAGTACTTCAAGGATGTCCCGGTTACCTATGCCTTCACCAATCGTACGCCGGAAAAGCGTTTGTCGAGAGCGGCATATACGTGGCTTCAAGAGCAAATCACAAGTACGAGCAACAATCTACACATTGGTGAATTATCCCAGCTAATTTTAGCTAGAACTCGGCAACATATCCCTGTCCGACGAAGAGCACCAGTTTCTCGAGCAGCATTGCAAGTATCTCAGTGCCGACTACCTGACATTCCTCAAGGACTTTAGGCTTCGACCGAGGGAGCAAGCCTCCATCACATTCCACACTCTTGATTCGGCCACAGACGGCGATAATGACCTAGGCGACATACATGTGAGCATTTCCGGTACATGGTCAGACACGATTCTCTACGAAATTCCATTATTGGCCTTGACATCCGAGGCTTATTTTCGGTTCATGGATACCGATTGGGACTATGAAGGACAAGAGCAAAAGGCATACGAAAAAGGCATGAAACTGTTAGAATCAGGATGCATTCTTTCAGAGTTTGGCACACGACGTCGCCGTGACTACCACACGCAAGCTCTCGTCTTCCGGGGCCTGGTGAAGGCATCCAAGGAAGCAGCGCTCAAAGGCTACCCCGGCGAGCTTTCTGGTACAAGCAACGTGCACCTTGCCATGCGCTTCAATATTCCACCGGTCGGAACAGTCGCACATGAATGGTTCATGGGAACAGCAGCAATTTTCAACGACTACAAGAATGCTACGGAGGAGGCTTTGAGACACTGGGTCGGGTGTTTCGGTACCAATTTAAGCATAGCGCTCACCGACACGTTTGGAACACCCGAGTTCTTGAACGCCTTCAGTCGACCGGCGCGAACGACGGAAGGGGGCACCCCCGAATCGACTTTGTGCAAACCTGACGGGTCCCGCAAGACTTATGCCGAGCTCTTCATGGGAATCAGACAGGATTCCGGCGACCCAAAGGAATATGTCAGGCTTCTACGCAAGTACTATGATTCTCAAAACATCAAGGAGAAAGTGATTGTATTCTCAGACTCTCTCGATGTGGAAAAGTGCTTAGAATACAAGAAGGCAGCAGAAGACTATGGGTTCTTGCCCAGATTTGGTGTTGGGACCTTTCTGACAAATGACTACACGCACCGAAAGACCGGGACAAAGTCTCTACCTCTAAATATAGTCATCAAGCTCAGTTCCGCTGCCGGGCGACCTGCAATCAAGATAAGGTAGGCTGGCTATTTGGAGGCTGGATCTGCGAGAAACGCAAATATGATTACTGACGGCTATCTTGTAGCGATAACATTGAGAAAAACACCGGAGACAAGGAGCTCATTCAAAAAGTCAAGGAGCAGATTGCATATGTCGAGAACACATGGGAAGAGGGCAAAGAGGATGCTAGGTGGGGCAAGGAAGAATCGAGTAAGTAATAGCGAATATGACTGTGGAAATGGCCGAGGCCTGAGATAGAGGCTGGCTGGCCTACAAGGCCAAGTACGGCTGGCGTCCGATGGCTTGGTTGGATACCTTACTTGAGCGCATGTGATGGAAGCTGCAACACCTGAAGAAATGCCCCTTTGACCTGCTGTTCTTGTTGCTCAAGTGAAAGCGATTGTGCGGCTGTGATTTCGAGTCAGAGGAGGAAGGAACGAGAGGCGTGAAGTTATTACACATGCCAATATATATTCCCACCACCAGACCCAGTCCGCAGTCCCTTACTCAACTTTGACAACACTTCAAGCAGATTACGCCTTTTTTTGGGATCGATTTTGGAGCTCTTCTTGGATCGTATCTTATACACCAACGCAAAGAAACGCTGCAATGGCACCACCACTTTATGACGAAGCAGACCAAAACTGGCCTGCACGAATCTATTCACGCACCCTTGGCCGCCGCGGTATTGTCCTCGGCAGCTTGGCTGTCTTGGTGATTGGCATGCTATGCACCACACTACTCGTCGGAACATGGGCTGAGGTTGAGGAGACATCTTCACCAAAACGTGGAGTGGAAGATGGAGAAGGCTTGATCACTGAGGTAGGCAAAGAAGAGAGATGGGTAGAAGGAAGGATGTGTCGTCTAATAGTACCAGGATTCCAACCGCAAGCGAAGTTTGTCAACCGCGATACCAGATATTGACGACCTTGAATCTCCCACCGATCTCCTCGGCGGACTCACTGGCATCATGTCCAATTTCTACGTTGGGCAAGCAACGATGAAACCGTCTTCTCCCACTCCTGTCCCTGCCGCTGATCCATTGGCGGCACTATCCGCAGCATTCCAACAAGCAATAGCCAACGGTGGACTGCTCAAGTACGACACGAACACGGAGAAGAAGAATCTAGAATCGAGGGGAAATAATCGGTATATCCAAGACTCTATTGTGTGGGCAGGACAGCCATCACTACTCAGCATGCTCTCCGATATTGTTGAGCAAGTCTGCGTCATTGATCCAGGTGCTGGCGCAAGGTTGGTCGACACAATCTTGGAAACTCTTCCCGTTGACAGCACCGGAATTGTGTCCATTATTCCTGGCGTTGCGCAATACTCGTCGGTTTCTGCAACGGATATTCTGCCATTCGTCCTGCCAGCCATTGCCACCGTCCTAGGAAAGCATTTTGATCCGCCTCACATTTCTGACACCCAGAATACTGATGGCATCATGGCAAATATTATCTGGCATGGCGGGATATTTGTGAACGAACTGATCAGCTCCAGAACATATCTTGCCAGCACGGAGCTATACGATGTCCTGAATCAAGTGGCTGGACTGATGTGCGCTGCTGCAGAGCACCTCAGGCTCCCAATATGTACGATTTCAAAGCAGATTTCGGGGACAAGGTACGAGATTGTGATTCCCTGCGGCTGCGCCGGCTCGCAGCCGCCATCAGCTATCTCGCTGCCCCCGCAAAGTTACGCGCAAGACGAGACCTTAGTCACAAGTGCAACTGACTGGACGGTAATAACCATGTCACCGACGGCGGGATATAGCTTTACTCCGTTCCCGTCTTCGTCTCTACCTCCAAAATACGAAAAAGCCCCCCCGTACTCTACGATAGAGGTACCGGGAGGCAACATGCCTGCTCAATCGATCCAGCCTCATGGCCAGCAGCCCCAGACCAGTTGCACCTCGACTCTACCCCCTGCTTATCCAACACTATCATGTAAGGTACCCCTCGCGACACTCGATTCTGTCGCTTATCAGACTCTAGCACCGATATCTCCAAGTCATTCTGCCGAGCCTTGTGTTGCTACTCCAACAGTGGCTTGTCCAGTATGTTCGTGCTCCAGCGAAGCACCCCAGGCTTATTCTTCACCTCCTCCGCGCAGCTATGGCACTACTGAAAAGTCTGAACAAGCCCCCCCGATCTATGGCCATGAAGGAGAAAAGCTTGTCAGCTCTACATTGCCCACAACTGAGGACTGTACGGAGTCATTGAGGCAGTCGACGGATCCGACAACTACCAATGAGGGGATACCCGAGTACTCGAGGCAAAGTGGAGAACCAAGCCAGAGCCCTGATTCATACAAAAAGAACTATAGCCTACCAGGAACCAACTCATACTATTCAAGTTCCAGCGACTGGAGATATCTGGGCTGCTTCAGGGATGCGCCAGAGAGAGTTGTTGTTGGAGGAGGGCCAGACAGCTCTTTCCGCGGAGATGTCTCGAACAGAAAATGCATGGAATTTTGCAAGTCAAGGGGGTTTTCGATGGCGGGAACAGAAGATGGCCGAGAGTGTTGGTGCGGGCACTCGATTGCAGGAAATATTCGGCTTCTTCCAGCGACAGCTTGTTCGACAGCATGCCAAGGTGATGGCCTGGAATATTGCGGTGGCAGTTGGGCAATTTCGATTTACACCAACCAGGCTCGAAATCAAGAGAAGCCAAGGCACAAAAGTTTGACTGAATTATTGGCGCTGATCTAGTCAAGGTGTGATTGAAGATGGCTCAATGCATCCGAGCCATCTTCATAGATGGCAGACTGGGAGAGTGAAGCATACGCCCTTGAGACATGGGTTTTTCTTAGGTGGTTGCAATGGATAAATGGTGAATGAAGAAAAGATGGACAAAATCTTGTTATAGCATGTTCAATGGCCTTTTTCTAGCTGGAACCAGCCAGCCCCAATGGGATCAGGGGCGGGCATATAATTGATGATTCACAATTCACGGAAGGAATTGCATATCTAGATTATCAGCAGTCAACTATTTAGGTAAATTATTTGCGAGTTTCATTCCTTGTGTTTTTGAGTTGATGGATGGGAAGGGAAGTACTTGTGAAGAGAGGCATTGATTGGATGGCTTGAGACGGGGAATTTGCCCCTCTGGCTCGTCATTCCTTATTTGAGTTGCCTAGATAGAGAGAGCATGGCAATCTTGGCACTAGTTGCAGTCCATCATCATTCATTAGAGCCCAGCCCATGACAAGCTACCAATGTGTTGTGTTGTCCGGGATTTGTCATTAGAGTTTTCCCCAGAGTTGCAAAGTTCAGCGTCTGTGGGTTGTTTTAGCCAACTTCTGGGGAAGATGGGGTGCACGGACAAGCGTTCGGATGAAGGGGAAAAAATAAAGGGCGATTTGGGGTAGAGAGTTGCTACCGTGCTAGCCCCGGGGACTAGCAAAAGTTATCAAATCCATCGAAACCAAAAGACATCTGGGATGGACTTGTCTCTGGACCGACTACTTTTGCTAACAAGTTAGTTTGGGCTTCTATAGACACACCCTCCCTCCCCCGCCACCTCTCCGCCTAAAAGAAAACCAGAAAACTAAAAATGAGGAGATGATGGCATACTGTCATGTTAGTCGCCGCTGGACCGCGGGAAGAGTCAACTGCGTCATGAGGGGTGGCGAGGTTGGGTGCAGGACAAGTGCGGGTTGTAGGGTTCACAGCAGCAAAGCAGTACCTAGAGGATTGATTAGGTGTGGTGACGACGACGCCTGCTCAACAACCGACGTTGAGGATATCGCATCCCTGGAGCGGCGCGGACATTCTGGAAACAGATGGTAGCTGAATGAATACATGGTGCTGAACGAGAACCACTACTCCCAGTGAAGCGACTATCTGCACGGCTGGCTCATTGTCTGATACGCTGAGGGCAGCTAACCTGGGAGACGCCTATGATGACGAGTTTCTCATTCAAGTCGGCATTTGGCATATTGGGAATAGCTGGGGAAAGGGTACGGGGGGGAAGGGGGAAACTAGGTCGAACGGAGCGGCAATAGAGAAACAAGAACGCAGAATGGAGCTGGGCCAATCAATAACTGAATGTGGCTAAAAAGCAAATAACAAATCAAGATTTTTTTTTTAAAAAAAAAGAAAAAAAAAAGAAAAAAAAAACTTGCAGTTAGCTACATAGGCAGGTAACTGGCCAATGTTCAACAAGCGGAATGGGTGGCGCGTCGGAATCAAGGCGCCCCCTTTCCCCACGTCCGGATGCTGGGGGAGAGGATCTTGTGAAGGGGAGTGAGTAGCTGCGGAGTATGGTAACAACGAAGCTCGAGCCCCCGACAGCTCTCCATCATAGCCTTGTTTCCTTTTTCAAGGCCCCTGGACTGGACCGCCTCACCGTCCGGCAAGTAATCACGGGGAGAGAGGAGTGAGGAGTGAGGGGAGAGAGGAGTTGACCAGTGTAATGGATAATGGGGTCGCCAAGCAGTGATTACCTTCTTGCCGCTCGCCAGAGTGTGGGTTAGTTGGAGCCCCTTCGGAGAGCGCCGCGCATCCCCCGGCAGAGAAGGAGGAGCGCCCGGAGGCTCCGGCTATTGTTGAGATCTGTCTGCCGGGAACGGGAGGAGGGAGAAGCAGAAGAAGCGGGGGGGGGAGGGGGGGGGACAGCAGGCAACGGAAGGAAGTCCTAGCTTTCTGCGACGTATTGCGTGTTACAGATGAGCCACTGCAGACTTGCTTGCCGTGGTGACTTGGTCTTGATGCAGGCATTGTGGTTTGTATCAAACAGATCGACCACTGACTCGGGGCATTTCTGCATGTAGAAAAGCTGGGGAGACTAGAACAACTTGGGTTGGTACTCTAACGGTGGAGGAAGAGGAGAAAGAAGGCTTGCCGCGTCGGTATTATGGAGGAAAGGATCAACGGAGGGGGGCGGAAGGCCTGTCTCCCGGTTACCCAGGTATTGCTCAAGACGAGTTTGTCTAACTGATGAGTTCTGATGATTGTTAATTGTCTTGGAGACACACACACAAGAAGGAGAGAGAAAAAAAAAAAAAAAAAAAAAAATTCTCCGCTGGTCCGGGCATTATGGGATTTGACGGAGGGAACACTGAGACCGGGGCCACAGGCCGTATGGACAAGACCAAATCCGCTGCAAGCTGAGACCTCTTCAAATACATCCGGGCCAGAGAGGGTGCTGCTTTTTTTGCTGGAGAATGGAGAGAATTGTGGCCCGATACAAGTCCCTTGGACTTTTTAAAAAAAAAAAAAAAAAAAGGAAAAAAGAAAAAGCCAGCCACCTTTTTTATTATTACTTGCCCCATGTTCAGCGATGACGGAGAAGAGGACTCTTTGCGGTTGCGCCACGCATGATGATGGATCACTGGCATCTTTACCCCTGGCACTCGCGGCTTTTGGTATTTTCTTTATTAGTTTGCGAGTTATCTTCCCTCGGCATTCGCACAAGAGGCCCGGTGTACTCTGTACTTGTACGTACAGATGGGAAGGAAAAGTTGGATGTGGTTTCAGCTTTCAGACTCTAAACTGCGCCGGTCCAAGGGGGGGGGGTTAAACCGGCCACGTTTTGCCCCTGCAAGAGGAAGAGGAATGAAACTTGGACAGCGAAATTTCCGAGAGCACAACGACTCTCTCGGAGAAAAAGAGAAGAAGAAGAAAAGAAAAAAAAAAAAGAGAAAAAGATAAAAGAGAGAAAGAGAGAGAAAGAGAGAAAGAGGGCTGGCTCTGAGTGGCTAGCTAGGCTGGATGATCTGGCAAGTTGCACCACGACGAATGGGGCTGACAATCTATTAGGACAGTACGGATAACAAGCGAGCATCAGTCTTTTTCTCCATTTCCCCGCAGCTCGTCGAATTGGAAGAGCAATACGTAGCGGTCGGAGGGGTTGGGGGGTTCTTGTAACCATCTGTTGTGAACAACCTGGCTCAGGGTCGCATTACTTGGATTAGTGTGTACATGTACTACTTACTGCCGCATGTACGGACAGACAGACAGACAGACTCGTGCGTAGACGAAGAGGCAGCATCTACGGACGGGACTCGGAAGAGCCGTGTCACGGACATGACCGGAGTTGTTGTTGTCGTCGTTGTTGTTGTCTTGTCTCTCCGGTCGTCACAGTCTCACATGCAGGATGCAGGATGCAGGATGCAGAGACTTTGAATGCGACAGCAGCATGGCGACAAGTCAGGGCGAGACAGTGTGTTGAAGCATGGCAAAACCACGGCGGGGTGAGGCGGCCCGTAGATCAAGAGTCCAAGATGGAGGAACCGGGAAACGAGAAACGAGAAACGAGAAACGAGAAACAAAAATGGGGGAGAGAGGGTTCATGTGGTTGTTTGTCAAGGCATTGTCCTCGTGGGTAGGTTGAGTCGACCACGTTGGGATTGGAATTTTTTTTTATTTAAATTTATTTTGTTGCCGAGATTTAATGCAGGGACGGACCACGTGGAAAAACAAAAGAACCATTAATAACAGGCAATGCTATTAATTCTACTTGGAGTTGGATAGTTGTTCGCGGTAGAGTTTGTACTGTGACTAGATGTGTAGATGTGGTAGGAGACATCCATCTCTCTGCTTGTCAAGGCCATCGAGCTTGGCAAGCCGCGATCGTGAAAAGCACATTGTGCCAAGAACATTACTGCCTGGGGGGTTTTTTTTAATATAAATTTTTCATTTCTGTTTTCCTCATTTGCAGTGGTGGGTGGCGTCGTAGGAGAACGAGTCCGCGCCTTGGCTGCTTCAGTTAGTCAGTGGCAGAGTGAGAAAAGCCAAGAAAAAATAGGCCAAAAAAGGAAATGCGGTGTTTCTTCCTTTTCTTTTTGGTGACATGCTGTGTCCTTTGTATTTTATCTTTCCTTCTTTTTCTTTTCTTTTTTTCTTTTTTTTTTTCCTTTCTCGACTCAGGCTTCCGCATACCTGTGTCATGATCCCTGTCGTCTGTCTGTGCCGCGGAAGCTGTTCGTTATAGGTGTTTGCTTAGGCGGCCGGTACGTGTTAACTACCTAACTAGTTAACTAAAGTTAGTTAGTTGTCGGTATTTATCTAGGTGGCTGCCTACATACCTGCAGGTAAGTAAAGTACCTACCTAACTATGCCCTCTAGAGTTGGTTGACGTCTGTCTGGTATCTACAACAGGTCAGTCTGATGGCTGTGATTGGCCAGGATTGTCTTGTCGTCTGTGTTTTCTTCTTCTCTTTTTTTTTTCCTTTTTTTTTTCTTCTTTGCTCGTGTCTTGGACAAGCATGATTTCCGCTGCAAGTCACAGACAGACAGACATGGCCATGTGGTGGGAAGCAGGTAACCAACTGAATTACTCGGTGCGGACTACACATTCGAATAAAATACAATAAAAAATAGAGGCAACTCGTTGACTTTGCACGGATATAACTAGCGCCACATGCATACATACATACATACATACATGCATGCATATACACACATACACACACACATAGAACCGCGCTTGTCTCCTCTCGTCTTGTCTTGTCTAGTTGGCTATTGACGGACGGGCCCTTTGACAGACAGAAAGAGAAAAAGGACATGGTCTTCTGTGTATTATAATGACAGATAAGTACCAGGTACGTATCACTGGACTCGATATAGAACCTGCCACCCCTGTCCGTCCGTCCGTCCGTCCGTCCCCGTCCATCCGTCCCCATCAATCAATTCTATACCACCGCTTACTTACTTCAACCCCCGGCTTCCGCATCACCATGATACACCCCCCCC
>MWMN01000029.1:100181-270417 GCA_002968875.1 Cordyceps cicadae | reverse complement strand
TATTTAAGTATAGAAGTATTATTTAATATTATAATAGCTTTAATTTATAAGAAAACTATACTAGAAGGGTGTATTAAGTAGGAAGGTGGGTTATAAGATAAGGGATAGGTAGGAAACTAAGTAAATTAGCTATAGAACCTATATAATTCCTAGGTGGTGCCCCCTAAGGGTGTCCCTAACTTCCTGCCTTCGAGTTGGCTCCTTTTCTAATCAATTAACACACTTTCTATAAGGAATAACTGCTCCGCGTGACACCCGGTAATTTTGTTTAGGTCTCGTGCGCACTTCAAAACGCTTCAACCCCAGTCACTAAGCACGCCAACCCCTGGGTCCAAGTCACCAGCTTTCACCTGCAAACGCGAGCGCGAGTTCAAACTTGTACGAATCGGTTTCAATTGCCCAGGGCGAAGTCACTAACTAGCCAACCAACCAGCCATCGTCGCTAAATAGCTACATCCAATCCAATCAAGCTTCCCTGACCAGGTCGACAGTGGCGCAGTGGAAGGATCCCCCAAGACAGTTGACGTGCTGGAACGGCAGCATGATGGGCTCCATCCCAAACTTGTCACGCACCCACTCGGCGAACTCGACATTCTTCTCCTCAACAAAGATGCGCTTCTCGTCCAGGCTCAGCCCGTTGAGCACCAACCACGGCGAGCACGTGTACGGCGGCGGGCCGTCCGGGACGTACTTGGGCTCGAACGGGTACGCGTGCAGCTCCCAGTCCTTGAAGATGGCGTGGCGGCGGATGCTCTCCTCGCTCACGTACTTGGGCGAGTAGATCATCAGGCCCTTGCGCAGGGGAAGGATGGTGGTGTCGATGTGCATGTTGCCCGGCCGCATGCCCGTGTCGAGCATCTCCAGCGTGTACCCGTCCGGAAGCACCGACCGCACGTACGCGACGCCGCGCTCGTTGGTCACGTGGCTGAGCTGTCCGATGATGGTCTTGCCGAAGCGCATGAAGTCGGCCGTGTCGAAGGCGACGCGCGAGTTGTTGATGGAGATGACGGAGCCGCGGGCCGCGTCGGCGCTGATGGACTCGGCCACGCCGTCGTAGATGGTGTCGCGCCCGATGAGCCGCGGCGCCCGCACGATGGTCGCGGGGCTGCTGCCGGCGGACAGCTGCGCGAGGATCTCGGAGTATCCGAGGTCGACCTCGTGGCGGCGGCAGCCAAAGGCAAAGGCCGACTCGATGAGCGTGGACCCGACGGTCATGAGCGCGTCGCGCGACATGGATCCCGTGTAGCCGCCGGCAGCGACCCAGTCGACCTCGGCCGGGCGGTAGACGCGAACGCCGTGCTGCTCCAGGACGGAGGCGAAGTTGTCGAGCTCCTTTTGCGCGTTCTCGACAACGTTCTTGGGGAAGGGGTTGTTGGGCTTGAACTCCTCCCAGTAGCCCGGCGGCATGACAGCCGTCACGAGATGCGGCGGCTCTGCCGGGAACGCCGAGTGCTCGGCCCGTCCGACGATGACGGACTTTAACGGCGACCACTCGTCGTCTGCCGAGATGAGCACCGTGACATTGACAGTCATGATTGTGTTGGAAAGCAGATATCAGGTTTGGTGTAAAAGTGCCAAGACAGTTGACGGTATGAAGGTATGAAATGTGTCAGAGGGAGTGGCATGGATGATTCCTTGGTCTACTTCTATGGCAGGGGTGGCCTCTTTGATCTTATGCCGTCCGAGTCGGTCTACGCAGCCTGCAGGCGCGGCGAGGCTCAGACTGGCTGCTTACCTGACCTCTCGATTAGGACTACTATTTCTTTGCGAATGGCCCTGGCAATCTGGCTAGCTTGACTTGCGTGACTAAAAGTACTGTCAAGTAAATTGCCTGCATATATTGTCGTATTCTTTTGTCCATAAATCCTCACTCGTACTACTCGGCAGGTAGCGTCATAGACTTGCGCCCGCATTATGCATGAGCTGGAAAATGGATTCATGGTGGCGTCTACGCTGGGATGCTGCATAGACGATACAATTATCAATAATGGCCTGTTGCAGGGACTCGTCAACGGAACCTCACTCTGATCGAAGCAATATAGCTCATCCTTGGCCAAGGCATCTTCCAGCCGTCTGTGGTCCTGCCTGATCAGCAGCTCTGTGCATGGCTCTAGGGAAATCCGGGACACAAATGTCTTGGCCAGCATCTATTCAGCAGGTCTTGGCTGAAGCTCGGGTTATGCCGTCCTACATGGCCTAGACGAACGAATGAGACAACGGATACCACGTCCGCTTTGCATATACTATGCATCTACGCAAGCCACAAACCACCGCTGCTCGTCTTACCACAGTCAGTTAGGTCTCTCTGCAAGGCTAGCAACGTGGACAAACGTGGCCCAGCGCCTCTGCTGCCTCCTATCAATCTACCCTGTCCCTCCGGGTCTGATGTTTCCGTTAACGTCCGTGAGTGGAGATGAGGTAGTTATGCCTGAAGTCGTCGTATTGACGTGAGACGTGACAGGTCTTCCGCGCGGAGCCCACATCTCATCAACACAGCGGGGTGATAGAGGCCGCAATACGGAGTCCGGATGCAAATCTGCAGAAGGATCTCGACTAGTAGATGCCATACATGTCTTTTCCAAAGTTTCTCGACCTTGACCTTGACCTTTAGCCAACACTAGCTATTCATTAGCTCGTCTGCAATGTACAGGAAGAGGCGGCAGACATCAACATTACCAGTGCTGCGAGAACACGGTAGCTGCCTGACCTCAGGCTCGGCACTTCACAGACGATATGCCGGCACATGCATCAGTATGCGACATCAGAAAGCCCGTAGGATCTAGGATTCTGCAGGATGGGTGGGTAGCAGTGCATTGCTTGTTTGACTTACATCATTGAATCAGAGTGAGCGTACAAGCTACCTGCCGCGTCATCCAAGTTTCCGGAAAGACCCCCGCTCACCGACTAGGTGCATCACGTTGAGAGAAGGGAGTGTCTCAGGGAAAGGATTTTCTCTAGCGCAAGTCTACTAACGCTGACTATCTACGAAAGACTTCATAGCCGATGCTGGCACGCTTACTTGCCATCGGCGAGGGCCTCCACCTGCTTCTCGACCACGTCGTAGGTGTCCTTCAACAAACGTAGCATCTCATCAAACTCCTCATCCGACATATTGTAGGGAGGGGCAATAATGATGTGATCGCCCTTGACTCCGTCCGCGGTAGCGGCTCCTGGGTATACAGACATTCCACGTCGTAGCGCTTCGTCCACGATGAGCCAAGTGAAGCGTAGACTGGGGTCAAACGACTCCTTTGTCGCCTTGTCCCTGACAAACTCAATGCCCCAGAATAGGCCCTTGCCGCGGATGTCACCAACGTACTTGCGATCGCCAAATGTAGTCACCAGTGCCTCGTGAAGCCACTTGCCCTTGGCTGCGCACCGTTCGACGAGCTGGTCACGCCGAAGCACCTTTTGGACGGCGAGAGCAGCGGCGCAGCCAACGCCATGGGCCTGGTAAGTATGCGAGTGCACAAACCAGGCGCTACCCTGCTGGAAGCCCTTGATGACCTTTTCGTGGGCGAGAACGGCCCCCATGGGGGCGAAGCCTCCGCCCAGTCCCTTGCCCATGGTGATGAGGTCGGGGTACACGCCGTCACCTTCTTGCTCAAAGGCGAAATACGTGCCCGTCCGGCCGCTGCCGCACATGACTTCGTCCAGGATGAGGAGAATGCCGTACTTGTCGCAAACGCGGCGGACACCTTGATAGTAGCCCTTGGGCGCTGTGAGACACCCAGCAGTCGCGCCGCCGACAGGCTCGGAGACGAAGGCCATGATGGTTTCTGGCCCACGCTCCTGGAAGTGCCGGTCCAGCTCCTCGACTAGCCGCGCGGCGTACTCTTCCTCCGACTCGTCCGGGAGTTGATGCCGGTAGGCGTACGTCGGGCTCACAAAGCTCACATTGTCGAGCATCAGTACCTTTTCGAACGGGGCTCTTCTGGAAACATGACTGCCCACGCTCATTGCCGCGACGGTGTTGCCATGGTAAGCTCGTTGTCTCGCGACAATGTGCGTCCGCTCAGGTTGGCCGATTTCAACGAAGTACTGTCGTGCGAGTTTGAGAGCCGAGTCCATGGCCTCGCTGCCCGAGCACACAAAGAATGCACGGGTCAGCCCATGGGGATTCTCGCCGAGGATGTAGTCCGCCAAGTCCTCGGCGGCATTCGTGGTGAAGGCCACAGTGTGCGTGTAGCAGACCTTTGTCATTTGCACGGCAACGCTGGCGTTGACATCGGGATCATTGTGGCCAATGATGGTGACAGCAGCACCGCCGCAGGCGTCGAGCACGCGCTGACCCGTGGACAAGGTGATGTAAGACCCTGACGCAGATGCGACCGTGGGCGGCTTCGAGACGAGTGAATTATGCAAGACGTGCGACTCATTATACTTGGACTTGATCTGCGCGCCGTTTGCGGTGAGGTTCTCGGCTGTCATCTTGGTCAAAGGTCTTTTTAGCACAGTGACTTTTGGATATGAGCTGGGTTGGATGCGATGCGATGAGGTGAAAGGCGACTGAGCGCGAGATGGTAAGTAAGTAGTATAAAGAGGAAGAGAAGGCAAAATGAAAACAAGAGGGCTCGGAAGCAGCGTCTCCTCAAAAAGTCTGTCTCAGGCAGATGCAGGCTAGGTTTGACGACAGCAGGCTGATGCGGAATAGAGGCAATACCAATATTATGCTGCTACGAGCCCAAATGCGACAGGCCCAACTGACACAGAATTCAGGGAAAGAACCTGTACGCCCCATGATCAGCAGCAATTTGCGCAGAACGGAAGCCGAGCTGCAGGACTTCGACAGAGACGCATGGTTGCGTACGGGCTGAGTGAGCGACCTGCAGCCACCGCATTGCCGGATTTGTTGTCAGGAAACGGGTCGGACACTTTAAGCAAGGGGATATCAATAAATTGAATATTCTCTGTGATTTTTAGCAATGCCTGCATGTCAGTCAATTTTGTGTTTCCATGTCTCGCAATTTCGTCTTTAGACGACAAGAAAAAGAAAATGCGACAACGCCTTCTTGGGCTTGTTGAGTCGAATGCTTCCCTGCAAAGAAACAAAAATAATCCTAGACTTTATTTTTTAAATGATTCATACCACGTTTCTTTCTTTCTTTTTTCCTTCTTTCTTTTCTTTTTCTTTCTTTTTCTTTCTTTTTTTTTTTTCTTTTTTACTTTTTCTTCATGAGCTATGGATGACGTGTCAGTGTACCGGGTATGCATGTCTGTACGCTATAACTACCTATGGTTATATCATACGCACAATGTACCTAATGTTTTTACAGTGGCAGCTAAGCTCCACGCAGGATTCACCTTCTCCCTCCTTCAACGCAACACCTCAGCCGCCAGCCAGAGCACAAGGTTTGAGCCACCTGCATCAGATATTTTCTTTCGGCGCATAAATCCGACGCTGTGCCATCTCGACTCCTCTCGTACCGAACACCGCTCCTCTCAGCAAGCCACATGCGATGCAGCCCGCCTGTTCTGGCCCGCGGGACGACGCCCGATCCGAGACGGCATCGGCTCCAGTTAGGCTGCGAATTCTGACTGCTGTTCCAAGACTTTTTTCCAACGCGATTGCCATGAGCAATTGCATCATGCAGAAACTCGAGAGAAGTTCCCCCCCTCCCCCCCCCTCTCCCCTTCTGGGAATTGCTACGAGGGCTCGGTGAGCCCGTATGGTAGCGGTTGGCAGTTTGCGCTGCGAGTACCGGCACAGCGAGGCAGTAGAATCCTTGCTAATTGGCGATGTGAGCAGGCACCGGGACAAGGAAGCAGCAGAAGCCGCGCTTCTTGTGACGTCAAATGTCTATTCTCGTTTAAAAAACCGTGCTGTAGTTTGTCAGCTGAATAGGAGAATGGCAGCACACAACCCGTGCCTGTTTGTTCTCGGTACTGGGATACCTACTCACCGTATTTATTGACCGTCAATAATATTTCGACTACAATCTACGAGTTTGCTTTCAATTTTTCTTCTCGCAACTTGACAATTGACCCTTCTCATCTCAACCTCTTTTTTTTTTTTTCCCGCCGATAGCAGCATTGGTGGACATGGAGGTTCCCTCAGTTCACCCCGGACCAAGACCCGCCAATCACTTCAACAACACGAGCGATACCACCAAGCTGGGTCATTGCCTGCATTATCTGCTCGAAGATGCTGCAGAGAGATATCCGACCAATCTTGCCCTCGTTTGCGACAATACCACACTTACGTATCGGGATCTCAACGAGGCTGCCAACCGCCTCGCCAGGGTCCTGATAAGCCTGGGTGTAGGGCGCCACGATTTGGTTGGTGTTGCCATTGACCGATCAACCTACCTTGTTGTGACTCTGTTTGCCGTGCTCAAGATTGGAGCCGCATACGTGCCACTCGATGCGGCATTTCCATCACAACGCATCAAGCACATGTTGGATGTCGCGGCGCCGAAACTCCTGATTATCACCGCTGGTACGCTGAGTACCTTCGAGTCCTGGGCAGGTGTCATCTTGAGCGTCGATGACGAAAAGCTCAATGTGACTAGCTCTGGGATGGATAGTTCCAATCTCCAAGTTGATGTGCACCCACAAGACTTGGTCTATGTCATCTTCACATCTGGCTCTACTGGAAAGCCCAAGGGGGTGGAAATCACACACGACGCTTTGTGCAATCTGCTTCTATCTATGGCAGAAGTATTCGGCTGTCATGATGAAGAAAAGCTGCTGGCCGTGACCACAGTTACCTTTGACATTGCAGCACTTGAGCTCTTCATGCCGCTGCTCTCCGGAGCCGCGACAGTCATTGCCAAGAGGGATCAAGTCAAGGACGCGAAAGCTTTGCGTGACCTCCTGGAGCGACATGCAATCACGATGATGCAGGCGACGCCCGCGTCTTGGCAAATGCTGCTGGAGTCAGGTTGGAAAGGTAGTCCTACACTGAAGAAACTACTCTGTGGTGGTGAAGCTTTGCCGGCGACACTTGCTGCGCGCCTGCTTGAGTGCAGCGATTCATTGTGGAACTTGTACGGACCAACCGAAGCTACGGTATGGGCTGCTGCCTGGAAAGTCCGGCAGGGTGAAAACATCATCATTGGCCAGCCTCTGGCCAACTATCAACTCTATCTTTTAGATGAACACCTGACGCCGGTGCCGCCAGGTCAACATGGCGAGCTCTATATTGGCGGTCCTGGCCTTGCCCGCGGCTATCACAAGAACCCGGAGCTGACGCAAGCTAGCTTCATCGACAATCCTTTCACCCGAGGACGCATGTATCGCACCGGCGACATCGGTTGCTTCTCGAGCCCCGACAAATTGAGTATATCCGGCCGGGCAGACAGCCAGATCAAAGTCCGAGGATACAGAATCGAGCTAGGCGATGTCGAAGCAGCCTTGGCAGGCCACCCACAAGTAATTGGAGCCGTGGTGATTTGCCGTCAAGATCACTTAATTGCATACTTTACTTGGCGAATCGATGGTTCTAACAAGGCAGACAAGGCTGCCGGAGCAAAATGCAATGAGGCTGCCACACTTCGCAAATGGCTGGATCGAATCCTCCCACCCTACATGGTGCCTGCGTTCTTTGTGCAAGTAGAGGCTTTCCCGATGACGCTGAACAACAAAATCGATCGTAAAGCCCTACCAGATCCTCATGCAGACAAGAACCCAATCAGCTCAGAGGTCCAATCGCCGAAGCCGTTGTCCAAACCCGCAGCGGCGTCTACTGCGGCGCTTGAGCGCCATATTTTGGCAGTCTGGTCTCGGGTTCTTGGTGTTAGCCAAATTGGCACCAAGGATAATTTCTTCCATCTTGGTGGAAACTCCGTGCGTGTTGTCCAAGTCCAAGTCCAATTGGAAAAGCTTCTCAGTCGTTCGATTCCGATCGCGAAACTCTTTGAGCACTACTCAATCGAGTCACTGGCAGAGTACTTGGGCGGAAAAGAAGCTATTGGCGTGCACCAGTACCAGCTTCCCCGTTGTCTCCCCTCTGCTTCCGAAGAGGAAGAGCCTATAGCAGTGGTTTCCATGGCGTGTCGCCTTCCTGGTGGTGTCTGCACTCCCAATGAGCTATGGAAACTCTTACAATCCGGCCGCGATGCCATTCTTGATGTGCCATCAGACCGGTGGAATGCTGCCATGCTTCAAGAAGCCGGGCTGGACACTGATCAACAACTCAAATGCTTGCGCGGTGGATTCCTCGGCTGCATTGACTCATTTGACATTGCGCTATTCGGCATCTCGCCCCAGGAAGCACGAGAGATGGATCCTTTACAGCTCCTTACTCTCGAGACATGCTGGGAAGGACTTGAGCGAGCCGGTTACCCGCTTGGAAAGTTGCGTGGAAGTCGGACGGGCGTATACGTTGGCATCAGTACTATGCCAGCCCATCAGAATTTTGCGCGTCCGCTAGCTGATTTAAACGGATACACTGCTACAGGTAGTGCCGGTGCCACCATATCTGGACGCATCTCCCACATTTTGGGCCTCGAGGGACCTTCCTTGACCATTGACACAGCGTGCTCCTCTTCCCTAGTGGCAACTGACCTCGCGTGCACGGCGCTGCGGCGCGGGGAATGCGACCTGACCGTATGCTCCGGAACAACACTGATGCTGACTCCGGGACTACACGTCGAGTTCAGTCGGCTCGGAGGCATTTCGCGCGATGGAAGATGCAGAGCGTTCTCGGAAGACACAGATGGCACTGGCTGGGCGGAGGGCTCCGCAACTGTTGTGCTCAAGAGGCTGTCGGATGCGCGGCGTGATGGTGATGCAATCCACGCGATTTTGTGCGGTAGCGCCGTCAACCACGGAGGCCGCAGTGCCGGCTTGACGACCCCCAGCGGCCCAGCCCAGCAGCAAGTTATTCGGAACGCGCTGATGGCCTCGCGTCTGCAGCCGAGCGACATTGACTACATAGAAGCACACGGCACAGGCACCAAGCTGGGAGATCCGATTGAGGGAATGGCCTTGGCGCAGGTATTTGGAGGCAGCCGCCGCCCTGGTACCGAGACGGAACCGCTCTGGATTGGCTCAATCAAATCCAACATAGGCCATACACAGGCGGCTGCGGGCCTTGTGGGCGTCTTAAAGGTCATTCTAGCATTGCAGCACCAGAGACTGCCCCGAACCTTGCATGTCAGCCAGCCTACCAGCGCAGTGGACTGGCAAGGGGCTGGTATGGCTTTGGTGCAGGAGGACAAGCCCTGGATCAAGCATAAAGGCGGCCGTCTGCGGCGTGCTGGGGTTAGCTCCTTTGGAATCGGAGGCACAAACGCACATGTTGTCGTTGAAGAAGTGGGAGACACCATAGCAGCACCAGAGTCCGTCAATGGCTTCTCCCATGCTGCTTCTATGCCATTCCTTGTGTCAGGAAACACAATCGCAGCCCTGGTTCAGCAGGTCCAAAGACTGCACCGCCACCTTGGTGACGACGGCGATCTTGGTCAGCAACAGCTGGGCAATGTGGCTTATTCACTGGCAACCACACGAACGCATTTCAAAAACCGTCTTGTCTTCATGGCAAATGGCAAGAAAAATCTGTTGGGCCAGCTGGCTGCCGCCACTACACCCCATGGCACCATAACCGAGGCAGCAGCAACCTGCACTGGAGACGATCGCATTCGCCTGGCTATGCTCTTCACAGGCCAGGGTAGTCAGGTTCCTGGAATGGGGCGCGATCTCAGTCAGACATATCCGGTCTTCCGTCAGTCACTTGAGACGGCGGCGAAACACTTTTCTCTGGAGCGACCACTGCTCGAAGTTATGTGGGCGGATGCAGACAACACGGAAGATGTCGCCCTCCTCAACCGCACCGACTTTGCCCAGCCAGCCATCTTCACCTTACAAGTGGCCCTCTTGAGCCTGTGGCGAAGCTGGGGTATCGAGCCTGGGGCCGTCCTTGGTCATAGTCTGGGCGAATATGCAGCTGCGTACGCCGCCGGCGTTTTTGACCTTGCCTCTGCATGCCGACTTGTGGAAGCACGCTCTCGGTTAATGCAAGCTTTACCGACGGGAGGCAACATGGTGTCGCTCGAAGCCAGCGCTGAGGAAGTAGCTGCCATCGTTGGCAGCATGAATCACACCACCAGTCGGGTGGGTATCGCTGCCCATAATACACCGACGCAGACTGTGATATCCGGCGATGTCAGTGCCACCGGGCCAGTCGCTGCGCATTTCTCCAAATTGGGTCGGAAGGTGAAGGCTCTTGATGTCTCCCACGCCTTTCATTCTCATCATATCGACCACATGCTCACAGAATTCGAGGCTGTTTTGGCAGAGATGGACTTTCGCCCTCCGCAGATACCCGTTGTTAGTGGCCTCACTGGTCGGCTAGCTGAACCAGGGTCGCTTGAGGCACCGCGATACTGGATGGCCCAAACACGAGAAGCGGTACGATTCAGTGACGCCATCAACACCATGTCAAGCCTCGGCATGGATGCCTTCATTGAGCTCGGGCCGCGACCGGTGCTCTCCGGAATGGGTGCAGCCTGTCTGGGTGCCGACCAGAAGCCACGACGTGTGTCATGGCTGCCCTCCCTCGTTTCCCGCAAGAGCGGCGTGGAATCTGTGCAAGATAGTCTCGGAAAATTGCACAAGCTGGGTGTATCGGTGGACTGGTCCGGATACTTCAGACCTTTTGGCTTTCGGCGGGTAGAACTACCGACATATCCCTTTCAGCGAAAGCGCGTCTTGTCGCTAGAGCTACCTCAGGCACTAGTACCGAGGCCACGCAACAAGGCTAAAGGTATTGAAGATTTGGGCCGAGACGGAACTGCGCAACAGTCAGACCCGGCTCTTGAGGTTGGGCTTGGCAGCATGATGACGGTTGCATCTCCGGAAAAACGCACAACTCTTGTTCAAAGCACGGTGCGTGAAATCGTTGCCAATCTAGTTGGTATCGAGTCGTCGGACAGTATCAACATCAACCTCGCCTGGCAAGATATTGGCATCGATTCGTTAATGGAACCTCAGTTCCGCAGTCAACTGGCAGCACTCACCGACAGCTTCACGGATACACCTCTGCCAACCAACGTCACGTCTACGCATCCGAACCCGAGTGCCTTGTGTGACTATCTGCTTTCCCTATTGCCCAAGCAACGCGAGAGTGCTCTTTTTCCGGGCAAAGAGACGCTGTTATCGCCCAGGATAGCACCGCTCCACGCGGCTAACATTGGAGGCAATATAACATTCTCATTCGACAATGCAATGAAGCTTCAATGGCCACCAAAGGAGATATTCATCATTGGCGCCACCGGATTCCTGGGCACCGTTATCCTGCAGCAGTTACTCGAGCGAGGCGTTGAAAGAGCGGTTTGTCTTGTGCGAGCCGATGGCTTCCCCTCAGCGGTGGAGCGATCTCTCAAGAAGTACGATCTCTGGAAAGACAGTTACAAGCGCGCGCTACTTCCCGTCGTTGGCGACATGACAAGGCCCAACTTTGGGATCGAGCCATCGGTCTTTCGTGGGATTGCCAAGGTCGTGGATGCTATATGCCACATAGGAGCCTTGATGGACAACTCTCCATGTTCACCCACGGTCGCTGCCCTCAACGGCGACATCACCCGCGAAATCCTGCGTTTTGCATCCCTTTGTCGTGGAAAGTCTATCCATATCATCTCATCATCCCCCGATCCCCGAGAAAACCTGACTTCCATGTCGATGGCTCATAGCATGGTAGTAGAGGCGAGGTCTCGCGGCGCGAAAGCATCCATAATACGGCTACCTCTGGCTTTCGTGTCTTCAGAAACAGGCCATTTCAATCCTAGACCCGACAACTTCTTGCATCACCTGCTCGCCGGGAGTCTTTTGATGGGCAAATTTCCGTCTTTGGATGGCAACATGTCAAGATGGATGTCGGTCGATCACCTAGGCAAGGCTGTCGCAGTTGCGATGATGGAGCATGCTTCTTTGCTCGAAAGCGATGTCACTTTTACAAATACGCAGCCAATGAGCTTCAAAGACCTCTGTTCGACAATGTTTGCGGTGTGCAATCCTCAGATTGTTCCCCTGGACGAGTGGCGTCGCTCTGTTCTGGTATCGGCTGTCTCGAATCCAACAGGCCAGCTAATTCGTCTTGCCGATGTTCTGAGTCAGCTCACAAACCAGCAGGTAGTTGAACTCTTCAATGCTGCCGCCGTGGACAAGCCGCCGTTGGATGGCCATGTCTGGGGCGATGACATCTTGCCCGCGCCTTTGATTCGGGAGAAGCAGATGCGGAAGTACATTGGCCGCATGTATCTAGATATGAGCCGGGAAAATACTGTCGGTGTCACAGTTCGCAACCAGGAAACCGGAATGCCGCCTCGGGACTGCCCTCGCACCACCGACTCGGCTGCAAGCAGCCCTCCTACAAGATACCCCGTTGCCCTCTCTCCGCTTCGCCGTGTCTTGTGTCCATCCCTCAACTTTTATCCTCCAAATTCTCGTCTCGATCGTTTTGAGGCTGCGTCCAAGTTCTTCAACAATATTCCATGGTGCTCTCGAGTCATCAATGAAACCTCACCATCGGATGGCCCGATTCCGGGCCATGGCCAAGCATTTACATTCATTCCGCACTGCTTCAATCCGGTCAGCGTCCGACACGAGCAATTCCTAGGCTCGACACTCTCCCATGAGCCTACGGCTATGGCCCATGGTGATGAAGAGCACGGTGCTCGCCACGAAAGCAACCAAGGGCCTCCTCTACGACACATGTTGTCTCTCTTCCGACCATCTGACCTCAGCCACGTTGAAGATCCCACGCGGCCTATACTCCGTGTCTCAACGCTACTTGCATTCGGATCTGGGACGTCAGGTTACGAAGGCATTGTAGCCGGCGGGCTGATCGCAACAGTGCTTGACGAGAGCCTCTCCATCGTCAATGAGCTCAACTCAGCCCTGGGTAAGTCAGGGCCCGCGTTCTCCTCTGTCAGCGTCACCGCGTCCTTGAACGTGAGGTTTCTGGCTCCGCTTCCTGTGACCGAGGAAGCCGTTTGTGTGACGACTTGGATAGACAAATTCGAACATCGCAGGACTACCATGAAGGGGGAGATGGTGGATTCTACAGGAAACATATTCGCTACAGTGGATAGCATATGGGCAAGCGTACCTGGTAAAAACTAGTTGAAGAAGGTGCTCGAGGATGTTGATTCGCTGATAGCCGTATTATTCTGTTTTTTTCTTTCATCTTCATCTTTTCTTTTTCTTTTTTCGTACTGCATCTATTTCTCTGACGTTGTGTGAGGACATTCAACTGTCTTGTCATCATATCGAAACTACATTATACAGCATTTCTACAACTTCCAGCTTGGCACACATCATCTCTATTGACGGAGAGATACAAGGAGTTTCAGAGCTCTAACTTAGTCCCGATCAGCACAGCACATTGACTCAGTATCTCCGACATGGGGTGTTGAGACATCCTCGACCCGTGTCTCTCTCTCTCCTCTCAGGTATTTGCTTTCAATGCCGTACCCAAGATGCCAAGGCCGAGAATGTGACGCAACGTCGTCGGCACTTGTGCCGCTGAAACACACGGAAAATTGCATTTCTGCCTGACCGGACAGGACGCCGTGGTACATCGAAAGGACGCTCTTGGCTACATTGCAACGTGAGACGGTGTCGGTCAATGTCTCGGCCATCTGCCTCGATGCCCAAGCGTGACGGATGTTTTTAGAATACTCGCGGCCGCCCCGCTGACATCGCAGCTGCAGCTTCCATGGCATGGCTTGCAGGGCGGAAGAGGAGAGGAGTCGTAAGACCTGAGCTGAATCTTGCAGGTAAGAAGTGCACATCTCGTGTCTCAGCGCCACATCATGGCGTCCCTTCTCAAGTGTGTTTCCCAGGTGGCCTCTTTAGACGAGTGGCCTGCAGTAGTCTAGGTACGAGAACGGTGAATGCTACACCTTGTCTTGGAGTCTCCGTCTCAGCAGACAACAACCTAGACGTCTTACCCGGAGAGGGGGGGCAGATGAGCCGAGAACATCCGTCCAAACATGGAATGGTCTTTCTGCATTCATGCAATGTGACGGCCCGAGTCCCTAGCAGACTCTGCACTGGGAAGACCCCTCTTCTCTTCAGCACTTTATTTCGCAAGACCTGCCTATACAGCCCCGTTACACATGGTCATTCCATTGGATCGCTGCAGGGCCTATCCCTGGAAGCACGGCAAGTATGAGAGCTGAACGGGCAGGAGGCTTCTCCGGCTTCTCCGATGCAAAAAGACAAGCATGTCGTAATGCATCCGTTGACAATCAAAATATTCGGACCAAGGGCAACTTAATCTCTTCACTGTATCGTGTCTGCCTTGGCTATTTTGCTCTTCAACATCGCAAGATACCATGGTAGTGATACCTTCTAGAGTCGCCATCTCGGTGAGCAATGATGTGGTCCTAGATGCCGAGCTTGATCCCTGACCATACAATAGAACGAAGGCAATTGCATCATAGAGAAGATGACAACCGGTAAGGACAAGGCGTACGGCGTCGTGAAGACGAACGGCGCTGCGACGACGAATGGAATTTCCAAGACGAATGGAGTTCCCAAGGCCAACGGTATCACCTTGAACGATCGGAACTTGCCAGCAAACAGCAAGACCCTCACGCAATCCGAACTGAAGCAGATATGGCAATGGAACGCGACAGTGCCCACCTCAATCCAGCGATGCGTCCATGAAATAGTCGAGGAAAAGGCTCGATATCAACCTGCCGCAATGGCCGTGTGCGCCTGGGATGGTGACCTTACCTATGCTATGCTGGATCAGCTTTCAACCGTGCTGGCGGCTCGGCTGATTGAACATGGCGTTGGCGCGGATTTTCTAGTTCCGCTGTGCTTTCACAAATCCAAGTGGACTCCGGTTGCAATTCTCGCCGTTCTCAAGGCAGGCGGTGCCTTTGTCTTGCTGGACCCGTCGCTTCCAGAGCAACGCCTGCGATCCATTGTCCAGCAGCTCGATGTCAACCTCATACTAGCTTCCGACTCAAACAAAACGTTGAGCTCCAAGCTGGTGTCCGAGGGTAGCTCGGTCCTTGTCATTGATCAACACTTGGTTTCGGAGCCGGAAACTAGAGACAATCTGCAGGCTCCAGCTGTCCATCCCGGATCGACTTGCTACGTCGTCTTCACTTCCGGTAGCACGGGTACGCCAAAGGGAATCATGATCACCCACGAAAATGCTGCATCAGCCATGCATCATCACGTCCCACGCCTGGAGCTTACCACCGAGACACGCATGTTTGACTTTGCTTCGTACAGCACCGACGTGTCAATCAGCAACCTCTTCCTGGTCTGGGCAGCTGGAGGGTGTCTGTGTGTGCCGAAAGAGTCGGACCGAAACAACAACCCGGAGAAGAGCATAGTAGATCTGCGAGCGAATGCGATTGACATAACTCCCTCCCTGGCCCGTCTAATGTCCCCAGCCAGCATACCGGAGGTGAAGCTCATCATCTTCGGGGGCGAAGCGCTGCGGGTTGGGGACGTGGAACGTTGGTGGGGTAAAACTCGAATCGTTCACGAGTACGGATCGAGTGAGTGTACGCAGAACAGCACCATGAATTGCAGCGCAGCCTGTCCGGAAGATGTCGTCCGCATCGGCACGGGTGCTGGCATGGTCACCTGGGTGGTGGACCCGGAAGATCACAACATACTTGTCCCACCCGGAGAAATCGGAGAGCTTCTACTGGAAGGCCCCCTAGTTGGCCGCGGCTACATGAACGACCCAGACAAGACGGCAGCCGCCTTCATCGAAGCCCCGGCGTGGCTCCGGCGTGGCGGGCCAGGTGGTGGTGGACGTCAGGGCCGGCTCTATAAGTCGGGTGACCTTGTTCGTTACAACAAGGATGGAAGCCTGACCTTTGTCGACCGAAAGGACGGTCAGGCCAAGGTCCGCGGCCAGAGAATCGACTTGGGTGAGGTCGAGCACTGGGTGCGTGCTGTCATCCCCGGGACCACCGAGGTTGCGGCTGAAGTTGTGTCGTTGCCAGGCGTTGATCGTGCGTCCTCGACCTTGCTGGTATTTCTTCAAGCTAGTGAACGTCTTGCGGACCTGCATCAGTGCAGAACGAATGCTCCAGAGATAGTCCGCCTCCCTGCTGATGTCGAGGACAAGCTGGCTCACCACTTGCCGAGCTACATGATACCTTCAGGGCTCGTGTTAATGGATGAGCTTCCAAAGACGGCGACTGGCAAGATGCACCGCTCACAGTTGCGCGAGGCCGGCTTGGTCTTGTCAAAACAGCAACTGGCCGAAGCGCGGGCCTCGGAGCAGTCTTTGAAGCAACAGCCAACCTCACCTACCGAAAGTCTCTTGCAGGGGATATGGGCTCGCGTGCTAGGGTTGAAACCCTCCAATATTGGGCTAGACGACAGCTTCTTCCATCTAGGAGGCGACTCCATTGCCGCAATGAGGGTTGTAGCGGAGTTGCGCACTGCCGGTCTCTACATTGCTGTCGCCGATATCCTGCGATATCGTCGGCTGAGACCAGTCGCCGCCACTGCAGTTTCACTAGCCGAAACAACCGGCAGTGAGATTCCAGCCTGCAAGAACTCTGGTCCTGTTCAACAATCTCTGTACCAAGAGCGAACATGGCTGGTGGAGCAGAGCTGTCCCGGACAGATCTGCTACCTGAAGCCTTGCGCAATACGCCTGCGAGGGCCGCTCCAGCTTCAAGCACTAAACGCTGCACTGAATGCTATGAAGGAACGTCATGGGTCGCTTAGGACTACGTTCGCGACGCATGGCCAGATTCACATCCAACACGTCCAGCCGTTTCAGCGGAAGGAGCTCACCGTCATCGATGTCTCCTCCGAAGGGCGACTCAGAGAGGCTTTAGACAAGGACCATACTACCCCTTTTGACCTGGGAAGCTCGGCCTGGAGGGCTTCTTTATATCGCTGCGGCCCCAACGATCATGTTCTGTCCATTGTGCTACACAACATCATCGTGGACGGCTGGTCGATGGCGGTTCTCAGCCGGGAGCTAACGGCTTGCTACTCTGCCGCAGTCCGTCACCAGGACCCCTTGTCACAATTTGAACCACTGGCTATACAGTACAGTGATTATGCTACCTGGCAGAGGCGGCAAGTTCAGACTGATGAGCATCAGCGACAACTCGACTACTGGACCAGACATCTCGACTCCAGCGTTCCTGCCGAGCTGCCCCTAGACAGGCCGCGGCCGGCTGAACCCTCCTGCCATGCTGAAATTGAGGGCTTCGGGATAAGTGATGCTCTGTATGGCCTTGTTCAGCGATTCTGCAAGGAAAGAGATGTCACATTACCGATTGTCATGGTTTCTGCTCTGGCTGCAACACACTATTGCCTCACCGGAGTCGGGGACGCCACGATAGGCTCTGTGTGTTCGAGTCGTGATCGTCTAGAGCTGAAGAGCCTGATAGGATCACTCGTCAATCTATATCCCCTCAGAATAAAGGTGGAAAATGAAACGTTTGACAGCTTGGTCCAGCAGGTTCAGGAGACGACGACTGCTGCCTTTGCCAATCAAGACGTGACGTGGGGGGAGATTTCTGCGAAGCTTGGGCAGGGCAAACCTACGCCTCTTGCTCCCCCTTTCCGGATGGTCTTTACTTTCAACAACACCGACGATTTGCCAGATTTCACATTCGAGGGCGTCGAGTCACAAGTGCTGGATACGTTGGTGACGGAGAGGGAGGACATTGAGTTCGTCATCAACCAAAAAGGCCAGTCCCTGCTGGGTCAGGTGTTTTACGCGACCGATGTCTACGAGAGAGAGAGCATTGCCAAGATGACGGGCATTTTTCTGGATGTACTGGAGCGGGGGCTCCGTAATGCTGAGCAACCTATTTCCGCTGCCGCCGCCGCTGTGGGTGTCGGAGAGGTGAGGTGAGGTGAGGTGAGGTGTTTGATGCAAGTTCAAACCAGGCATGGGTTGTGCGGGGCTGGATGACTGAAATGCGGCTGCATCAGAAGCATTCAAAGGCTAGTTTTAAAGAGAAATAACCTCATTTTGCAGTTTCGATGAAGTGATCTGCATGCTCAATCCACTTACAACCTTGGGAGGTGTCCATGGCGGGGATGCAGCACACACGATGTCACGCTAACAAAGCCCGACAAGACGCAAGTCGGTCTACTTGGGTGAAGTTATTATTATCTGCCCGAGGAAGGGACTTTACTTTTGTAAATTATTTTAATCTTTGCGGTGCAGTCTCGTAACTGAGCGGCTCGTTGGCTTATTATTCGCGCAGCAAGTCTGTGTCAGCGGGCGCATGTCCGCTTTTGGGCATTCCGCAAAGCTGCCGCCGGGGACATGCATGGCGGAAGCAAAGGCGCGGGTTGACTCATTCAATATAACAAGACTTGGGTTCAATCACAATCCCAATACTTGGGTTAAATCAGAATCCAACGCCGTTCTTCTTCGCCTCCAGCTACTGCTACACTGACACTTTATTGTGTGCAGCTGGTGTGCGCCGATTGTCGGCGATGCTGTCTGTCTGTACATGCCGTCATAACCTTCAAGGTGGGGGGAGGAGGGGCACAAGTTGCACCAAGAAAGAAAGACCCCTCCCCCTCCCCCTCCCTCCCTCGTCATGAAAATCTAGACAAACAAGCTTAATACAACTGCCGCATCGTCCCATCGCTGATTTGCCTCTGCGGGCCAATCCCATACCATACCATCCCATCCCGTCTATTCATCCATCCAGTCATCCAGCCATCCAGCCATCCAGCCAGCCATCCAGCCATCCAGCCAGCCATCCAGCTATCCAGCTATCCAGCTATCCAGCTATACATCCACAGATCCCCTCTCGTGTCCCTCTTTGGCCAGCCTCTATCTAGTAATATACCCTTGACCCGGAACGTTACTCTCGCGTTGCAACACTACATAAACAGCCCCTCGTCGTGACGCCTGAGCTTCGAAATTCTCCTCGTCCTCCCTTTCTCTACCCCAGCCCCAGCCTGCCAGGCATTGCCAGTATACTCTAACCCAACAGCCTCGCCACCCACCTCCGCCATGCCCTCCCGAGCAGACATCACCTACTTTGGCGCCGGCCCGGCCCTCCTCCCCAGCGACGTCCTCGAGACGGCCGCGCAGGCGCTCCTCAACTTCCAGGACACCGGCCTGGGCATCGCCGAGCACTCGCACCGCTCCGAGCTGGCCACCAAGATCATCAACGAGGCCAAGGCCGACCTGGCCACCTACCTCGACATCCCCGACGACTACGAGGTGCTCTTCATGCAGGGCGGCGGCACCGGCGAGTTCTCCGCCGTCGTCTACAACCTCGTCGGCGCCTGGGTCGCCCGCAAGCGCCGCGCGCTCTTCGCCGCCCTCAAGAAGTCGGAGACGGACGAGGCCAACGACCCGGCCCTGGCACAGGAGCTGCGCGCCGCCGTCGACCGCGACCTGAAGCTCGACTACGTCGTCACCGGCGGCTGGTCGCAAAAGGCGGCCGCCGAGGCCGCACGCCTCCTCGGGCCGGAGCACGTCAACGTCGTGGCGGACGGCCGCGGCGCGGACGGCAAGTTTGGCGCCATCCCGGACGAGGCCACCTGGAAGCTTTCCAAGGACGCGGCGGCGGTCTACTACTGCGACAATGAGACGGTCGACGGCGTCGAGTTCCAGGGCTTCCCCGAGGTGCTGGCGCCGGGGCCGGACGGCGAGGGCCCGGTCGTCGTCGCGGACATGTCGTCCAACATCCTCTCCCGCAAGATCCCCGTGCGCAACTTTTCGATCATCTTCTTTGGCGCGCAGAAGAACCTGGGCTCCACCGGCATCACCGTCGTCGTCATCAAGAAGAGCCTGCTGCCTCCGAACCTGTCCCAGCCCTCGGCGACGCTGCTGCGCAGCCTGGGCCTGCCCATCCCGCCCATCATCTTCTCCTACGAGACCATTGCCAAGAACAACAGCCTCTACAACACGCTGAGCATTTTTGAGTATTTTTTTTTTCCCCCCCCCCTTCCCCGGTTGTCAATCGCACGACCCGAATACGCTAACCCCCCCTTGCGCAGCGTGTACATTGCCGGCCAGGTCCTGAAGAAGCTCCTCAACACGTACCCGGACCGCGTGGAGGGCCAGGAGCAGGTCTCGGCGAAGAAGGCCGAGCTCGTCTACGGCGCGCTCGACGCCCACCCCGATGTCTACAAGATCGTCCCGCAAAAGAACGTGCGCTCGCGCATGAACGTCTGCTTCCGTGTCGCCAAGGGCGGCGACGTCGACGAGACGGAGAAGAAGTTCCTCAAGGAGGCGACGGCGCTGGGTCTGACCGGGCTGAAGGGCCACCGCTCCGTAGGAGGCGTGCGTGCTTCTCTGTACAACTCTATTCCTCTGGAGGGTGCCGAAAAGCTTGCCAAGTTTATCAACGACTTTGCCAAGGCATGAGTGGTGCTGGGTGAGGTGGTTTGAGGAGATTTGGAGGACCGGTCAACCGCAAGCTAGCCTGCGAATTCCACTTGGCCTAGACGGTATAATGCTGAAAATCACAAGTAAAAGTATGAATCTGCCTTCTATAGTATGAGGAAAATAAACCTTTTCGAACTGCCTCTCGGTTACTGTTGGAAACAACTGAGCACTTTCCCATGTCGCAAACCCTCGGAGAGCATGAAATCTTCGTGCATGGTGGCTCCACCAAAGCTCAACCCTGACTCTTCAACCTCAGCTCTACACAGCGCATCGAGCAGCTTAGCTGCATCGCCAAGGACAGAAACCGGAATTTTAATGCGACGATGACATAAAGATGCCGCGGCCAGGCTCATTGATACGCGGACTTGCTTCTGCAGCACGTTGGACGACAGGCCATTTGTCTCGTCCCTCTGCACACTACCAGCGACAAACGCCAGCGGTCTATCGGAGACATCTATCAACCTCTCATCATTGCTGTACTGAGCGTCGTAAGCCCGGATTTTCGCGCACCGCAGATACCATATACGCCCTATCCTCGGCGCAAGGAAAAGCCGGGATAGCCGTGATCCGCGTATCAGGGCCATCATGTCTCGAGGTCAGTCCTTCGCCCCGCCCGCAACCCCCATAATCCACAGCCTCACCCTCGATTTTAGATATATAAAAGCTTGTGTCCTTCCAAGCCACCCCCGAAACCACGGTTCGCCGCTGTCCGCACGCTCCTGCACCCCGAGCCCTGCGACGCGTCCCCCGTTGTGCTCGACTCCTCCGCGCTGGTCCTCTACTTCCCCGCGCCCGCCACTGTCACCGGCGAGGACGTGCTGGAGCTGCACGTGCACGGCGGCGCCGCCACCGTCAAGGCCGTCCTGGCCGCCCTCCCGCGGTGCGCGGGACGCGTCCGCCACGCCGAGCCGGGCGAGTTCACGCAGCGCGCGTTCGTGCACGACCGGCTGGACCTGGCGCAGGTCGAGGCGCTCGGCGAACGCGCTGGCCGCGGAGACGGAGCAGCAGCGGCGCGCCGCGGTGCGCGGCAGCTCCGGGCCGGCTGGGCCGCACGTACGAGGGCTGGCGCGCGCGGCTGCTGCTCGCGCGCGGCGAGCTCGAGGCGCTGATCGACTTCGCCGAGGACCAGCACCTGGACGAGTCGCCGGCGGACCTGCTGGCCAGCGTGGCGCGGCAGGTGCGGGAGATGCGGCGGGGCATCGCGCGGCACGAGAGAGGTGCGGAGAGGAGCGAGCTGCTGCGGAGCGGCATCCGGATCGCGTTGGTGGGGCCGCCGAACGTGGGCAAGAGCTCGCTGATGAACTTGGTGGTCGGCCGGGAGGCGTCGATCGTGTCGGGGGAGGCGGGCACGACGCGCGACGTGGTGGAGGCGAGCCTGGACATCAGGGGGTACCTGTGCTCGTTCGCGGACACGGCCGGCTTCCGGACGAACGGGGAGGGCGGCGGCGGCGGCGGCGGCGGCGGCGAGATTGGTGCGGTGGAGCAGGAGGGCATACGACGGGCCAGGAGCAAGGCCGAGGAGGCGGACATCGTGGTCGTGCTGGCATCCGTCGAGACGAGCGCCGCCGGCGAGGCTCACATCCGATACGACGAGCAGACTCTGCAGCTCGCCGCCGAGGCGGACAGCCGTCTCGTGCTGGTCAACAAGCGGGACGCGGTCGACCCGGAGACGCTGCGAGCGCTGCTCTCCGGCTTCCGGACGAAGCTGCGCGGCAAGCTGCAAGGCATCGACGTCCATGCCGTGTCCTGCAAGGAGGCGCAGGACGGCAGTAGCAGCACCACCACCGGCGGCGCGGTCGGGGACGGCACGGACCCCGGTGGCGTCCACGCCGTCATCGACGTGCTGGCCGGGCGCTTCGCGGCCATGACGACGCTGCCGGCGGGGCAGCAGGACCTCCTCGGCGTGACGGAGCGCCAGCGGCAGCTGCTGGCGGACTGCCGCGGCCACCTGGAGGCGTTCCTGGCGGAGGCCGAGGCGGAGGAGGCGGACAGCGTGCTGGCGGCTGAGTTTCTGAGGTACGCGGCGGACTGCCTGTCGCGCATCACGGGCCGGGGCGAGGGCGGCGATGTCGAGGAGGTGTTGGGGGTGGTGTTTGAAAAGTGAGTAGTATCCTTTTCTCGCGTGTGCTGAGATGGTTTTGCTGACTTGAATATAGGTTTTGTGTAGGAAAATAAAGTGGTAATTCTGCAAGATTTTAAACGAGCTTGTCCTATCCGCTCTGAAAAGTCATTTGATTGTTTTTTTTTTCTAGATTTATTATGTACAATATTGTAAGGATATAGAAACTACCCCCTTTCCCTTTCTCCCAACAACCTCGCCTTTTTCTCTTCCTCCATCCTCCCAACCCGCTCTTCTTCACTTCGCCGCCGCCGCCGCCGCCGCCTCACTCTCCGCCCTGTACGCCTTGGCCAGGCCGCCAATCTTGTCCGCCGCGGCCTTGAGCTTCCCCGGGTCCGCGCCCTGGATCGCCGCCTGGCCGTGGACCCGGACCAGCCCACCCTCCTTGAAGCACAGGAACGTGGGCATGGCGCTGACGCGGTACTCGGACACGACCGGGCGCAGCGCGGCGTCGTCGACGTTGACCTTGGCGAAGGCGAAGCTGCCCGCGGCGGCGTGCTCGGCGGCCAGCTTCTCAAAGGCCGGCGCGATGGCCTTGCACGGCGGGCACCAGGTGGCGAAGAAGTCGACCATGACGTAGCGGTTGGCGGCGAGGAGTTGCCGGAACTCCTCGGCGGTCTCGACGTGTTGGACGGTCATGGGGGATGTCTCTATTTCTTTTTTTTTTCTGGTCGTCGAGTGCGGGGGCGGGGGGGGAGGGGTATGCGACGGGTGAATAGGCTTTGTTTTTAACGGCAGATTTTTCGATGCCCAGCTGTGAAAGTGAACTTTAATGATGACGGTGAATATAGATGCTCTGTTGTTGCTGAAATACTCTCGAGATGAGGAATTCGGACGAGTTTTAAACTCGTTGTTGGGTGGTGGAATTGGATGGAAGATGGGGTCTTCTCCAGGAGCTGTGCTCCGTCAGCATGTGGTGATTCCAAAACCCATTGTGATGGGGTCGGGAAGTATAGGGTAGCTTTTTTTGTTTCTGATTTCAAAGCCAGCAATTTGTCCGGTTCTCCAGGGCTGCTATACAGCATTAGCCAGGCAGGAAACAATGTACAGCATCTAATGTCCAGGCGTAGGTAGCCGCATCTCAGAAACGCCGGATAAAGAGCGACACTGTGCCTCTTCCACACACAAAAAAAAAAAAGGTAAAAGAATCCTCAGCATGTATGACTTTATTATCGACGATGAAAACGGTAAAAAAGAAAGCATCCTAAGGATGCTGGCGGTTGCTCTCCCGCCGGGAATTGAACCCGGGTCTCAAGCGTGACAAGCTTGCATACTGACCACTATACTACGGAAGATGTGAACAACTGTATTCAGCTGTCGTAGTGCGGATTGAAACATCGCTCGGAATATTCAGTATATAAAGTTCTCAGGGCCCCGTCCACCGTCCGTACGCCTTACTCGCCCACCCATGACATGCTGCCTCTGTTGCGTCCGTCTCTGGATAACGCGCATATGTCATTCGATGACAATTCTTGCTGCACAATGGAAATTCTTACTGTGCATTCCTCGCCCACTTTACGGCACATATACTTGTCAATCCTGTAAGCCTGCTCTATCCCTACAGCTCATCGTGACTCTTTTTGCCCTCCAAATCCTCCATCGCCATAATCTTGACCACCAGACTCGTCCACCCCGTGAAATGCTGCGTCCGCTGCCCTGCGCCCGTCTCCGGGTTGTACTGCTCCCATGCGAAGCCCGTCTCCTTCCAGCTGTTATAAACAGTATTGACAAGGTTCTTGCGTAGGCGAATGTACAGGTCGCGCGCCTTTTGGCGGTTCGGGCCGCTCTGGGTTGCGAAATACTACACTTGTCAGCCTGATACTTCATGCGTTTGCTGTTGGCGGGCACTTACGTGAAGCTGTTTCACAGCTAGGTAGTTCATGGGCATCCAAATGGGGCTGCGCCAGTAATTTTCCTCCGTTCCGTAGAACTCGGACTGCTTGCTCAGACTACGAATGCCGTACGGACTGAAGAGGTGCTCTTCATCACCGAGAAGGTCTAAAATATGACCCAGCTTCGGATCCTTGGGCTTCATCAGCCCAACGAGGAAGGGCATGATGGATATGTAGCCCTTGTGGCAGACGAGCGTGTGCTCCTCAAAGTCGTCGATGGAAGCATCACAGTAGCAGCCCTCCTTCTCAGACCAGTGCAAATCATTCAGGTTGTGCTCAATGGCCTCGAGGTTTTTCTCCATATCAGCAACATCCTCGGCAATGCCAAGAGCATCGGCAATGTTAATCAGAGATTTGGTCATCAAACCAACCCAAGCAAGCAAGTCTACATGCAGCTCGCCAGGCGAAGGTGGGCTAGGCCGGGGGTAGTCGTCAAGACCACTCGTCAAGCAGTGTGTCTCGGTGCGGCCGCGCCAGCGATAAGCCTCGCGGCTGGAGAACGCTTCGCGATCGTACGTTTTGACATCGCCGCGCTGGGTGCGCCGGAACCACTGATACTGGCGCTGCAGCAGGGGATAAATGTTGCGCAGATAAGCCTCGCCGAGCTCAGTGTTTTTGAGGTGCGCATCATGCAAGGTGTCTTCCTTGCTCAGGGTCTCCTTGCTACTCTCGCCTGAACCGTTGAACTTGCGAAGTTGTTCCATAAAGTCTTCAATGACGAGGAAGAGCGTCGGTGGGTTCGCGTAATGAGGGTACTGGATCTGAAACTCGGGCGGAACTTTGCTCCGAGCTTCGTGTCCGAGGATCTGCTCACGCGGAATCCATCCATTTTCGTCCATGGTGTTGTACCAGCTTTTGACAACATCCAGAGCGAGATCCATATCCCAATCAGCGATAGGCATGAGGTGAAAACCTTCATCCCAGAGGAACCCACGTGGAAAGAATGGGCGCGAGGGAACACTGGTGAAGAGTTCGTACGGACCCTCAAGGGCTGCTTTTTGGCGGGCTCTGGCCTCGGCAGCACCCTCCCAAAAACGCTCGTCGTCCTCCTCGTATTCTTCTGCGTACGAGCGATCAATAATCTGCTGGCCGTGGAAGTATCCAACACCACCAAGGAGATTAGAAAACATGCTCTTGCCGAACGGCAGGTACTTGCTGCCATCGAAGGGGGCCTTGAAGTCGAAGATCTTGGAGAATCGCTGACCAAACATCTCCGATGTCTGCTTAATTTCTCTTGTAACATCCGATGAGCTTAATTCCTTACCAGCGGAAGCGGAGGAGAAGATGACGTCGAATTCGAATTCGCCTTGGAAGTTCTTTTGCACCACGTGCGCATTACCGGCACCAGGGTTGTTGGCTATGCGGTAAACCTGCCACGGGAACGGCGCATTATCCTCCTCGTAGTCGTGCTGTATCTCCATTGCAGCAGTCTGGAGTAGTTTGAATACAGCCGCCTTACTCTGCCAAAGCTCATGCTCGGAGAGCCGCAGGCTGTGCACCAGAGTAGTGTCTGTCTTGCGTCTCTTGGCTAGGTCATGGTCCGTCGTGGGGTGCTTGCCCTTGCCCTTGGTGACGATCACAGTATAATCGCCCAGCGACTTGGAGCTTCCCTTGAGGGAAACGTCGCCTGTGTATCCAAACTCGGCGCTCTCCGTCTCGACGGCAAGTTCGTCGTCGCCGTCCTGGGCGATGTAGTAGTAGAGCATAGTGTTGACATCCTTGGGTGCACCCTCGCGAGGCACACCCTTGATGCGCGCAGCCCAGCTGCCTCCGTGGTCGCCGCCGGGAACCTTGATAAAGGATGTCGTGATGTCGATCGAGTTGCCCTTGTCGTGGATGGTTTGAATGCCGCCGCGGCGGGCATCGAACTCGTCCCAGCCGTAGCCATGAGCATGCTCGCCTTGCTCGCAGGTGTATCGGAAGCCTATTTCTATCAGTACAACTGCTGTGCTGGTATCATCGTATGCTTTGCCATACCTTCCTGTACGTCGCCGTAGGTGTCGACCTTGGACCACATCAAGCCTGTCCACAGGCCGTCAGGTATTCTTGGCCGAACCCCAAAGTACAGATTAGGCTTGTACGGTCCCCATAGAAGGCTCTGGTTGTTCTGACGTCCAATTTCCGCCGTGAGAATCGACTCGCCTTCAGCGACGGCCGTTCCAACGGCCACTGCCGCCGCGATCCATTGCGCGAGTCGCGCCATCCTGGCCATGAGCGAGGCGGCAAGTAAGTCGTGGCTTTGCAATCAATTCTGCCTAGAATTGAATCTCCGACAGTTTATCCCCGAATTCCAAGAGTCGTCATTGGCAATTCCGACCGAGCGTTTGTCGTTGGGGACACGGTGTAACTGGGAAACAGGAACGCTCTAGCGCAATTCACTATGGAGTTATCAGTGGCGCAGATCAGTCCAGCAATGCAGAGCAACCGCCCATGATCACCGCAAGACAAGGGTTCGAGAACTTGTAGTTGATAAATACGGATTGAAAATATATACAAAATAAATGTCCCAGAAGCTGCTGGTATCATACCGTCACTTGAAACCCACATCGAAAGACGGCAACTTTACCCCTGGCGCCTGCTGAGCCACATCCGCTACATATCTAGCGCTGCGCCATGGTGTTGTGGCTTTGCTATGTAACTAGGTAGGTAGTTGTTCGTCCAAGTGTTCGTCATCACAACAGTCTCTTCAACATCAACTCGCTTGCCCCAGCACGTATTTCCTGGCATGAGCAAACATTTTTTGGAGCTTCACACCCTCAACCTCGCTCAACGAGCGCTTCAGGCTCTCATCAGCCGTCAGGCAGGCCTTATTGCCGCCTAACATTGTCCACGTCGACGTCTGGATTACCTCAGGCTCGACGACGAATTCTTGGAAATTCCCAAACTCCCATTCGTTCTTCTCGAGAAACTTGTTTTGTACAAGGCCGCCATTGAACCAGAGCGGACTTCCGTCGACACCTAGATGCAGCAGCTGCGGCGCGCAAATTGTGTACGAAGCCGGTGCTTTGCTGGATGACCTTTTGAGTTGGTCGGCGTCGGGCTCGTCTTTTTCGGAGGCCTCATTCGCCTCCTCGCTGTCTTCTGCGATGCCCATGACGGCGACGCCGCCACGATGGAACGCGTAATCCGTGTCGCCCACAAGCTCCCAGCCAATCCAAAAGGTTTCCTTGTCACCTAACGGGGCCAGTTAGCTTTGGATGCGCTGCTACGATGAAGCTGCCGACTTACCATAAACCATGTCATAAACGCCAACCAAGTCCTTCTCCTTGTTGCCATCTCTCTCGGGGCCATTCATGCGGCAGACGATGAGCATGGCGATGAAATGGCGCCACTTGTCTACAACCACAACTCCCGACTCTTGCATGTGTCCGCTCTCGCCCTTCCAATACCGGCTCGCAAGGACCGCCGGCGAGATGGGCGTGGGCAACACCTTTCTGAGCCAGTCCTGCTTCCACTCCTTCCAAAGGGCCCGGTCTTTGAAGAACATCGCGCCTGTTCGCTGGTAGTCTTGGTCATCGAACAGAGTTTCGGGGTCGTGGAAAAAGAGGCTGTCAGCATCGATGAAGATGACCTCGCGAAAGCTGGAAAACAAGATTGCAAAAGGCTTCACTGCCCAGCCCGCCAACTTCCAGCCGTTGTCATCGACCATTGGGGCAATCTCGCGGGTAACAACACCATCGAGGCCGGCGAGTTCCTCCTGCACCTCGACGCTCAGATCATCGTTGTCCAAGTACATGACCTCGATGGGCAGGCTGCACCCGACATCTCGCAAGCTATGCACAAGGGTCTTCAAGTGTGGTGCCTGGGTGTTACCGGCGGTGATGACGATACCCCGACCGCCCTGCTTCAAGTTCAAGTGCAGCGTCATGTGGTCGGCAAAATAGGGTGCGGTCCAGCCGGCAATCAACCTTTCCAACTTGGTCATGAGAGCTTTGTACTTTTCGTACATGCGTATCGTCTGCTGAACTTCGGCAGTAGGCATCTTGTCCATTGTCGTGGCAAAGTATTGACGCATATAGGGAATCATGTCGGCTCTGATGAATGTCGAGTTGGTGCTATCTTGGACCAAGTGTAGCTGCTCCCAGGCGTCAAAGAGCTTGCGGTATTCGCGAGCGCGCAGTCCGATATTGCGGAGCTTCTCCTCGCCTGTTCCTTGAATGTCGTGCAAGAGGTCTTGGGCTTCCTTTTCGTTGGGAAGCAGACTGTCCACGCGGCGAAGGGCATTTTCAAAGTCCATGTTTCGTGTATTTTCCGCTTGTTGTTGGCTGTTAGGCTCCGGGTCCTGCAAATCGGTTGACGCAATCTCATCTTCAGCGTGCCCTCCTGGAGTTGCAATCACGGGCTCCTCCACTCTAGGTGCGGAGCGAGAGAGGTCGGACGCATCCGTTATTTGGTTCGCGCGGTCGACATAGAAGAGGATCAGGCATGCCGCGAACAAGCTGATCAACAGCAGCTTGACGCAACGAAGCATTCGCCGTTGCCGCCCGAGCTTGCCAAACTCGCGGCTGGGTGACAGGTGTCGGAAAACGGGTGATGTCAACATGAGGAACGGACAGACAAGCTAAAAAGGGGTGTGTTAAGAAGACCCGACGGGAATGGGAACAGAACTAAAAGCCTGGTATTCGAAAGTTTGCAGTCCGTCACGACATTGTGTGTTGTGTCGAAGCAGCAGTCAGTTTCCAATGTGCTGGTAGGTCTGGATCGACAAGAGACTTGAATCTGCACCCCACAAAGCTATTATAAAAAGTCCACTTGGAAGAAACGACATTGGAAAGGGCTAATGATAATAATACTAATACTACTAATAATAATAATAATTCTTGCCTCTGATTGATATGCGGATCCATCCCGAAACTCGTATTGGAGGCTGTGAGTTCAGGTCCACGCACGCATTATCTCGGCCGCCCTGACCACCACGATAGAGTCAAGGCTACAGCCGTTTTTTTTTTTTTCCTTCAGCTGTTCTATTTGCGGCGCTTCATCTGGAATATCTGTACTTTACACGAATCAAGCCACCAATAAGCACCCAATTAAAGCTGCAAGCAATGCTTGCTTTGAGTTTCCGACTCGTGAGAAACAGGCGAGTTGTTCAGCCACCTCACGACGGTGGGGCTGAAATCATGCCCTGATTTTAATAGTCAGGATACTCGTAGCCCACAATACGTTTGATTGTACCTGGCTTTCCTATCCCTTTGGATGTCACTCTCAATGGTAGCATGATGGACTCGAGGAATGTGCGTTTCGGTATTTACTTGACAAGCGTTCTTATGCCGTTGGATGTCCCTCAAGGGTCGTAGGTTCTGGTGGTGTTTTCTTCACATTATAAAGTACAGTTTCTGCCCACAAATACAAACTAGTCAGTGAGCACAGTGAGACTGAGATTTCAAGTAATAATCCCTGCGTTTCTGCACCGATGGCGTTGGTTGTACACCCCAGTGTAGTACGTGCAAAGACGCGCGTTGCGACTTTGCTCTCTATCAGCATGGCTTGAGGATGTCTCCAGAGCAAGGTCGAGTCGGATTTGCCGGACGAATGGGAACCTACCTACTCAAGCCTCCAGAGAGACAGACGTTCAAGCATAAACGGGTGCGGACGTGCAGAGCCCAAAGCGCGACCTGAGTTTATCAATGGCCAGATCAAGCAACCCAACTTGAACCAGCACATCGAAGCATCAAAGCGGAGTTGTGCAGCTTTCCCAATGCAGCACATCTTTTGCGCTAATAAAAGAAACAAAGCAAAAAAGAAAGGAAAAAAAAAAAGAAGAAGAATCCGTCTGCTTCTTGGTGGAAAGAGCCAAGAGCCTTCACAACGCGCTCGGCCGACAGGTCTCAGGTACGGCAACCAACCAGCCAACTAACTAACGAACTAGTTGGCGAGCGAGATGGACTTCCTCGGAGTATTTTATCCAGAAACTTGCTCGGCATTTTTCTCGAGGCCCTTGTTTGCGCGTGCGCCTTCAGCTCCAACAACGCATACGAGCGAAGCTCTTGGCTTGTCAAACGAGGCTTTCGGCTTTGTCTGGTCTAGTAAAAAAACCACTCGTCCACTGGCCATTCCAGAGGATTTGCTAGCTAGTTGAATTCTGGCTATATTTAGTTCCCACGCCAAGGGCGACCGCCCGATTTTGCAGAAATCGCGAGGTCCCATCGCTATCCTGTGTCCGAGCGAGGATGCAACAGCCGTGGCCGTCCTCTTCGCAGAGCAAGCCAGTTTTCGGAAATGGAAAAAAAAAAAAAAAAAAAAAAAAAAAAAAAAAAAAAAAAAAAAAAAAAAAAAAAAAAGAAAAGTTGGAGACCGCATATACTATGTTGGACGATAAGCAAGGTCTTTTATGATTCACGTTGCCCCTGAAATATTTCTGCACCCCGCTCTACGCATAAGGAACCAAAAAGGTCGGACGTCAGACGCTGGCGAACTACAGACGGATGGATGGAGGTCCCCTCCTTCACAGGCTGAAATTTAGGTTTCCTTCCTCGGCTGTTAGCGGACGCACCCATGTTTATTTCCCTGAGTTATGCCAGCATGCCACCGCACGGTTGAATTTCTAAAGATTTTCTCCGGGCCCGTTTTCCAGCGGTCGGCCCATCCACGTTTTAGTTTGAGGAACGTGGCTGGTTGTGAGCAAAACTCAGTTCAACCCCTTGTGTATAACGCGCTAGTTGACTAATAACTGACTGGTTAACCTGGTTAACTGACTGGCTCATTGACTGGCTGGTTAACTGGCTGAGAGGTTAACTAACTAACACCTAACCCACCAAGTGAACTGACTAGCTACAAGTAGCCAGAGAGCTACCCTATAGTTGAAGATATCTCTACCCTTCAATCAGCAATAACTTTAGCCTTCTAATTATGACTATATTAAGGACGCTCTCAGCGTGCGCCTAGAGCGCAAACCTCAGCACAAGAATGCGAATCGCGTCCTAATAATTTAGCAACATCTCACGTAGAGGCTGCCAGAGGGTGGGGGTTGGTCAACCCAAGTTGACTTCGTATACATCCTTGTCTAGAAAACGAGTTCTTGTCATCGGTTACGTTTTGGCAACGAAAATCCACCATCACTCTCGTTTAGCAACCCGTTCTAGCTTACCTCTCCAGCCTGCTTGTAATCCGGACTCTGACCTCTCCACGGATACTTCCCATACCCTTGCGCTTCTTGGGGTAGCCCACGAGACGAGCATGATGGATGGCCACGTCTTCTTTTGTGGTCTCATGCAAGTCCATCTCAAAAGACGTGACAAGCCGGGCTATCGTGAGGTACAACTCGGTCAAGGCAAGCCTGTGCATTCAGAGCGGTCAATCGATGCTGTTGTTGCAAGAGTCTTGTCACGAGCACGTACTGTATTCCGATGCACTGCCTGCTGCCTTTGGAAAAGTTCGTGAGGTACTTGTTCAGTGGAAATCCGTCTCGGGCCGCACGAGTCCACCGATCGGGGTCAAAGGAGAGAGCATCGGGGAACACGGACTCGTCAGTGTGGACAAAGTACGTAGACTGGCCCACGGGGGTCTTGAATCAAAAAGGAGCAGTAATCAGTACATCGATCGGCGCAGAACAGCGACAGTCCACGCAGCCAGCGCCACTTACTCCTGGGGGGATGGTGTAGACTCCATACTGGAGAGACTCGTGCGTCGCCACTCGCGGTGACCTATTAATGGGCCCGAAAGATAGGCGGCAGCTTTCGTACACGACACCAGTCTGCATCCACGTCAGCTTTTCACGGCAGAGCGCCGGCCCCGGGGGGGATTGCGGGGGGAGGGGGGGGGGGGGCGGCTTGATGGTCATACCAGGTACGGCAAGGGCTCCAGCTGGGCAAGCGAGTACTCCCTGCTCGGCCGGGACGGCAAGGACCGGAGCTCCTCGCGGAGTCTGAGCAGGTGCCGCTTCTCGTCGCTCAAGAGATGAAACATGCCGACGCTCAGCGCGCGCGCCGTCGTCTCGGTCCCCGCAATGGTCAGCGCCGCGCCCTCGTCCATCAGCCTGTCAATCTGCCGCTCCGGGGCCGGAATCTCCGCGTCCCCGGCCGCGGACACGATGATGCAGTCCGAGCCCTCCCGGCCCTGCTGCTGCTGCTGCTGCTGCTGCTGCTGCTGCTGCGTCCCCAGCGTCCGCAGGATGCTGCGCTTGATCCCCTCCTGCAGCGCGAGCAGCCCCGCCACCGCCGGCGCGGCCCTGCGGACGATGGCGGCCGGCATCGTCGTCTTGAAGAGCCGGACCGCGCCGGGGAAGAAGCGCGTGAAGTGGTACAACAGGTCGATGCCGAGGAAGCCCTCGGCGATGGGCGTCCGGAAGTCGGGCACGTCCAGGTAGTGGAGGCTCTCGCCGTACAGCCGCTCGGTGACAATGTCCGCGGCCAGGGCGGCAAAGGCCGGGTCCAGGGCCATGACCTCGTTGCTGTCCATGAAGCGGGCGGTGCGTTGGCAGAGCTTGTCAATGTGCGGGTGGATGATGCGGTGCTCCATGCCGGCGACGGCGCGCTTGGAAAAGTACTTTTGCAGGTATCCTCGTCGGGCATGGTGAAGGTCGTGATCGATGGTAGCCGCCGTCGCCGTGGGCAAGGCGAGGGCACCAACGGCCGCAGGGTCCTTGTTCACTCTCCGCGCGCTTCCCGTGTAGATGACACCATAGTAGTCGGAGTCTTTGATGTGTATCTCGCGAGGATTCACTCGGATGATGGGTCCTGGATGCGTGAGAATGGGGTCCGCTGGAGCAGCAATGGACGGGACAACTTGCCATATTTTGCATGCATACGCTGGATTTCCCATATATAGGCACCGTCACAAACAACGTCGAACCAGAACTCAACCAGACTTGTCATGGAGGCCAGGCGTGAACCCGGAATCCTGGCAAGTGGGTGAAGCGTGACATTGTAGATGCAGGTGCCGATGAACTGGATCAAGATGAGGAGAGCGGCGAACGAGACGTAGCGGAAGACTTGCTCCCAGGTAACTTGGAATAATTCTTGCATAATAACCCAAGATAATCTTTGGGGTTTCAAATCAAATCAAACTGTAGTTTGGATGAGCAGAGGGTAGTGGCGTGGTTGTATTTTCCTTCAGTCTCCTTGTCATGAAAGATGAAATACCAGAGGATCCCAAGGAAGCGGGGGAAACAGCACCGGAAGAGGGGTCAGGTAGATTCCTTCTCTGATGTACAGATTAAATCATCTACTGTAAGCTGCAGGATATCTGAGGTTTCCAAGGAAATGCAGCGCATACTGCAACCTCGGAAGCTACGTCATGTAGCTGCATGCAAGGGATCCGTCGGCCGGCAGCGGGGGTTTGCGATGAGTTCCCAGCATGTGAGGGGAGAATAACATGCTTGCGTCTGAGACAATTCCTTGCGAGCTTGGAACTTGGAAAATGTCATATCTACCATTTCTCCGATGTTTAGGAGTGGTCACATCGGAGACTCATCGATTGGGGGGGGGATATAACTGGGCAGCAAGGACTCTCGGGTCATTGACATGATGGAACGGCCTAGATATCTATATGGCGCTTTTGTATACTGGCATCTTGAATAAATACTAGCATCATATTAGGTATATTATTATCATTTTTTTTTTCGATAAGTGCGATATCGCAGGGTCTGTTTATTTGTTGGACTTACACCAGCCTTCAGCCTTCAGATAAGGAAGGTAGTGGGGGCCGAAAAAGCTCATCGCATCTGACAACTCCAGATGGCGCCAAAACCCAAACAATCTCCAGACCATCATCACCCACCCGCCCAGCCTCTCCCTCTACAAACGCATCCGCCACACAAATACAGAAAAGCGATACCGAGAAGCAGATAAAACCCTCGACACAATGTCGGACCATCGACGAGACCGTCGCCCCAATACCCGTCGCGACTGGGACGCCCCAGACCGGCGCGACGACGGGCCCCGTGGTGGTGGTGGCGGTGGCGGCGGCAGACGCAGCAACTACCGTTCCAGGTCTCGAGACCGCGGCGGCGGGCGCGCTGATGACCGATCCCGCTCCCCCGATCGTCGCTACAACAACAACCGCGACCACGGAGAGCGCAACGGTGAACGCCGCGGCGGCCGTGGCCGCGGAGGACGAGGCGGCGCCGGCGACCCCAGACGAGACGGCGACCACAGATCATCACGCCGCAACGACGACCACCACCGCCGCCGCGACCACGACGACCACGACGACACCAGCTACCACCGCAGAGGTAAACCGCTCTCCCCCTTCCTTTTCCCCCCTTCTTTCCTTCCCACCGCAAGGCTCCAGAAACACTGACCTCGTTCTCAGCAGGAGGAGGAGGAGGAGGAGGCGGCGGCCGCGACCGTCGCCGACGCTCCCCCTCGCGCAGCCCTCCTCGAGGCCGCCCAGATAACGAAGACGACGACGACGACGACCGCATGGACCGGGACCCGCCGACGCCCGCTCCCGCCAAGAGCAGGACGACGAAGACGACGACGACGAAGACGGTGTCGGTGACGGCCGCCGGCGGGGACGACGGGGACGAGGACGACGAGATGGCCGCCATGCAGGCCATGATGGGCTTTGGCGGCTTCGGCACCACAAAGGACAAGCGCGTCGCCGGCAACAACGCCGGCGCCGTGCGCAAGGAGAAGAAGACCGAGTACAGGCAGTACATGAACCGCCTCGGCGGCTTCAACCGGGCGCTGAGTCCGACCCGGGATTGAGACCCGTCACGATCCATGATACGTCCTTGTCTTGATTTTCCTTGTTTCCTGTTGCCCTGCTCCTTTTTTTCTTTTTTTTTCTTTTTCTCTTCTTTTTCACGATCCAGCGACCATCTTCTTTTTATGGCGTTATCCAGAAGCTCAACGGCCAGGTCATCTTTCAAATGTGAACAAACAAACGTCTTCATTATAGCTACTGCAATGTATCAAAGTAGAGAAGCAATATGTATAATGGTCGAAAAAATGCAACCCGACACACAACCCAAACTACCAGTCTCTCTATCAGCAAATGCAAAATGCGAGACCCTTTCAACCACGACAACAAGGAAAATCTGTACCCAGTCCGGCACCCTGTGTGAGCCCTTCCTTTCCCCAGTCCCCAACGAGCCAAGGATCCCCCCCCCCCCCCAAGGTTCAAAACAATAAGGAAAAGTATATGCGCCTATGTGCTGTGTATGTAAACATTACGTACTTTGTATAAAAATGAGCGAATCGCCGTATGCCTTTCTTCGTTTCACTCCTTCCGCCCTTCCACACACCCTCATCAGCCTGCCCGTTCAACCTCTTGGGATTTGTCCTCCTGTCCTGTCTCGTCGTTTTCTAAAGACGCAGCAATAGAGTCGCGAGCCGTCTCCTGGTTATCGGCGCCCGCTGGTGCATCCTCCTCGGCAGCGTCGACCTTTTTACCGACGTCCTCGGCGTTGCTCACGGAGGCCTTCTCACGTCGCCGACGTCGCATCCGTCTCTCTTCTTCGGCTGTTTGCCTCCTTGCCTTCCGAAGGCTCTCTCGCTTCTCGCTGTCGTCCGCGTCGCCGCCACGCATACCTTGTAGGAGAGCGGCAGCTCGGTCAGCAACATCGCCGTCGCCCTCCCGAGACTGCGTTTGATTTGGGCTTGTTGGGCAGCTCGGGCCGCTCGGGCCGGCCATGCTGCTGTCCTCTTCCTCAATCGTCTGGTTCGTCGTCTTCAGTCCCGCCTCCACCTCGGGGATCTCGTTGAGATCAGGAATCTTCTGCCCAGAGGCAACACGCACTTGGTGGCGGTCCTTGAGACGCGCCCGTCGGCGTCGGTCTCTCTGGTCCCGAGCCTGCGGTGCCGCCGCACGTAGCTTCTCGAGCAGCGAGTCCATCGCACCAGTGCTAGTAGGCGACGCGAGGGCCGACTCGCTGGCGGCCTGGGCAGCCTTTTGCGCTGCGTGTTTTCGCTTCATCGAAGCCTCGTTGCGCTTCCTCGTCTCCTCGAGCTGAATATTCTTCTCTCGCGACTTCTTCCACTCAAGTAAAAAGTTGGCCAGCTTGCTGAAAAAGTCGCGTCTGGCACTTTCATCCGCTGGGTCTTCGCCGTAGAAAATCATTATGTCCTTGAATGTACGAATCATCTCATCCAAGTACAGCTGCATCTGCTCTGCCTTGCGACGCGCCTCCTTCATGCAGCGCTGGACGATTAGATTGACCCGATCTTCCGGGTGGAACTTCTTGGGGTCGCTGAGATTGCCCGAGTCAAGAGACTTTTGCACGTTGCGAATGTTGGAAATGTACTTCTTCGCATCGGTTTCGAGCTGTTCGACATTCATCTTCTGTGCGATCTGAACGCCACCAATCTCGGAAGCAAAATTCTCCCACTCTGGGTATTGGCTGCGAACGATGCGCTCAACCAAGTCAGCCAGGGATGACTCGTTTTTGTCGTCCTTGACCATGCCAAGTCGCGAGAGCGAGCTCAACTTGAAGCCTCGAGCTTGTTTGTTGGCGTCGTTCATGTAATTGCCAATATCCAAAATGAGCCCCAATACGTTCATGAGCGACACCGAGTCGCGGAGAGACTCGGACACACTGATGACTTGATGCATCTTGTTATAGATGTCTTCATACTCCGACTCGAAGTTTCTGGTCAGGGCCAGAGCACGCATTCTGCTCTTCCAGTAGTGATGTAGTTCATATGCAGTGTAAAGGTAAATTTGATCTTGCCTCGTCAGTTCGGCCGGGTCGAGCTCTCTCGCCAGAGTGGCAGCGTCAGGTCCAGTAAGATCTTTGCTATAAGGGGCCATCTGCTTGGACGTATTGTCGGGAATATTGCAGAGGTCATCCTTCTGAAGAAAGTCCATCACCACAGCGTTGTCGAGAACCTCGGGATCGCAGTGGATAATCATTTGCACAATCTTCTCCACGGAATGATGTGAGAACTTGGCCAGGGCAATTTCGTACGCTTTGCGCAAGTCGCTAGAAATGAGTTGCTTCTTGTCATCCTTGCGACTCGCGGCAGCACCAATCTTCTTGATTTCCTTGGCCATGAATAGCTTCTCAACCTCATCCAAGATGCCCTTCCTACTAAGTTCAATGTACTTTTCTTCACGTGCCTCTGCCGATGGTGTGTGAGCTGCCCAATGACTTGTCTCAGGCGCGTCAACCTTCTCCCAGTGAAGGGCCTTGAGTTTCTTCTTCGGTCTCGCAACAGGCAACCCGACGCTAGGCGTGGCGCTGTACGTGGGCTGGGGAAGGAAGCCACCGGTCTTGGGGCCTGGTAAGGGTGGTGGTGGTGGAGGCATAGATCCTGCAGGCGAAGCTGTACCATCTGCCCCTATCGCAGGTGACCTCATGCCAGGCAGGGGAGGAGGGGGGGGTGGCGGCGGGGGTGCGCCTGGGACCTGACCAGGCATCGGAGGTGGAGGCGGTGGAGGCGGTGGCGGCGGTGCTCCGGGGATTTGCCCCGGCATGGGCGGCGGAGGCGGCGCTCCGGGGATCTGCCCCGGCATGGGTGGTGGTGGTGGCGGCGGAGGTGGCGGGGGCGGGGGCGGAGCTCCGGGAATTTGACCCGGCATCGGAGGTGGTGGCGGCGGAGGTGGGGGAGGAGGACCAGTGGTGCTGGCGCTCGGTAGAGATACACCAGTTACAGGACTTGCAGAACCTGCCTTCGGCGTGTCGCCATCGGCAGGTGTCCGCGGCGCCGAGGATTCCAGGCTGGGATGCGAAGGTCCGGTGGTGACACCCTCATCCTCGTCATCGCTTCCGTCGTACTTTTTGATCTTGGTGCCGAGCTCGTCAACAAGAATGGCTTGCTGCCGAGGATCGATAACGGGCCGCTTGTACTCGACAATTCTGGGGCGCTCATACACGACTCCAACATCATCTTCCAACTCTGAGACTTCTTCAATCGCCTCCCTATCAGAGATATCGCCATTCGCGTTGATGGGTTTACGGGGGATCCGAGGTTGACGACTAATGCTACCAAGAACACTGTTGGTAAAGTCGCGAGGGGCACCGGCCCCGGCTGCTTCTCCTTCTTCATCCTCCATCTCTTCACGGAGAGCACGAAGACGATCAGAGGGTCCGGCAGCCTCACCCCATACTCTGCCTTCGAGTTTGTACTGTGTCTTCTGTCGCTCAAGCTGCATTTGCAAGCGCTCCATCAACCGCTGACGATCAAGAATGCCTTGCATCTGCTCGGGATTCGCGCCGTTTGTTCCGATAGTTGTCCCGATAGAAGGAGAGCTGGCGGCGGCACCCTTGGCGGCGTTGGAAGCAGCAATGTCCTGGGCGTCACGAAGCATGAGATACAGCTCTCTGGTCTCGAGCTCGTTTCGTTGAGCTTCCTTGGCACGGATTGTTTGCACACCATCCAGCTCCGCTTTGAGCCCTTCAGCTTGTCGTCTTTGAGCATCGATAAATCTGCTTTGCTCGTCAACTTGCTTTTGGAGCTTCGCGACTAGTCCATCTGCACCGAGCTCTAATTGCGCGCGCATCTCGTCTCGCTCAGCCATGGCGGCCTCTGCAATCTGTCGTGACTCGAGTGCCTCATCCTGAGCTTGTCTTGCCTCTGAGTCGGTATGCAGCTTATCAAGCAGACTCTGAACAGTAAAGTTGAGACTCTGTTTGAGATCCATATTGGGTAGTCTTCTGTCCATGGCGACGTAGCTTAGCATGGCATCCACGAGCTGAAACATACGTAGGCGTTCCTCTCCGTCGTTGGCGCGCATCAGAAGCAAATGCTGGAGAGCCGAAACAAAATAGTCGTTGGTCCGACTTCCCTGAAGGCGCTGATGGATGGCATCAACAATCTGTACGGGGTCGGTGAGATCCTTGACCTCGCCTTCGATACTGTCCTTGACGCTACTATTTTCACGCTCAAGCATATCCTCATAGTCAATGGCCTCGTTGGTTCGAAAGCGTTCAATTTGCTTGTCGAGGAGCTCGTATTGGAAAGCCTCCATTTTGCCCAGGATGCGCTTGATACCACATCCTGTAAATTGGGCGCGGATGTGTACTCGCAATTGCAAGTCTTTTTCCGGAGCATCAATCATCATGTTTACCAACATGACCGTCGCAACCGAATATTCCATCAGCAAGTTCTCCATACCGACACCGCCGGTACGTATATCATCGCTTGCGCCGACCATGCTACCCATTTTGCCACGGCCGTCAACAGTGGCTTCAACCAGGCGCATCCAGTCATCAAAGCGGCCATTGGCGCCGCTCTGAGCTTTGGCCTCGTCAAGGGCCTGGATAACTTTGTAGTGACCCTCGCCATTATCCCCCCAAGTACATAGAAAGGTAAGAATTTCGGACACAAGCTTTCTTGTGGTTAACCGCGGCGAAACAAGCGATGTGCCGAGTGCCAGAAGGACTTTTTGCTGCATCAGCGCGTCATCCGCACCGAATTTATTGTTCATTAGTGTCTTTAAGCATTTGATGATGTCGTATTCACGGTCAAGGCCCTTGTCAACCTTGGAGCTCTCACTTGCGGGTGCGTTGGCGATCTTGCGGTTGATTTTGAGCAGAAGAGTGACGAGCGCGACCTGTCCTTGACACTCGACAAAGCGACGCACCCAACCAATTTGCTGCGTGCGTAAATTGACTTCCAGGCTTCCCATCCCCTTGCCGTCTAGCTTATCTTCCATTACTCGTCGCACGTACCATTCAGGCGTGCCCTCTTCGTCAGAGTAGGTAGTGACGTCTTGTTGAGCAAATTGGCTGACACGGGCCGTCATGCGGCGCTTCTGTTCGCCTTGCCATTCGGTCAGTCGGTCTTGGTGAAGTAGGGTCCATTTCTTGTCGGGCTTGTAGGCCATCATTTGTCGCCTAGCTTGCTCGGGAAGATTGTGCCAACCCCGCCTATGCATAAGCTGCGCAAACATCTGCTCAATGACATTGTCGTCGTCGGGTTTCGGAAAATGAAAGGTATCGTGTGCGCCAGGACCAGGGAATTTGGTCAAACGATGAGATTCTCGGTGCGGTACGCCATAGGAGTTGAGGGAGGATGCGCTTGGTTGGACTATAAGGGTTGGTTAGGGGCCAAGTATAGGTAAAGGACGACAATGGCGGGCATACCTGAGTAAACGCTGGCATCGGAAACACGGTTGTTGGGCGAAAGAAGCGAGTCGTACCGAGAGGTGTGAGATCCGTTCATGGTGCTAGCCATACTACCACGAGAAGGGCCCCATTGCTGGAACTGCGCGGCCCTGCCGGTGCTGGCCATGGTCATGTTGGTTGCCGGGGGGCCCAGTCTGGAGGCGTGCGAGCCAGCATTGGTGACAGCTGGATCGAATGTCGGGTATTGGTGAAAGTCGTGACCCTTATTCAGCTGGTGAGGCAGAGGTTCCCTGCGTACGGGGACTTGGTCGGCTTTCGGGAGGTAGTCGACGGGAATAGGCGAGCGCGAGCCAGGAGCGGTGGCATCGTATGGGATCGAGGTGATGGCGGGCGGCATGATGCCCATGCTGGGGTCGGGAGATGAAAGCCCATCGATAGAAATGGCCGAAGAGTCGCGGTTGTGGCGAGATGAGCGGGAGCTCATGGTACTGAGGGCATCGTAGGAGTCGGTATCGGCGGCGCGCTTCTCTTTGTTCTTGCTGCGGGAGAAGAGGGAACGCCCGCCGGACGACTGCCTCGTCTTGTCGGACATCCTGAGCTGGTTGTATTATAAAGGGTGAATGATTTTCGTGATCAGAAACGCGTAGAAGCGACAGCATGCAGGCCTTGGGCCGCTCGCATGATGATGACGGGGAAAATTGTTTCGTAGCGTCGCAGGCAAGTTGTCGACGGTAGGAAGCGGAGGGGAGGCAGTCCAAGGTATACGGCAAGGTGTCTTTGGGTGCCGCAGTTTGGCAAAACTTGTTGGCCTGAGTAGAATGGTTGCCCGCGGTCGCAAATCTTGGATAATTCAGCGAGACGGCAGGCTTTGAAAAATGAAGTAGAGTTCGTCTGTCGAGTCAAGTATCTGGAGTTTGGATCTGGGGAGAAGGTGAGGCGTAGGATTGTGCTCCAGTGGCAGTGGGCGGCAAGCGGCAAAAGGGGATTGCGGACAGGGCAGGCTGGCCAGGTGGTGTGGCTAGTGCGCTAGTGGGGGGAGCCGGAGACTTCAAATTGTCCAGGCGCCGGAGGTACCTAGGTAGGTAGGTAGGAACGGTTCAGGGTTCATGGGAGGAGAGAATTCGACGCTGGACCAGGTAGGCAGGGTTCAATCGAACACGGGACGAGCAAGAGAATCGGTTCAAGATGAGACCGGTATGGGATTAGGGCGTACGGGATAGGCTGGGGAAGTGTAGTTGTTTGAGAGACGAGGCGTTAGTGGTGGTGTCCCGCTGTCGCGGTTTAACTGCAGTTGCCCCGTGTTTTGTACCTGCGTGGTTCGAGTTAACCACGGTACAGAGGAGATAAGGCAGGCACCAACGTGATCAGGCACCATGCCGCACTGCGATTTCCAGTCAGGTCTGGTACAAAAAACAGTAACGCCGCATAATCGGGTCTTTTCAACCACATTTGGTTGCATCCAATTTCTATCATGATTCTGGTGTCACGGCGAAAGATTCACCTGCACCACCTGGCAGGTGTTAGCGGTAGATGTACTTACTGGCCGACGTTGCAGGTATTGCAGTAGCGCACCGGCCTTGCCCCTGACTTCCAAGTGCGGCGCTCTGCCTTTTTGGGTTAGCGGGCTTTGTTAAGCAGTGAGCTGCCATCATTACTGGGTAGACATACATACACAGATCGATACCTAGGTTCAAAGCCAGGAGTCTGTGCCACTTGTCACTGGTTTGCCCGCCCAGACCGAAGCTATTCTTTGGCCAGTCTTTTCTGATGGGATATCAATTGTTTTAGAGGACAGAGATTGAATTGAACAATACCTTTTAGTACTGGGAATCGTGCGCAATTTACTCCTTATGCAATCAATGAGAAGCGTATAGGCACTAACATCACTTTAGTCTAGTGCCCTTGGTGTTCCAGATATGCTAACAAAAACGTTGCTTGAGTTGTGCAAGGAGACACGAGCCGCACCAGCACAATTCGTCCTGCACCTGGGCAGTCAGAAGCCTCTGAAAAGAAAAATGCAAATGTGCACACTCGACTTATTATATGTCTTGTCTTGTTGCGGGGTCCGGCGCACGGTTATCGATACCACATATACGGCCTCGTTAAACATCAAACACATACCCCTCGGCGTTAATGCAACTCTACTTTGCGTCAGTTTTAGCCAGTAAAACATGGCGCCCTGATTTCTAACACCTCGGCAGGCCGGATGTTTATCGTCTTTGTTTGAGCTTTCCCCACGTCGGCATCTTTAGCGACGTCGAGCATACTGATTAGTACATGTTGGCCTGTTATAATCTAATAATAAAGCGGATATATTAAACTAGTAAATGGCCTAATAGCGCCGGAGAACGGGCAGAGCCATCAGGACAGGAGTTTCTCACCCTGGATTGCAGTAGATTTTAGCGAGTACTAGAGTGGAATATCCAAAGCAAATTATTACTCCATTGGCTACACGCATACGCAATACGAAGACATAAACGCTTCAAATAGCTATTTCTCATCATTAAGAAAAGGGTTAACTAGCCCCCAGTTTAGGCCGCAAACCTACTATGATGGCGGAGGTCCCATTGATGAATGCTCTTTCAAGGCGTTTGCTGCTTTAATCAGTGGTTTCTATTGAATTTGACTCCGTCACTAGAACTTATTTTACTGCCTATGACCCAACTAAAGCTTTGCTTACTTACACTGTCAGCACCTGGTAACAAGCCCCGATGCCTTGCTTTAGATCTCTCCATCGTAGTGGAAATTCGGTGTATACTATGTGCCTGACCTTGAATCTCTGTAGGTCACATCGCACAATTGTTTCAGCGTTCGTTGAGTTTCTAGGTGTCGGTGCAAGTCGGTGGAAAATGTTAGCACGGGAGTTGTGTTGTGTTGACGGAGCAGCGAATGTTCTAGCGCGCGGACCCAGAAACCTACATCAGCCTCGACGGAAAGACGGCTGGCTGGCCTTGTGCTTTGTGTCGAAGACCCCATCAACGCATCGCATTCATCCTTCATCGACGAGCATCCACCACACCATCTCTTCGTCACTCTCCGCTGCTCGTCATTTGCCCGATTTGTTTCTTGTTTTTTCTCGGACCCGGTCCACTATCGACTTGCTCTACCCAAGCCTCGCGTAGGCCAGCCACATCCGCCGTCACGCGAACGCCTCTAGGCACTCTTTTTCTTGAACCGGTCCATCATGGGCGCCGCGTTGTCCGGCATCAAGGTTCGCTTCATCTACACACCTGCCACCTCCCCCCTATGGTGCGTCAAAGAGAGGGGCGAAAACAGCTAACACACACTCACAGACGCTCATCGTCCCTGCCGCCATCTCCCTCGTGCTCTTCCTCGTCGTCACCTTTGCCGTCCTCCCGCTCTGGCGGCGCTACCGCAATCGCTACAGCCAGTACCTGCCGCTCGACTCGCTCGGCACCGCGTCGTCGTCGCTGCGCGACCGCATCACCGCGCGCCTGGCCACGCTCACGCTGCCGTCGACGTGGCGCCGCGACAGGGGCCGCTTCGCCGCGACGTCGACCGCGGGCGGCTTGGGCGATGATGGGGAGGGTGACGACGGGGGCGAGGAGCTGGGCCGTGTCGGCGTGGGTGCTGGGAGGACGGTGACGGGTGGCGGCTTCGTTTCGAGCACTGTCCGGCTGAGTAGAGAGTAAGTGTTTTCGCGTCGGTTCGGTTGGGTGATACGATGCCATCCTTTTTGTGGTCCGGAAGCTAACCGGTTGACACTCCATCAGCTTGGAAGAAGGGTTTATAGACGACTCCGATGATTCCGATACCGATTAAACACGAGCCCTACGGCTTCCAGGACGAGGATGGTCACCCGAGAACTGGCTAGCACTTCTCCCTCAGTTGTATAATTTTAGCATTTCGCATAGCGTTTATGAATTCCACGACACTTATTCTACTCGGAACAAATACCGACCAATGCTGTAAATCGCTGACCTCCGCATCCGCTGATAACCCATCGCCATGATCAAAACAACAAAAATGCTCCGGGGGTATTTCAAATCACATATTAACGCCACTACCAAGTCCTCAGCCCCCTTCCAACAAAGTCCGTCATGCGATGACGCCTCCCAAGCCTAGGCTCTGAAATTCTTCAGTCTCAACTGGCTCCAACACCTGGTCTGTCATGACTCCCCCATCACCGACTTGGTACACCTCGGTTGGGCGTCTCGTCGACCCCGCAAAGGAGCTTTCGGCTTCGTCTTCCAGTACAATCACCATCCCCATCCTCTTCTCCGCCTCGTCCCACACCCGGGGAGGTGGCGAGTTAAGATCCGGGGTGCTGCCGCCAAACCCCGACTCCCTCTCCTGCATACGGTCAAGCGAACCAAGGTCCGGCGCGCTGGAATTGGGCCGCAGCATTGTTTGCAGCGGGTGACTGCCCAGCGGGTCTTCATGCGAGCGACCAAGCCTGATGAGGCTGGCTCTTCCGTCTGCGGCTTGCCTTCTTAGCATCGTGTTCGCGTTGACGGTGCTTCTTCTCAAACGGGGTCGAACTGGGGGGGTAACAACCCTCGGTGGCTGCTCGTCAACGCCGCTGATGCGATCAGCTAAGCATGAATAAACACAACCCATTGTATCAATGCAAGATCCTAGCCGGATAACCTTCTAGCTTCTCTGCAAATTGTGGCTCAGTAGTGCTGTCAAGCTGCGTAACGTTGAACCGGGGGGATGAAGGCGACTTTGGGGAGGTGACTTATATTTAGTTGGGGCGGTTAATGCTATGAATCTTGAATGCTCAAATACCGATAGACTGAGTAATGTGAGCCCCAAGAGCCAAAAGATTTGTTGATGTTTATGTGATGAATTCGACAGAAGGTAATACCGGCGACTTGAGCTTGGACTTCCTTTGTCGTGGTTTGCACCTACTCTGTGTCCCAGTAGCCGCCGTGTTTCTCGTCCACATGGCAGGATGCTGTACATCGATACCAGAAGTTTGAACTTTTCATGGTATTTCATGGAGTTTGCGGTACTACAGGCCGCTCTAGGTCATGGAGGTCCAGGAACCGTTCCAGCGATCGCGGGCTCGGTTTGCTTTGAACGCCCGAGTGAGGCACTACAGAAGACTTCTGCTGCAGTCGACAAGTAACAGATGGCCCCAGCGTTCTTTCTTGCAATGAAAGAATGAAAGAAAATAGCGAAGGAAACCCAGAAATGATTTCCGGAGTTGTTTAGAACATCATCCCAAGTCGTAGTTCCAGGAAGTCGATCGTACACAGTGCGCTGCCCCGCCAAACTTCTATCTACGCACTGGTGGTAAACGCAAGTCGCGCGTTGAACCCAGACAATCACCAGCATGCGATATTCATTCATCAATCCACGATGCGCTTTCGAACAGAATTGAAGAACATACGCACATTCTCCAGTAGGGCCACAAAAGAAATCAAGAACATAATGACCCCAGGGCGCTAACATTCTCTCGCAGAGCTAACGGCCGCGCTCTCTTCGCTCGAGAAGATTGCCTGGGTGCGTCTTAGTGATGATACGGCACGTTTCACGGTGATTCCCGACATGGGGTCCCAGGTCTGGGCGTATGTATCCCATTACAGGCTTGTGCATGGGGCCTGTCGAATGGGAGCCGTGGCATTGCCTGTCATTGCGGTGCTAACTCGCTGACGCGCTTTCAGCTCCCTCTCAATGGACTTTATCTTTGAAAACTTCACGATCCAGTCCGCAGAAGCCTCAAACACCATAAACCTCGAGCTCCCGCTGCAGCCGCTACAGCGTGCACTGAAATCGGCGCTCAACAGCATATCCGCCTCCTTGCGTCTCACGAAAAAAGACGGCCTTCCCGTACTCTCCCTCACAATCACCACCACGACCACCGCTGGGAGCAGCACAAACGCTGCTGCTGCTGCCGCCGCCGCCGCCGCCGCGGGTCAGCGCATCTCCGCCACAGACGACCCTTTCGCCACAGGGGAGGAAGATGATCACTTCCACGCCGAGCACCTCGAGACGTCTCTGCGGCGAGAGCACGAGAAGATCATCACGCAGGACATCCCCGTGCGGGTGCTGCACCCCGAGACCGTCGAGACCATCATGCAGCCCAAGGTGCGCGAGCCCGACGTGCACATCCAGCTGCCGCCGCTCCTCCAGCTCAAGGCCATCTCGGACCGCTTCACCAAGCTCGCGCAGGCCACGACCACCACCGCCAGCGGAGGCGCCACCACCGCCGCCGCCACCGCCAGCGCGCGGGCGCCCAAGCTCGAGCTCAGCGCCAACATGCACGGCGGCCTGCGCCTGCGCATCGCCACCGACACCACCGACATCGCGAGCGTCTGGTCCGGCCTCGAGAACCCGCAGCTCGACCCCGCGCAGCTCGACCGCCCCCTCGAGGAGCACCCCAGCACGCGCTTCCGCGAGGCCGGGCCCCACCGCTGGGCCACGGTCCGCGTCGACGGCAAGGACTGGAGTCGCGTGCTGAGCGTCGGTCGCCTCGAGGGGCGCGTCATCGCGTGCTTCGCCGACGACCACGCGCTGATCCTCTACGTCTACGTTCCGCAGCACGACGACGCGACGGCGGAGGACTCGGTCGTCACGGTACGTGCAGTGAAGCAACGAGGCTGCCGTTTACGCAAAGAGTGTACTGACATGAAGCGCCGCAGTACTATGTGCAGTCATACAGCGCATGACGAAACCATCCACGCATAAACGACCAGGCATGATGAGCAAATAATGTATAGTAAATTTCTATAATACAACGCACTCTATTATGATACACGAGTATAAAAAAAAAAAACAAGAAACAGCGCGCCGCAAGACTTGCCCCCTGGCATCGTACAGTGTACCAAAAAGGGGACCAAGGAAATGCGACCATCATCAGATATGCCGCAACTCCTAAGCCCTTGCCTCGCCGCTTCATAAATATTATTAATCCGGGGATACAATCGCTTTTCAGCCTTCCCTTCCATTTTTATTTTTCCTTCATTCCTTCATGCCTTCATTTCAATAATCTCCTTTCCCCATCGACCGTTGTCCTGTTTCGTATTCTTTTATTTGGCCATGACGTCCACATAGCGGCCACTCTTGCGAGGTTTCTTGCCCGTGGCCTTGCGCGACCCGGCGGCGCCCAGCAAATCGTCAATACTACTGGCGTTGCTGATGCTCGTTGCCGGACGGCTCGGCGGTCCGCTAGGCGGCGTCGGCGCGCCGCCACCGCTGACGTTGGAGTCAGAGCGCATCATAGGCGGCGGAGCGCTGATCCCCAGACCACTGGCAGGGGGCGGCATGGTGCCTGCCTTGAGATTAGAGGTCGACGCGGACCGTGCCAGGACTCCGGCAGGCGGTCCAAGAACACTCGGGGGAGGCGTGCCGCTGACAGAGCGAGGCGTGCCACCTCTTGGCGGAGGCGGCGCAGCCTTGGGAGCCTCAGTCTGCTCGGCGCCAGCCTTCTTGTTAATCCACCGCTTCAGGTCAGGGTCGTACACAAAGCTGTTGGATTCTCCCAGCTTGGCCTTGATGGCCTTTTGAGGTGATGCCTCGCCGCTTCCAAGATCAGCCTTCTTGGAGCCACCGAACCAGCCACCGAAACCCCAGCCGCCAGACTTCTTGGCTGCGGCTGCTGCTGCTGCTGCTCGTTTTGCTTCTTCTTCCGCAACCCTCTTGAACATTTCTTGATTTTCACGATCTAAATCAGCCTTGGACTTGCTATCTGCAGCCTTCATGGCGGGAATATCATCCTCGTCATCGTCCATGAAGCTTTTCTTCTTTGGTTTGGGCGCGTCGTCCTCGGCATCATTGTTCATGTCGGGCTGGTACGAGGGAGGCTCATAGCCATAAGACTGGGTCGATGGTGGCTCGTATCCCTGAAACTGGCCAGAAGGAGGCTCATAGGCTTCTGTCTCCGCTGATGGTGGCTCGTAGCCGTGCGATTGTGTAGCAGGGGGCTCGTAGCCTTGTGATTGTGTTGACGGGGGCTCGTATCCGTAAGACTGCATCGATGGCGGTTCAAATCCGTAGCTTTGCGTCGTAGGCGGCTGATAACCAGAATTGCCGCCATCATCCACCTTGGGGACTTCAGCCTCGGCAGGCCGGGTCGGCTCATAGCTCGGAGTTGGTTGGTAGCCATGGTAGCCATAGTTGGCGTTGGAATCAGGTTCGGCTGTGATGCTAGGAGAAGGTTGTAGACCATAAGAATGAGCAGCGGTGGTTGATGCTTGGGGATGATGAGAGGAGATTGCAGGTTGACTGGCTTGACGCGACAGCTCAGGAGCGCTTTGATTATAACCAGGGTATCCGGTATCATTACCGCCGGTGCTTGGATAGGCAGGCTCATACGGGCTGGCGCTATATTCGTTGGACGTGCGGCCATTCATTTGCTGGTACACAGGGGCCGCCTGCTGTGAGTTAAAGTCGTAGGGGTTCTGAGCAATGGTAGCAGCGGGGGTTGTAGCTGGGGCATATCGAGAGTTCGCCGCTGATGCTTGTGGAGGCAGAGCCGGCACGCCATAGTTGGGGGACGCTCCATAGGTTTCAAAGTTCGAGACAGATGGTGAGCGACTGATATTTGGTGTCGAGGCGATGCGAGCAAAGGGACCATGCTCACCATCCGCACCGGCTTGCGCGTTGCCCTCTTCGTCTCCAGAGACAAATTTGTTGAAACGGTTCCACATACTATCAGAAACTTTGTTCATGCTTGGCTTGGACATCCAGCTTGTACCATCATCCTTGGGAGCCTGCTTCAAACGTCTCATAAAATCGTCGACAGAAGCCTCCAGAAGGGGGTGGTGGTATGGTGAGCGGCGAGTTTGGGCGCTCATGGAAGTGAGAATGGCATCGCAGTATTGAAGAGCCTGATCACGATATCCATGTTCAGCGAGCACTGTCGCATGTTGAAGCTTGTACCCTGCTAAATGAGGGGCACCGGCTGCGAGATTCGCCGCACCGGACAGCGTCAACCCGTACTCGTAAACTTCACTGAGCTGCAGCGCCTCGGTTTCTTTGGCGAACTGGTCTGTTTGCTTGTGGTGATCTGCGCCAACCAAGACGAAGTCGGCGTTCGGGTCGTCAACTCCACCAAAGACAGAAATAGCTCTGCTGAAGATGAAGCAGATTTGCGCGGCTTCGGCCCGACCATAGCCTGACAGAAGCTTTCCGAGGGCATTCAACCCACGGATATCGTTGTCACTTCTGTTGCTGAGTATCAAGGACACAGTTTCCCTCCAGTTCTCCAAGCCGCTTAGGACATCCTGCGTTGGCCCCGAGCCTGCATCAGTAGACATCAGCTGCAGGCCAGCACGCGCGTGGACAGGTACCAGTTCATCAACACAGTCCTCAAAGTTTCCAGACAGAACCTTGTAGAACGCGCCAAGAGACTGGTTGCTGTGGCCAGGGTAGTTGACCTCTTTCCGTACAAATTCCTGCGCCACTCGGCTATAAAGTTCAGGTGAGGTAGTGTGGGCAATAAGCATAGCGTGGCCCCAAAGCCGCTTGTCGACAGCCGCCCAGACAGCCGATTCACGGTCACCTTTAAGTAGACTGCCCTTTATGCTTTCCATGGCAGCGGAGTCGACGTCGTCGGTCTTCATACTGGTGGGTGGCACCATCTGGCTAACACTCGGCCCAGTCGGCAGCAAGCCATCTTCACCACCGCTTACCGACAAAACTTCCCGTACTGCCTTTTCAACGGCGGGAGAGCCTTCCAAGTGCCCGTCAAATTCAACAAAGACTCGAAGGATCTTCCACAGGAGCAGTCGCTCGATTGATCTCTTTGCTTCCAACGACAGCTGAGGGCTCAGGGAGACATCAGGCAATTCGCGTTCTAGTGCAGTAATTCCAGATGACAGCCAAGCCAGGGCATCTTTCTTCTTCGACTTGCCTCTCAGAGGGCCTGGGAATTTCGCCAGCTGCTCCGGTAACGGCTCGATCTCCTTCATGCTCTTGACTTTGACCTCTCCAGGGGTTCTCAGCATAGTGGGCGCCGACTGGTTCATGGTGTAGCGCGGCGTGCTCTTGGGGAATGAAGTTACCATGGCACCGCCTACTCCCCAGGAGAGAATAGGGACACCTTGCCAGCGCTGGAGTGGATCATTTTCGCGACCATCCGTAGGGGGGACCATATTCATAGTGAGAGATGCACCTCGCGTGCGGACGGGCATCGCGTGTGTCTGCTGAGCAACTTGACCAAACGCCGGGGCCGCATTATTATGCGCCGAGGCCGGGCGCGCTTGCTGGTGAGTATTGCGAGTAGCTCCGGGAGATTGTGTCTGAGCCCGAGCAGGAGGGACAAAGTTGGGTTCGTGTGGTGCAGATTGAGGCAGGTAGTTGCTAGTATTACGCTTCTGGGGTGACAGACTAGACGGTACACCTGGGGTCTGCCGGGGAGCAGGGCTGTACCTTGCAGCAACAGAGGGAGCTTGGTGAGGTGCCGGAGGCAAGTTGGCGGCCTGTGATTCCTCTTCTTCATCAACCTCCCGTGTTGGCGGAAGTGATGACACTCGATTCATTCTCGGTTCATGGTGATAGCTAGCACGTCTGTCAAGGTGGCCAGATTCAGCCCCGGCAGCAGACTTGTCGTGATGGATCTCAAATTGGGCCAGGGGACTTGAAGTTCTGGGCAAGTGTGGAAGGTATGTTTGCGACGCAGAAGCCGTGACAATCTGAGTCGGTGAGCTGTTTTGGCGAGGCAGAGGGGGCGCAGGAGAGAAACGGTTTGGCGCGGCGGGTGGAGGAGCCGAGCTTCCTTTGTGTAGTTGAGCGGGAGATGGAGAGTACCTGGTAGCATTGGCGGCCGGCGCCGGAGGTTGCGCAGCGCCCGTCTGTAACGCGGCATACGGATTCACCTTGGGCGGTGCGACCAAGTTCGGAACGGAGGGTTCTGGAGCTGTAGGCTGCTCCAGGGGCGGCGACTGGTACTGCTGGTTCAGGGCAGGCCGTGGAGGCGCAGTAGAGGTCGGGCTCACGTTGCCATACTGTTTGGCCGGCGAGGCGGCACGATGACTTGAACGCGACCCGGGCCGGGGTCTCGCGGTCACAGGCAGATCTTCAAAGAAGCCACTCTTTTGGCTAACGGATCGAGAAGGTGGCGCCTGCATAGGAGGGGCGGACGTAGATGGCCCAGGAGGCGGCGCGTACGCGTTTGTTGGGCGTGGAGGCGCAGACATGGGTGGATGGGTTGGTTCTTGAGTCGAAGCTGGCAGGCTTTGTCTCTTCCTTGGCTTGACGTTCATGCTGACGAGATCCGTTGGCAGGTCATATGGTGAAGAGTATCCGCCTTTGGCCTTGTCTGCAAAGCTCTCGGCTTTTGGAGCATCAGTTTGAGGTGGTACCGCTGGGGCATATCCAAACGCGCCTCCGTAGGGTGTTTGCTGGGGAGGCTGCGCAGCATATCCATAGGAAGTGGATGGTGTAGAAACAGATGGTGATTGTGCCTGGACCGTACTTGGAAAATATGGGTTGGTTGCAGCCGGCTTTGGCTCAGTGACGGCGGGCAAATCGTCATCTTCGTCCAAGAGGCCTTCATCATCGCTTCCCAAAAAGCCAGCGGTATCGACTGCCGCATCATCAGCGCCGCTGTCGTCTAGAAGAAAATCATCGTCATCGTCCCCAGTTCCAAAGGCTTCCTGCCACTTCGCGGAGAGATCAGCGGGGGCTTCGATAGCGTCTGGCTGATTTGCATTCTCAACCACTTCGCCAAATGCTTCCACGGTAGCACGGCTAGGATGGTGCTCGTCGGCGTGTTCGTCCAATGCGTTGAATGCTGGTTGCTGTGTTGTCGGTCCTCCGTTGAGGGTATTCCCAATCACTTGTATGGTGGATTTGCGCTGAATCGGCGCCAAAAAGTCATCAGTAGGCTCGCTGTGCTGGACATTGGAGAAGAAATCGTCAGCTGCGTCCTCTGCCTCGAAGGATTCGAAAGGGCTCTTTGGTTGCTTGGCATCACTTGCGACAGCTTCAGCATGAGCTGCAAGTAATGGTAAGCCTTCCTCGAAGCGTGATTGCGATGCATCTGCAGCAGCATCCCCAATATCACCGCCAACGGTTTGGAAGAAATCCTGTGCGTGATCGTCGGCGCCATCGTTTTCCCAGAACATTTTCGGTTCGTCCAGACTGGCCTCGGCGAAGGGATTCTTGTCAACTTCTTCAACAACGTCGAGAGCTTGTGAAGACGGTAGCGGGTGTACAGGTAAAACATCCTCGGCGGTCTGCGAAGGTGGAACTGGAGGGAAGGAGTTTGTTCGGTCGGTTGGGGGCATGAATTTGAATTGGTCGGTATTGGATCGAGAGAGCGCCCAGTCACTCTCGTCATCGTCGTTGAAACTGATTTCATGAGAGACGGTCCGAGCGAAAGACATGGAGCTTGAATGCTGAGGAAGCTGATGCGATGGCTGGGTCACCTGTACCTCTGGCTCTGGCTCTTTGGGCGTCTCGGTGTCGCGCGAAATAGGCGACTGTGGTTCAGCTTCTTGTGGATGAGACTCTGCTGGCTGCGGTGATGCCTTGGTCTCGACCGTTGTAGTGTGCTCCGTTTTTTGCTCAGCAGGCTCAGAACGTTCGACTTTGGCGACCTCTGTATCTCTCGATGAACTGGCTAGCTCAGGTTGAGGCTGCAAAGGTTCCTGAGCTGGCAGCTCTGAAAACCAAGCATCGGCGTCATCGTCCTCGTTCGCAGCGAACGGATCGGTCGCAGTGGATTCCATATCGAAAGCTTTGTCGACTGAGTCAAGTACTTTTTGCGCTTCATTTGTAGAATCGGGAAACATCGTGGAGGTGGGTTCGAGAATGTGATGGTTAGGGGCAGCGTCCGGCGCATCAATGTCAACGGCCTGCACAGTCGGCTGTTCGGTGGGAATGAGCCAAGCATCCCCCTTATCTTCCTCGCTATCACCATCCATCCAGGCATCGTCCAAATCATGGGTTTGGGTCCCTTGGGGTATCGTGGGTGACGTGGCTGCACCATTGGCGTCTGACGGGAGTGCAGCGTCGAGCTCGGGCGGCGCAGTCTGTTCCACAAAGTTGGGCATCATAGCCGGATGCCAGGACGAATTGGGCGCTTCTTGGGCCATTTTTTTTTTTCCTTCTCGCTACTCGTGAACGAGGGAGCCTCTCAGAAATGCATGGGGGTATACTAGAAGGCTTCCCGTCAGCGCGTCAGTTCGATCGGATCGCGATGGAGCAGGAATTGCCGCTCGAAAGCCACAGCAATGGAGGGAGGGGCTCGAGCGAAAGAGGAAAAATGTCGTGCGTACTGTGAATGACGAATTAAATCGAGATCAATATTGAAAAGAAAAAAAAAGGGATCCCGACGACACGATGCGAAAAACAAAACGCAGGCAGTGTCGCTGGCTGACAGGCGCAAGACGACAGAGGCAAGTTGGCCAGATGGAGAAAGGAGAAGTGGCCTGTACGACGGAGTTTAGCGGCCAAGATTAGTGCTGTGGTGCTGTAATACTATGTATGGCGTGGTTCGTGGTTTGCCGGGGTCGAGTCGCAGCTTGGCGGGTTTTTAGCGGCACGGGAGCGGAACGGAGCCCCGTTTTACAGTGCATTTTGCCGAGCCCTTGCGAATGATGACACAAGCCGAGATGTGCAGAGCTTACCCTGTAGTGACTTGGATTAATTTTTACCCATCATTCCGCTTGATGAAAGGCATTTAAAAAACATTCAATAAAATTCTGGATTCAACGAAAATCATACTGAGCTTATTCATTAATTCGTTCTAAATTAGTTGCCGACTCAAACCTATTAATTAGCTGCCTTGAACGCCCAACTCAGCTACATCCAGTTGCATTCGCCGCCACAGTACTGTTTCTAACCTGGATGACACCAGGACCAGCAAGAGCCACAGCCACAACATCATCTGACGAATTCAACATGTTGCCTGTAGTCAGAGCAGCGTGGCTGAAACCATCCATGACATTCTCGGTGAATGGGAATTCTGCGTTGAAGCCGATCTTGCCGCTGTCCCACTTGACGTTGGTGATATTCAACGAAATCGGCTTCTGCTGACCAGTGGTGTAAGTCAGATAAAGCCCAGTTCCATTGCCCCCAACGTATTTCTGTGCCTGAGTCGAATTGCCAAGGTCCGCAGAAAAGTAGAGTGTCTGGTCCTTTGCATCCAGCACTGCCACAGGAGTACCGTTGACCATCAGCCCTGGGAAGATGGGCAAGTTGATGTTGGAGAGAGGGTATGGGCACGATCCAGGCACGACAAACAGTTGGAGAGCAGAATATGCAAAAGGGGCTGGCACGGCGGTCAGGAAAGGCGACTCGGACGGAACCTGCTTCAGCACTGTCCGATAGTAGCCGTTCTGCTCGCCTTCCTGCCCAATGACTGAAGAGATGAGCTGGATGGGGACGGTGACGTTCTCTTTGGCGAACAAAACATTCGCCCCTTGAAGCGCACCCAAAACGACAGCAGTAAATGTTTCAGCAAGGTTGACGGCTTGCGTCAGGTTGGTCGTGGGAAACATATACTGGCAAGCCGACGGCACGAATGAAGTGTTTGCAGCCATTAAAGCCGCCTGGGCTGCGATGGCATGCGTCTCCTCTTGCTATATACTCACGGTACATTAGTGATGTGTTATTTGAGCAAGGTGGGCTGTGGTCACTGACAGCTAGAACGGTAGAGAAGATGTTGATTAATTCCTGCTTGTTGTTCGCCTCATAGCCCTGCGTTTCATTGGTGATGTTTTGAAGAAGTGAGTTGAAGAATGCCGTCTCAAACAGTTCGTTGAATGCAATGAGCTGGAGAGCAGTCGTGCTTCCGGGACCAAGTTTAGTAGGCAAAGCTATATTCGGCAATTTACCGCCAGCTTGTTGAGCAAGCACAACTTGCTGGTCGCTATTGGGCTTGGGAAAGCCATCGTTACTAGGCACGGCCGCGCCAGCCACGAGGCCGATGAGACCGACGAGAGGGAGAAATTTCATCGCAGAAAGTATGTGAGATGCGCAGTATTTGGCAATAACATTCCGGCCCAAAGCCATGCGCGAGACAGTCATGCCTTTATACACGCAGATATCGCCACTAGTAAACTGACAAATCCCGGGCTTCCGGCGGATGGCATCTACGCCGCGAAACCTCTTTCACTATTGCCAGCCCCGACCTCCCAAATCGGACAGAGCTGATTAGAATTGTTCCGTGGATGTGAAAATAGTCGTCTTTAGCAAACGTGACACCCCTATGACGTACGCCGAATCGGATAGCTATTGGCAGGCCGCCGATCCGGCTGGGCCGTCATGGACAAGGCTAGTGGCGGAAATCGATGCGCTACGCGGTAAACGGCACACCCAGATAGATGATCTGGGCAAACCGTCCGATGATGGAAATTAGGGCTTGCTTTTGTTTACACGTCTAGCTACTTTCAGCCATCTCAAGGTAAAGTCGTCGTCAGCCTGGCTGTTCGGAAAGTCATGCCGCCGGGACACCGTGGCGGCGAACAGCCGTCGACCGAGATGACTTGAGTCTATGGGTGGTGAATGAAATGTAACTCACACTGATGGCAAGGCTGAGCAGCTTGACTGGTAGTATTGCCAATAGGGCCTTGACTGGGATGACGCTCTCACTTTTTTTTTGACAAAAATTAGAGAGAATAGAAGGGAACTATGTATACATGTTAGACCCCCCCTCCCTAAGAATATGGGCGATGAATAGCCTCTCAACTTATCGTAGGCGGTGCAACACCATCGATGTCTGTGTTACCTTGCAGCAACTTCGGATAGGCGGAAAAAGCGTAGAAGCTCCATGTTTGGAAGTTTGCTGAGCAAGAAATAATATTTGATATGATTGGGTTTAAGCAGATGGCGTTGCTACTCTTACAATGACTGACGATTTTGGTCTAAGCGAACCTTTTTGAGATTCGCAGGATGAAATAGCGACGTATTATTTTTCTCGCTATTCACAGGATATTATCGGAGCTGATTACCCTTTAAGATAATAAACATATCGGTTTGGTGTGTATTTTTTGTGCATACCTACTATGTAGTGCCTCCGTGGTCTCTTTATAAGTGGGAACTTAGTTACTGCTCCCAAGTGATGAATATTGGCTGGCAGCCCAGAGGCAAGCAAGCATCCCTTATTGAATCTGCAAACCTACTAGAAAAAACCTACTAGAAAAAACCTACTAGAAAAAACCAAAACTCCCAAGATATTGGATGTGTTGAAATTCTTTCGTCCAATTCTGCAACTGTGCTTGTTAATCTCATAACAATCCAGAAGTGTTGATCGCCACATACATAATGCGCCACAGGCTTCGCCATAGCCTGTGCCACACAACCCTCTAGCATAGATGCTGCGCCACCTGTGCCTGCGCAACCCTTGAGGCTGACGTAGCTTCTGGCGACTTGGCGACTTTGTTAAGGACACCAAACGTGAAACTCGGGCGCCTAGAAGAGCTTTGACTCTCATTTCACCTTGACATACCTACTTGCCATTTTGGCTCAACTCATACAATTTTGTAACCCCGGATTCTCTCCTTCATCCTTGTCTAGCCCAATTACTGCGTCTTATGATACACCTACATGGCTGTTGCTGGGGCCCGTGACTTGAACTACTGTGGCCGCGTCCGAGCTAGCCATGATCAGACGGCTGTACAGCGCCATCCGGAACTGATTTAGCCACGACACACCTCCCGGCCCCTGACCCCCGGCGGGATGCCTTCTTCACCTCCGTACCGTCCTACCGAGCCGCCCGACTCCCCCGAGCACGACTCCGACTCCGACCTCGAGCTCGACATCCAGGAGCTCGATCCCATCTCCACCGCGCCCACCCGAGGCTCCCAGCCCGAGCCTGCCGACAAGTCGCAAAAGACGTCGCGGATCGCTCTCCGCAACCTGCGTATGGGTGGGCTGCGCAGGGCGGGCAAGCGACATCGTGCCTACGGGGAGCTCGGCCACGATCGCGATGCCGCCGACGACGACGATGACTCGCGCCGCCTCCTGGGCGACCGGGACGATGCTCAAGGGGCCGAGGACGGCGCGCCGCTCCTCGGTGGTCGCTCCAGGGACAACCAAGCTCGCAGAATGTCTTTCAACTCTGTCCTAAGAGTGCCGAGCTTCATGTCTGGGACGAGGCGTGGACTTGACGAGGAGGAGCCCCCCGAAGATGACGACCCCTCCTCTTCGCGCATAGTCCCCGTCGGATCATTGCAACCAGTGCGATATCCCACAAACATGGTCTCCAACGCCAAGTATACCGCTTGGTCCTTTCTCCCCATCACACTTTACAACGAATTTTCCTTCTTCTTCAACATGTATTTCCTCCTCGTCGCGTTGTCACAAATTATTCCCGCGCTGCGAATCGGATATCTCACAACTTATATTGCGCCACTAGCATTTGTGCTTTTCATCACCATGGGCAAGGAAGCTTGGGACGACATCGATCGACGTCGGCGAGACAACGAAGCCAACTCGGAGCAATACACGGTCCTCAAGTTTGCGGACCCTTCGCCGGAGCCTAGCCCACGACCCAAGAAAGTCCTGAGGTCCGAAACCATGAAGCGCGGATCTAAAAAGGGCCTCAGCGGTGGAGCGGACAGAGCTGGATTGTCAGACATACAGGAGGACCCTGAGCTAGAGGCCCGGAAACCTTCCTCAACAATAATAGAAATGAGCCGGAAATCCAAGGACCTTGTTGTTGGCGACGTTCTTCGTTTGACCAAAGGTCAACGTGTACCGGCGGACGTTGTCATTTTACAATGTTCCAACAGCGAGACTTTGGATACTGGCGATTCCGATGAGCAGCCTGATCTGGGCGATTTGGTATCGTTGGCAGACGAAGCTGGAGCAGACTACAAGGGCAAACAGCCGGCCACTGAGAGAAATGACCCGGCGGCGGCTGCTGTCACTGTTGGTGAAACATTCATCCGAACAGACCAATTAGATGGTGAGACGGATTGGAAGCTCCGACTTGCGTCGCCACTCACCCAAAATATCCCACCCGAGGAGCTGGTCCGCTTGAGAGTCAATGGCGGGAAACCCGATAGAAAGGTCAACGAATTCCTTGGAACCGTCGAACTGCTACCGTCTCGCGAGGAGGCCACTCAACAGCAAGCGTCCCTCAGACAAGAAGCTGGACCTGCGACGACTGCAGCGCTGTCTATCGACAATACCGCGTGGGCAAACACTGTGATCGCTTCCCAAGGAAGCACTCTGGCAGTGATTCTATACACTGGACGCCACACGCGTTCGGCTCTGTCTACGTCGCCATCTCGATCCAAAACTGGACTTCTCGAATACGAGATCAACTCGCTTACAAAGATCCTGTGTGCGTTGACGCTGGCTCTGTCCATTGTGCTCGTTGCGCTGGAGGGCTTTGAAAACAGACCTGGAAAAGCATGGTACATCCAAATCATGCGCTTCCTGGTCTTGTTTTCTACCATTGTACCCATCAGTCTGCGCGTCAACCTCGACATGGGAAAGACTGCTTATGGTCGCTTCATTCAGAGAGACTCTGGTATTCCAGGGGCTGTTGTTCGTACCAGCACGATTCCAGAAGATCTTGGCCGTATTGAATACCTCCTGAGTGATAAAACGGGAACCTTGACGCAGAATGACATGGAGATGAAAAAGATACACATTGGCACCGTGTCTTACGCGAATGAAGCCATGGACGAGGTCAACTCGTATGTCCGCCAAGGCTTCTATGTTCAACCCACAACAGACCCTGCAACGCAAAGCATGCTTATTACCCCGTCCTCAACATATGTCAATACCGTTGCGGTTGGTGCCACGCGAACAAGGAGGGAGATTGGCACCAGGGTTCGTGACGTTGTATTGGCCCTGGCGCTGTGCCACAATGTGACGCCCACGACTGATGAAGAAGATGGCAAGGAGGTCACATCGTATCAGGCATCATCTCCCGACGAGATTGCCATTGTTAAGTGGGCCGAGTCTGTTGGACTGAAGCTTGCTTCTCGTGACCGAAAAAGCATGACGCTCGCTGCTACCACGACAGGCCGTCCCGTGGTGCGTGTCAATATTCTTGACGTGTTCCCGTTTACCTCGGAGGGAAAACGCATGGGTATCATTGTCCATTTTCAGGATGACCTCAACAAGCCAAATCGCGATCTCGGCACAGGCGACATTTGGTTTTACCAGAAAGGCGCAGACACCGTCATGAGCTCGATCGTGGTGGCGAATGACTGGCTCGATGAAGAGACGGCCAACATGGCGAGGGAGGGTCTGCGGACCTTGGTTGTGGGCAGGAAGAGGCTGTCGCATCATCAGTACAAAGAATTCTCGTCTAGATACCACGAAGCATCACTGGCGATTAACAATCGCGACACTGGGATGCAAGCGGTTGTCGCGCAATACTTGGAGAACGATCTTGAGCTTCTTGGCGTCACTGGTGTCGAAGACAAGCTGCAGCGCGATATCAAGCCGTCCCTGGAGCTCCTCCGCAATGCGGGCATCAAGATTTGGATGCTGACGGGCGACAAGGTGGAAACTGCACGGTGTGTGGCGGTAAGCTCGAAGCTTGTCGCGCGAGGCCAGTACATTTATACTGTTGCCAAGCTGAAGCGCAAGGACAATGCGCGAGAGCACCTCGACTTTTTGCGCAACAAGACGGACGCCTGTCTCTTGATTGACGGCGAGAGTCTAGCACTCTTGCTCAATCACTTTCGCATCGAGTTCATCTCTGTGGCCGTCCGTCTCCCGACCGTCGTCGCATGCCGATGCAGCCCGACGCAAAAGGCCGAGATTGCAACTCTGATCAAGGAATACACCAAGAAGCGAGTCTGCTGCATCGGCGATGGCGGCAATGATGTTTCCATGATCCAGGCTGCCGATGTCGGAGTCGGCATCGTCGGCAAGGAAGGTCGGCAAGCGAGTCTCGCGGCCGACTTTTCCATTGAGCAGTTTTGCCACCTCGTCAAGCTGCTCGTGTGGCACGGACGCAACAGCTACAAGCGCAGCGCCAAGCTCGCGCAGTTTGTCATTCATCGCGGCCTCATCATTGCCGTCTGCCAAACCATGTACAGCATCGCCCTCAAGTTTGAGCCCGAGGGCCTCTACATTGACTGGCTCATGGTCGGGTACGCCACCGTCTACACTGCCGCGCCGGTGCTGTCCCTGGTCCTGGACAAGGACGTGGACGAGAACCTGGCCAACCTGTACCCCGAGCTGTACAAGGAGCTCACCACCGGCCGGTCGCTGTCGTACCGTACGTTCTTTGTGTGGGTGTTTGTGTCCATCTACCAGGGCGGTATGATCCAGGGCCTGTCGCAGATCCTCACCGGCGTTGAGAACAAGAACATGACGGCGGTCAGCTACACGGTGCTGATTCTCAACGAGCTGCTGATGGTGGCAATTGAGATTACTACCTGGCATCCCATCATGATTGTGAGCATCCTGGGCACGCTTCTGATGTACATTGGATCCATGCCGTTTCTTGGGGAATATTTCAACCTGGAGTTTATCATCACATGGTATGCTACATTCTTCCATCATTTCAGTGACCTGACCTGGACTCTTGCTAACACTCTGTGCAGGGGCTTTGTTTGGCGTGTTTTAGCCATCTTGTCCATTTCACTTGTGCCCCCGTACGCGGCGAAGCTCATCAGGAGAACGATGAAACCGCCGTCGTACAGAAAGGTGCAGAGTCGATAGAGTAGCCGGCAAGGATTTTAGAATTTACTGTGCATTTTTATGGCGGCTATTTGTCTCTTGACTGTGTATTTGCCGTGTTCTACATCACAGGGACCATCAAGTCCCACAGCATGGATGAAGACAAGTGACTATCCTTTCCCTTGCTCTCTTACTAATTTTTAGGGATATTTCATCATGCACATTTGCACAAGACATGGCAGCAATTCAGCTTGCATGCACCGCGAGTGCGAGGTAGCTGCAATGCACATGGAGACGGGCTTTTGGCTCTCGGTTCAGCAACTCACTCATTCACTACCTATGTTGCCCGTCAAAAAATACCAATCACATTCGTGCGACGACCGGCCTTCTCTACGCGGGTTCCTATTTTGCGCAAATGTTACCAAAGATGTTGACAGATCCGCCGCCGCCGCCGCCGCGGACCTCGCCTGCCTGTGCGCGTTCATCCTGCCCGGCGGCATGGACCAGGGCGCCGCGATCGACGCCGCGGGCGACCTGCGGTACGTGGTCTGGGACGCGCCGGCGGCGGGCCTCTTCGTGCCCCGCGACCCCCGCGCCATGTTCTTCCCGCCGGACACGGGGCGGGCGGACGCGGAGTGGGCGGCGGCGCGGCTGCGGCCGCAGAGCATGGCGGCGAGCAGGGGGGGTGGTGCCGCCGCAGGCGTGGCAGGAGGACGCGGAGCACTACGAGGGCAGGCTGGGGTACGTGGCGTGCACGGAGGACAGGGCGGTGCCGTTTGAGGATCAAAAGGCCATGATTGCCGCCGCGGGCGGTGCGGAGAGGTGGATTGTGCGGGAGCTGAAAGGGTCGGGTCACAGCCCGTTTTTCTCGCGCCCGAAGGAGCTGGCATCCGTTTTGCATGGGATTATCGAACGGTTCCAAAAGAGGCCATGACGGGGATTGTATACAGACGGACTGTACCAGTCGGTTCACTGGTATTTGGTGTTGGGTCCTCTCAAGGGGACCTCGTCGTGGATACTGGCCAAGTTCCGGGAGACTTGCAGCGATATGCGTTCTTTCATTTCCCATCACTATATACAGCATATATACATTCACTCCCAGAAGTCTTCTCCATGGCCCCGTCATTCTTCCATCTCACCACGTCAACACGCTCACCAAGCAATGCACTCCTTGAGCAGGGGATGGTCCTTCTGGTAGATGGCCTTTTTGTGCGGCTGGTCGCCCGGCTTTCCGAAGCCGTAGAAGGAGTCGAGCTCGACGCCGACATCCACCGAAAAGTGCACCGAGTTGGTGTTTGAGCACGCGCTCGGCTCGTGAACATCCGCGCCAATCGCAAACGCCAGGTACGGCGCCGCCAGGCCCAGACCGCCCGTGACGTGCTTCCCGAGGATCTTCCCGGACAGGTCCAGCGTCAGCAGCGGGTTGATCCGCGCCGTGGCGTCCACCTTGCCCGAGACGCTGGGGCCGATGCGCTGGAACCGGGGGTCCAGCCCGGTCGAGCCCTTGCCGATGGCGATGGACTGGCCGTCGGGAAAGTCGAGCTCCGCGCCGACGACGCCGGTCACCCTGCCGCTAATGTCCGAGACGGAGAGGACGATGTCGAGGGTGATTTCGGGGGTGATCTTGACGACGTCGCCGACCTTGAACTCGGCGAGCGGGAAGCGGGCGATCCGGAGGCTGCCGGAGAGGTGCGAGGTGGTGACGGCGGCGGAGGCGGTGACGGCGACGGCGAGGCGCACGTTGACGTTGTCGGCGGTGACGGCGGAGGCGGTGAAGCCGTGCTTGGTCGAGATGGTGATGTCCGTCTCGAGGCTGCCGTGGGAGCCGCAGTCGGAGCAGTCGACCGAGATGTGCGCGGGACCGACGTCGGCGTCGTAAAAGTGCTTGGTGAAGGTGTGCTCGAGGCTGATCTTGGCCTTTTTCGAGTAACTCGCCCGGCGCCGGCGGCCCAGCGTGTCCTGGTCCTCGCCGTCCTCCTCGCCGTCGCCGCCGCCGCCAATGTTGACGGTGGCGTCCTCGACAAAGTCGTTCCACTGGCCGACGGCCTGCACGGCGAGGCGGACGAGGCCGGCCGCGTCGTCGTAGGTGACGCCGGAGACGTGGTACGGCTGCCGGCCGTGCTCGCCGCCGCAGCCCGGGGCGTCGACGACGTAGACGAGCGTGTTGGCGGCGTCGGCGGCGACCCAGGCCCAGGCGCGGCGGGCGTCGGCGACGGTCGTGGCCGAGTGGAAGCGGACGGTGACTTGCTCCGCGTCGGAGCAGTCGACGGAGCTCACCAAGTCGGTGAAGTGGTGCTCGTTGAGCAGGCGGTACTCGGGCTTGGCCGTGACCGTCATGTTGGCAAGGAGTCCTGAATGTGATTCTTGTTAGTCTCGAAGCGAGAGGTCATGCGTACTAGGAAGTGGAGGCCTACCCTCGTCCTCTTGAGTCCAGTAGAAGCTGTCCTCTTGAAGGAGAGTCAGGTCATAGTTGCCACTGGCGACGATGTCCTGGCCGTTGCTGGGGACGGGAGCAACGGGGGAGAAGACAATCTGAGGTGCGGCAGCAGCAGCCTCCGCGACAGCTCGCTGGATCGGGTTGGCGACGACAGTGCCGGTGAGGGCACCGAGGACAGGAAGAATAGCCTTGGAAAACATGGTGAGCTTTCTAGCCTTTGCTCGAACGACTTTGATCTGGTCCGAGAGAGAGACTTACAAGACCACGGGGCTTTACATGGCTCTTATATACTTGGTATCCGAATGCCGACGACCTCATGTCAGACAAGGAGCACTTGGTCAACCCAGCAATTTTGCACAAGTACCATAGCTCGAAATGGAAATCCGTCTACCTCATTCCGTCCGGCCGTCAAGTAGCCAAATACGATCGTGAGAAGCGGCAGCACCATATCAATGTCAGACCAAGGTAGCATTGCATGGAGCATTAGCGATTGGTCAAGTCCGTGGTGGAACCTCTCATGCATTGACACCTGAGCCAATGGGGGTAACGTCCTGCAGTTAGTGTGTACGGGAATGCGATGGAAGGATTGAGAAGCCCGAGGGGTAGCATTGCCCTTGTAATACTCGTGGCACCAAGGTCCATTTGGGAAGCGAGGTCCAAGTCGTCTGGGCCAAGAGAGAGAGAAAGAGGAGCGAGTGCTCAGTTCTCCATCTTGTTCGTGGCTTCTCCGAACCATCAATCTTGCCCCGGCTTGGGTGTCATGCGGCCATGATCATCTCTTTTCCGTCCCCCGCTAGTCGAGCTTGTCTTCTTTGCAGCCTTTATTGCAGTAGATCCCGCATTCGGCGATCCTTCGGTCCCCGTTACGCTATATACGGCCCCTGCAGCAAAGCTGAAAGGCACCTTACCTTGGTACTTTGGTCATCCGTTCCATTGTCGATGGGGGCGGATAACCTTGTCTTCTTTTGGCCCCTTTGCGACCTTGGCTCGATATTGTCGATCAGGACCTTGAGGAGGACTGTCGGCTGCGACCCTGACGGTGACGTAAATATTATACAAAATCCCCTCGCAGGCTGCGAGCTTTGGGCTTAGCTGACGGACACGTTCCCTGCTTGTTGCCGTCTCCCCTGCTCATCCATGTGCACGACATATATCGGCGTCTTTGTCCTGGGCGGGCTGATGAACCAGAACGGGTATCAAGCCAGGCCCGCAAGGCTGAATCGAAGACCGAGCCAAGGGATGAGTTTTACCTCTCCACTTCCCTTTCCATGTCTCTTGTTCAATAGTTGCAGTTGCAACTGTACAAAAGTCCGTCTAGAGAGTGAGGCAACTGGCGGGGATGTTACTCAGTGTAGCGACAACGATGCGCTTCAATTCCGCCCGATTCGTCCGGTTCCCGAATAAAGGAGCTCGATTATTGCATCTTTCAACACGGTCGGTCAATTCCGCTTGTATCCAGGCAATATATCAGAGTCCTTTGCGGACATTGGACCTGTGGCGCCGCCGCCGCGATCCATGTAAGCCATTTTCCTTGGCGGTATTCTGCAGGGTAAGGTGACACGAACAGTGTCGGCGTTATTCCTGCTACTTCTAATCCCGTGGGGAGATATTCTAGAGTTGTTTCAGTATGAGTCCACGCTGTGGTTCCTTTTCCCTGCACAACATGTCCCAACACAAGACAAGACAGATCAAGCTGAACAGTTGCGGCATCTACATGGCAAGGCGCGAGACAACTTGGCCAAGGTCGAGTTTCTATGCAGTGGCGGACTCATTTAAAAACAACACGAAATTGACAGCTTGAATCCTGCAATCGTAAACCATGTTGCATGTGAGCAGTTTTGCCGCAGCTCACCGTCGAAGCATGTGCCATCACACAGTGCATGCCAACAAGTCAATGCGTCAGACATTGACTGCATGAGTAATATTCAATATTCTAGGATCATATGTACAGAATACAACTACAGGAATCTGTTTTTACAGCTTTAAAACCAGCCAATCGGCTGCGAAACTCGAGTTCCTCCTACGCAGCTCCCCAGCTACGCCGCCCACCGCACCCTGCGTCTCGACGCCGCCGAGCCACACTTTCGGCCCTGCATAGTGCGATATGAAGCCCTCCGGACCCGAAACCATCAGCAGGTTCTTGCCGCGGCTCTCCGTCCGGCACGTGCACGGCCGCGCCCCGGACGGCTCGAACTCGGACGCCGGTGCGTGGAACTTTTGGTTGTGCGGCTGGCAGTCCGTCGCGCTGGGCGTCGTCGGCGCCGCGTCGGCGCGCTGGATCGCCGTCACGATGTGCGAGGCGCGGAACTGGCTGCTCTCGTCGTCGATGCCGACGTGTATGCGCAGCCTGCTCCCGTAGCGAGCCTTCATCGCGTCCAGTTCGCGGCCCAGCGGGCTGGCCGCCGCGATGGGGTGCTCGACCTCGGACGGCGCTGGTCTCGATCCTTTCCGGAACCAGCTCCACCAAGATGACGGCTCCGGTCTCGGGAGGACGTCGGGGGCTTGCTGGAGCTCTTCCCGGCTCCGGATGGCCCAGAGCAGCGTGAAGCTCGAGTCTGCGTGGCTGTCTAGCACGGCTCGGGCTACCTGCATGGCCGGCGCGACGCCGGTGCCGCCGGCGAGGAAGACGACGTTTCTCTGCGAGCCGAGGCGGGCGGCCACGTCAAAGCCCGGGTGCGTGCCGCGCAGCCAGACCTCCCGCCCGACGCCGAGCCGGCCCAGGTACGTGGACATTTCGCCGCCGGGGATGGACCGCACGTAGAACCGCAACTTGCCGTCCTCCAGGTGCTCGCCTTCCAGCGGAGGCAGCGGCGTGTAGTTGCGCGCAATCTGCACCTCGGGCTGCTTGAACTCGACGGACCAGAGTGGGTAGCGCCATCTCGCGCGGTCGGCGGTCAGATACCTTGGGTTCGGATTAGGATGCTGCGGTGCGACCGTAAAGATAAAGGACGTTGGCGAGATCTCATCGCGCGAGGTTATCGTATAGGAGACGAAGGTGTCCTGGTTGAGAACCTTTTCTTGCGACGAGGGTGTCGTGAGATAGTAGACAGTACCCCCAGCAATGAGGAGAACGGCGGCCAGAGCAGGACTTGCAGCGCGAGCGTGTAACTGGTTTTTCATGCCCGTTTGGTATCCATCCGGTCTCTTTATAGGCTTCTGCGTTGATAAGGGTCGCGCACACGAGGCCACGGACGGTATCGAGGAAGGATGAGCCAGAGCTGGGGCAGAACCACTGCTGAGGATGCGGCCACAGGCCCCCATCATCCTCCGAGGGCCATTCATCGGGTGCTGGTCTAGGATTGTATATTCCGGTGCTTCAGGTGTTATCGCCAAATCATTCCCAATAATTGTGGGCAAAGTACAGCTCGTGGGTTTAGCTGGTAATGTCTGGTGCAACTAGATTCTGAGGACAAACATCGTGGCTTTACGAGAAGCAGTTTTCGGTAGAGTCACGTGTAGCATTGAACCAGGACGCAGCAGCCAACACAGATGGTAGGAGGCTGTCTTTTTATACTGTGAATTTGAAAAACGGCAGCTTTTAAAATTGACCGCCCTTGGATTTTTTTTATTTTTCGCAAAACAATTTTGATGCAGCTTGGGTGGCGTCATCATCTGCCACGCACGTATCTCACTCAGCTCCCACTGTAATAGCGAAACACAACACGCAACCATCCTATCAGGTCGTCAATGGCCGAGTTGGACATGAACCGGTGCAGGATATCACGATCCTTTTCTGGACTGCTACGATATTAATATTTCTCATCTTTTAAATTACACCGGACTTTTTGTAAAGCTACTGCCGGTTACCAGCAGACCAACCCCACCCTTCCCCGGACGTATATTTGGACTGTGACGGTAAAGTGACCGTAGCCTCGTTAAAATTCTTTACTTACATCAGTCATAACATGTCATTGGCTCCTTGCTGAAATTTACTTCAAAATGGCCGGTCAACATCATCTCCGGTCTCTCATCACGACTGAGCTGCTGAAATATATAGTCGATACCAAGATCCCCCACAGCAAGACCAATTCTCTTGACTTTGCCAAAGTATACGACTCCATGTCCGGAACGGACTTTCCGGAGAAGTTGAAGTCCACCACTGCTCGTCAAGCATTGATATCCATCAGCAAAATGGCTCCTGATGGGCAGATGCCATCTCCAACCGACCTGGACCTCATGTCCTTTCTGCCTCCGCCCGAGTCGCCCGAGTTCCCGGTCCAATGCCTGGGTCTGCTGCTGCTACTGGACCAAGCATCTCGCGAGCTCTTCAGCGGCACCGACCTCCGCTGGCAATCCGCCCTGTTCGGGCCGCTGGCCCGCCAACTCGTCGGCCGGTGGCTCGCGCTGCCCGCCTCGCTCCGCCCCGACGCCTGGGTTCGGTGGCGCGACGACGCCGGCGTGTCGAGCTTCGACTACTGGCTGGTCGCCCGCCTCATGTGGATCGCACCGATCAGCCACGACGAGAGCCTCGAGAGCCAGCGCATCGCCCTCGAGCTGGTGGAGGAGACGCGGCGCATGTTGGAGGACCGCTTCGGGGTCCAGGATCCGTACCGCGCGACGGGGGAGGCGCTGCTCAAGGACGACTTGGCGTTTCTGCGCGAAATGTGCAAGGGAGGGCCGCCGAGGAACGCGGAGGGCGGCTTGGATTGCGAGGCTTGGATCTTTTGGTGGTGCATGATCCTCGACGCCCACTGGCCCATCATTGAGCGCTTCGGTAGGTACCCGTACAGAAACGCAATTCTGGGTAGAGAAAGCAGCGAGGAGGAGAAACGCTGGCTGGATGACACGTCCCACGTCGCTGAGGCACCTTCTAACGTGGCGGAAGCTATCAGGGAGGATGTTGCAAGAGGGGTATGGAGGCCTCTAGGGCACGATGACTAGCTATATAGGTACATATATAAAGTTGAGGATGGCGATCTCTAATATCCAAGCCAAAAGCCTGTCTACAAATGATACAGTTGATCTAAAATACACCTGAACCTTCCATTATATCCTCAAGATGCGCCTCTGAGGATCTATCCCGCCTCTAAACATGTCCGCTACAATGTTCCCCTTGACTATCGTCTCTTCAATAAGACCCTCCACGTGCTTCGGCTCAACGCGTCCATACCAGAGGCCGTGGCCTGCGAAGCGATGTGGCGACCCATCAGCCATTTTCTTCCCCGGCGGGACATAAATGATGATGTTGCCCGCAAACTTGTGGCCCCCAATGTGGCTGATGACCCCGACCCTCGCCGTATCTTTTGACGGGCCGGCATCGCCCTCCAACTGCGGCGCCTCCACGTCCGCTTGCACCTGCACCGGGCCCTGCAGGACCTCGAGGCCCTTGCGCCGCAGCTGCCCCTCAAACTCGTCGCGCAGGAGAGGCCCGAGGATGCCACAGCGCATGTCGCGCCCGCCGTGGCCGCAGATGAGGACGAGGGTGTCGGTCACGTCCTGGACGCCCGGCAGCAGGCCCTGGTACGCGTCGTTGCGAGTGAGGATGTCGCGGTGCACGGGCGAGAGCCCGTCGTGGGCAGAGTGCAGCTTCTCGGGCAGCAGGTACCCCTTGGCGAGCGCCTGGACGTGATCGAACGAGACGCGCGGCAGAAAAGGCACGTATTTGAAGCTGGGTAGCAGATAGACGGAGGTGTTCTGTACCTCGGCCCGCGGTGGGACCGAGCTGGGCAGTGAGCTGTTGACGAGCGCAACATTGTGGAATGGCTGTTAATGTCAGTATGGGGGCATGCTTGGAAGCTCATTATTTCGAGCACAAAGCCGGAGTATCTCACATCAGCATATGTGCCGCCCCGGCCGAACAGCTCCTTCAGATCCGCAGCCAAGTTGTCCCCGCCGTTCTCCTCCTCAATCTTGGAGGGCCAGTCATCCTTGCCAGTGCAGATGAGCACCTGCTCCGCATACCCCGCGATCACTCCATTCATTGGGCTCTTGTGGTCGATCTCGAGGCCTTCCGGCATCACCGGCATCTCTGCACACTCACACGTTGGCGACGGACATGTTGGCACCGTCGGCAGCGGGAGCGGTTTGGAGGCAAAGGCACGACGGGTCGGCGTCGCAGCAAGCGAGGTCCTATTGACAAGCTGCCATGTCTGGCGTGTCAATTGCCGCAGCATGTGTCGTTGCGGCATCGTTGGCGACCTGCTTCGGCGTGTGTAAAAGGCCAAGTGGTGATTACGCATGGATTACGGGACCTCTGATTTGCCCAAGCTCGGAGACCGATGCACGAGTGCCGTCACCACCATTACTAAGGCGACCGACCACTTGCGAATCTTGTTGTACGCATTCAGATTTGCTTTCAAAGTATAAGCAAGTACAATCATGGATTTATTTATCTCATCAGGAAAACAAAGAAATGGCGTTCACTCGTCGGCGCAAAAAGAAAAGAGAGGCAAAAAGAGAAAATTGTACGCAGCGTAGAGGAAAGTTGCGCGAACCGGGATTCGAACCCGGGACGCGTGCTTGGGAAGCACGCATGCTAACCACTACACTATCCGCGCAGGAGAAAATGTTAGCGAGTGGAGAACTCAATTCAAGCTATAAGGGTAGAGAAACCCGCCCCACTTGGTGCCTCTTTCTGCCCCTCCACGTTTCCCCTTGGCGGAACATGAACATACCTGATCAGTTCTACGTCAATCTCTCGGCACAATAGCACTCGATTCGACTCGCGGATGCACACAGCGCCGTGGAAGCACGACACCATGGCAAGCAAGGTTGAGCGTATCGTGGCTGGACTGCTAGAAACGATTGCCGCCGGCGACTACTACAAAGCCCATCAGGACGCCAACTCCAAGGCCATCCGCTACATCCACAAGAAGGACTGGACCGCGGCCATCGAAATTCTCTACAGCGTGGCCCAGGCACTCCTCAAGGCCGGACACGGCGGCAGCGGCGGAGACTTGTGCAACCAGCTCGTCGACGTCTACAAGCAGGCCGGGCTCAAGCCCAACGAGAAGAACAATGAACGACTATGCACCTTGCTGCGCCTCTTCGACAGCGAGGAGCCCACGCGCAATGAGTTTATCAAGAAGATGTTGGGGTATGTGGCTGGAGTCTGCAAAACAATTCTCTCTTTTCGGTATTTATCCTATGATGCTAACTAGATCTGTCCAGCTGGTCGGCCAATGACCCCCAACTGCACCACGAGGTCGGCTCGCTCTACGCCTCAGAGCACAACACGGGCGAGGCCGAGAAGCACCTGATCCGCGGTACAGAAAAATCGGCCAAGGTTCTCTTCAAGATGGAATACGCGTGGCATAAGGAGTCGGGCAAGGAGTCGGTCAAGCGCGCGCCCTGGTACGCCGCCCGCGCCGTCCTGCCGAACCTGCTCGTCGGCAACGTGCGCGACGCCAACGCCTGCTATCGGCTGTTCGTCGACGCGCTGCGCGCAGACTACCCTGATCTGACAGTGGAGGACGTGCCAGCGCCGCCAGGCACGGGCGCGGAGGTGCTGCACGTGTTCTCCGACCTGCCGCTGCTCAACTTTCTGGGTCTGCTGCTGCTGACGGTGCAGCGTGGCACGCGCAACATGTTCCTCAAGCTCAGGTCCAGCTACGCGGCGCAGGTCGGTGAGATTGAGGGTGGCGACTGGGTCGAGGCGCTGGAGAGGATCGAGGACATGTACTTCACCGCCCCGAGGCCGGCGCAGAGTGACCCGCTCATGGACATGATGAGCAGAGTGTTTGGCGGCGGTGGTGGTGGCGCGGGTGGCCAGCCGCCGCAACAGAAGGGGAGACCTGCACTCCCGGCGGAGGCGGTCGACTAGAGATCGGCTCGGTCTTTTCGTTAGAGCATAGAGTGAATTCAAGCGTCATGATAGAGCTTCGTTCGACAACCATGTGCCGCGAGTGAGCGTTTGAGCGTGCAGAGTGAACCATGTTTAGCCTCGCGGTTGCTCTCCCGGCTCGAACATCCAGTTGTCTTCGGCCAAAGATTCCACTTTGGCACGTAGACTTGCTCGAACTGCTTCTAGTAGCTCTGTTCAAGTTAGCCTCGGGCGCAACAAAACGTCGTAGAGACAACCCGCACCTTCATGCTGGTCAGGGACTGCAGTGTAGTTGATCCGATGCTGTACCACAGCTTCGGCCAGTCTCTGCCGCTCTTCTATACTTGACATTAGCACACGGTTCAGCTTCACCAGACAAGCCCGACATACGCTCCGTTTCCTGCCTAGCATCCAGCGCCATCTCATCAATGTCGTCAAAAGGCAGCACCGGCGCGCCGTCCAGGTCAATGTCCCCGTTCTGGTTGCGCACCACAATCTCACACGTCTCCGCCATGCGCTGCTGCTGCTCCTCCGCCGCCAGGCGCCCCGCGTCAGGATGAGTCGCTGCCGCCGCCGCCGCCGCCGCCGCCGCAGTCGCAGAGAGCAACGACGCGCTGCTGCTCGCCCCGTTGGCGGCGGCCCCCGTGGGTCGCCTGATCAGGTGGCTGCGGAAGAGGTTCGTCCGGTCCCGCGAGGACGCGGCCGGCGGCGGCGGCGGCGCAGAGGCTGTGCTTGCTGCGCCGAGCCGTGAGCGCTGCAACGGGGGCGGGGGGTGGTGAGAGGCGCCGTTCACGTTGCGACCGCGATCGTTCATGGCTGGCACTGCTTCTTCCGTCTTGGCTGGCTTTCTTCCAGGTCCTGATGATGAGATGCAGATGGTGAAATTAAAAATTCGCAAGGGGGTGCTTGCTCTTGTCTTACAGGCTGCACGGGCGCTAACAATTCTGTATCCCTTCAAAGGTGGATGGCGGCCAGCTTGGTGGGGCGTGGCCAGGCATGCGAGAATCGAGCCCTGTTCGTGGCCTATCAATAGGAAGTCTATCCGACGGTCTTTGAATTACTTCTTTTGGGTGAGCCATTGCAAAGGTCAACGCTTTCATGTTGTAAAAAAAACTATGCTAAAACTATTCAAGTCGGGCCAACCGAATCACATACAGCTAGCTGTACTCGTACACAGTTCTCAAGGGAAAGCAGTGGCCATTTCCTTTGAACAGAATCGTATTAAGTATGCTCATTGCGCATAGAGGTCAAAGTGTGTGTTTCATTTTATCGTGTTCAAAGCGACAGGTTGTACGAGTACTCGTCCTCCATATTCTGCGTAATCCAAAGCACGACGGAGCTGCAGAGTGGTTAGCCGCTGTTCGGCCGAGCAACAGTCATGCTGCAGGGAGAATGTGACATACCTGAAGCCTACCAGGGCGTTACTAGCCAGCGTCTCGATGCCCATGCCCAGCGCGGGGAATCCGACGCTCGGTACGATGTACTTGAGAACGAAGACGGCGACGCCGCCCGCCATGCCGCCCGCCAGGGCCGCGAAGCCGAGGAACAGCACCACCCGGGCCTTCCAAGCAACACCGGAGCCGCTGTAACTAAACGAGTCGGCACTCAGGCGCTGCTTCTCGACCGAGTTGATGATGAGCATGCCGAGCGAGGAGAAGATGAGCGGCAGCCAGTCAACGAACTTGACGTGGATGGTGGAACCGTTGCTGGCCGACTTGGACCACACAGCGGCATCGAGCATGGTGTAAAAGGCGAGGGAGAACTGCGTGGGTTTTGGTGTCAGTCGCGGCGAACTCGGTGCGGAGAAGGGTTGCCGTCTCGGGCTCGGAGCTGCGAGCTACGAGCTGTTGCACCGGGCAGTTCGGATGCGTCGTCGCGACGCGGCGGCAGTCAAGAGTATCCGGTAAAAGGGAGAGTAGTCAACCTACCAAGCCTCCGGCCGCGTAGATGCCGGCGTTGCGAGCCCATATGCTGTTGAGCCACTCAGGCTTAGAGAACTTCCAGAGTCGGTCCTCCTCCATGGTGGGTTGCGGTAGCTCCGAGCGTAGTCGTTTATCGGCGAGAAGGGTGGCGAGGCGAGTATAGAGATGCACGCAGATGCCTAGTAGAGTGCTATGGCTGCGCGGGGTCGGGATCGTCGGTCGAAGCTCTTTAACGTGCTGATGCGAAGGTGAGCTGTCTAGGATGTTGCAGCGTAGTCGCTGGAGGCTGGGGCGGTTCCGATGACGAAGCCAGTGGTCGCAACAGGCAAGAGTCACGTGTGCCTGAAACTTTGGTGAGAGGATGTGTGACTTGGACAATAGCGGCAAATAAAGAGAAGAAAAATTCTTTGGCGAATCAAGGAATACTTTTCTAATGTGATTTTTGCTTCTTTAAAATCACCATATTACCACTTTCCCGCGTTGTCGATTCATCTCCCTGGCAGTTCAACGTGATAAACGCTTTCTCGAGCTAGCGCTTAAAGATGGGCGGCGGGTCAAATTGGGTAGCTACTAATTCGCAGCGTAACCGGTTGTTTGCTTGTGAAAGGGGCCTCGTATCATAGTTATAGTTTATTGTGGGCAGACAAATAGATTTACTATTGCTCTTCAGACCTCTAACTAATAAGTTTATCATCCTTCTTGTTACGGCTTTTGAGCATCGTCATGGCCGTGACTGCTTGTCACTAGACGCCACTGCAAGTAAGTTGATTTCAAAGAGCAGGTCAACTATGAACTATGGCACTCTTGCTACATTAATTAGGAAGCACTGTAACGTTGACAGAGCATGCATGTATATATATGCAAGGTTAAAAGGGCTAATCTACAGTCATGCCTCAAAAGCTGGTTTGGCCAATCAGAGTTGGATATTTACCAATTTCGGGCCCCACCCGGCTCCGTCTTCGGCTTGCGCAATAGATGATTAGAGTCAACTGGCTTCTGAAAAGCTTCGCCAAATTTCAACCTCTATCTTTCTCATAGCGACCTACAGATTCTTGCGTATCATGTCGTACAGACCAGTTCGTCGCCACCACCCCACAGCAAACTTTTCTTTTACATCCTAATTGCGTTGTTCATAGGTCGCTGCTTCCGCGCAATGGGCGCGCATACTTAGCCGAGGCGGACGGCCCATCGCAAGGACGATAATTGCCAGCCAACGTATTCCCTGCACAGCATCCGTTTCTCGACACGTACAATGCCAGTTGCGCACGATTGGGTCAACATCTTCGAACCGCGCAACCATCGCCAGTGAATCATCTACCGAAACCTCATGGGCTTCTTCAGGCGAGCAACGGAGAGGGCCTCAGACCCTGACTGAAAAAATTGTCCAGGACCACGCCGTTGGGTTGCCTTCAGGAAAGACTGTCCGTAGCGGTGACTACGTTCAGATTCAACCGTGGAGAGTAATGACACACGACAATACACTCGCTTGCGCTAAGAAGTTTCACTCCATGAATGTACCCCAGGTCAAGAACCCTGATCAGTTGGTGTTCGCGCTAGATCATGCGATCCAGGACAAATCTGAGGCCAATCTCAAAAAGTACGAGATGATTGAGGCCTTTGCAAAGAAGCACGGTGTTGCTTTCTATGGTGCCGGGCACGGCATCTCTCATCAAGTTATGGTACAGGCTTAGCAGAACCCAGAGGATTTGGCTAGAACCAATCGCTAACATATGCACAGATTGAGGAATTATACGTCTGGCCAGGCAAGCTATGTGTAGGCTCGGATTCACACTCGACAAGTTACTCAGCGCTTGGGGCTGGAGGGTTCTCTGTTGTGCGAACAGATGCGGCCGGCATCTGGGCAACCGGCAAGAGTTGGTTCCAGGTCCCTCCGGTTGCCAAGGTCAATCTGACTGGTGTTCTCCCCCCTGGCGTTGCTGGAAAGGACGTCATTGTTGCGCTATGCGGGTTATTCCAAAGCGATGTCCTTAACCACGCAGTAGAGTTCTCGGGATCCGAGGAGACCATGGCCAGCATCCCGATAAGCGACCGGATCTCAATCAGCAACATGTGCACAGAATGGGGTGCGCTCACAGGACTTGTACGTGTTGTGTCAGTACTGCATGCAGTACGAAAGATGCCGGCTAACGATGTGTTGCAACAGTTCCCCGTAGACAAGACTTTGGAGCGTTGGCTGCGGTACAAGGCGACGGAAGCGGCCATGTGCCCTGACCGTACCACAAAGGACCGAATTACACATGAGAAAGTGGACGAACTTTTCGCGAACCCCATCAAGGCCGACCCCGATGCCCAGTATGCCAAACAGCTGTACATCAACCTTTCCACCGTCTCGCCATACGTTTCAGGTCCCAACTCTGTCAAAATTTCGACTCCACTAAATGAGCTTGCGCCGCAGAATATCAAAGTCGACAGGGCGTACATTATATCATGCACTAACAGCCGAGCGCCCGACATTGCAGCCGCGGCCAAGGTATTCAGGGACGCTGCCGAGAGGAACGGGGGCAAGATCCCTAAAATTGCGGATGGAGTCAAGTTCTACATTGCGGCCGCTTCGGCTCGCGAGCAGGAGGCTGCAGAGGATGCAGGCGACTGGCAAGTATTGGTTGAAGCAGGCGGGATAGAGCTTCCCTCGGGCTGCGGCCCTTGCATCGGTCTCGGTCGCGGCCTTCTGGAGGCTGGAGAGGTTGGAATCTCGGCCTCTAACCGCAACTTCAAGGGACGCATGGGAAGTCGCGAGGCATTGGCCTACCTAGCAAGTCCAGAGGTTGTGGCTGCCAGCGCTCTGAGCGGCGTGATTTCCGGCACGCAAACCTTCCAGGTTCCTGACAATTATCAGGGTGTTGAGCATGGCTACGGCACAGGAGCACCGGAGACGGTGGAGAGCCAGCTCGGGAATGTCCTTGAGCAGCTCGAATCTCTCATCGATCGCGTCGAATCATCCGTCGGTGGCGAAGCGCTGGAAGAGGGTGGCGGTACCAAGATCCTCCCCGGCTTCCCGGAGAAGATTACGGGAGAGATTGTCTTTTGTGACATGGACAACCTAGACACGGACAACATTTACGCCGGCAAATACACATACCAGGACGACATCACCAAGGAGACCATGGCCAAGGTATGCATGGAGAACTACGATCCGACTTTTGGCGACGTTGCCAAGCCTAACGACATTCTTGTGTCGGGATTCAACTTTGGCTGCGGTAGCTCGCGAGAGCAGGCCGCAACGGCTCTGCTGGCAAGGCAGATCCCTCTCGTAGTGACGGGAAGCTTTGGCAGCATCTTTTCGCGCAACAGCGTCAACAACGGGCTGCTGGGGCTCGAGGTTCCGCGCCTGGTTGAGCGTCTACGCGCCACGTTCACGGACAAGATCCCGACGCGGCGTACAGGCTGGACCCTCACGTGGGATGTTGGCCGGAGCGTCGTACAGGTGCAGGAAGGCGAAGGCGGCGAGCAGTGGGAGGAGAAGGTGGGCGAGTTCCCCGAGAACCTCCAGGAGATTATTTCAAAGGGCGGCCTGGAGAAGTGGATCATGTCCCAGGTGGCAGAGGCGTAAAATATATACCAAAAGGGGTGTTGATTAGAAAGAATTTTGGTCTCTGGAAGAGACGAGAGAGTGATTTCGGAGTTTGGCATACACAGTACTAAGACAATATATAAAGGCAATTCTTTCATTGCTATGTGATGCATGTGATGGCTCCAACTTCGCCGAGGCATCCTAGTAATAATGCAGCCTACAGATCTTTGTAAACATACCTAGTATACTGTGTTTCGAAGCCATTTGACGGATAGTAAAGTACCGATCCAACAGGTTCCGTTACTTCTACGCTGGAACACTGAAGGCGAGCCAAGCTCAATATCTTGCCAAAAAAAAAAAAAGAAAAGAAAAGAAAATAAGGAGAAAAGAAATCAATGGCAATCATCCAACATTTTGACGTATTTTCAGACCTCGTCTTGTCAAGGGTTACAAGTTGACTCAGTGGAGATTTGAGAGCTCCAGGGTAGGTGGTACCTGAGTACTTTGTACTTGTCCTGTGAGCCTTCCCTTATTTGAGGTAGTTTGGAAAAAGAAAACACAAAGAGGGCCGGCCTCATCAATGCAACTCTCTTCCCTGCATTATTCTTCTCTTCTCTTGCGCCGTTTCTGTCCGGAACGTGTTCCTCTTTTTCTTTTATTTTCTCATTCCCTTCGTTTTGCGCCATTCTTCTCGTCTTGGCCCACCGGAAACAACGACTTTGCCCCGCCACGAAATCAGTCGACAGCAAGTCTCCCCTTCCACCCCCCCCCCCCCCCCCACAAAACGACATCAGGCCAGCCCCCAGCCGCCCAAGCAAGCAAGCCTGCTGCTTCATCATCCCTGTTTCAACGTCAATTTATCTTGCGGCCCTTGGCGAGACAACAAAAGCCAGCGCATCAATAATACTAGTCCTCTCGTTTTCCTACTACCAAGCCATTTCTTCCCCAAGCAAGCCCCCGTTTCCCACGGCTTCCGTCTACTTTCTCTCTCTCTCTCTCTTTCTCTCTTTCTCTCTCAGCGTCGCCCGGCCACCGTCGTTCAATCTCTACTTCGCCGCCCTTCCCTCTGGGTCGCCACCATGCGCCTCGCAAATCATCTCCCCGGCAGCGCCGCCCTGCTCACGGCCTTTGTCCTCTTCAACGGCATTGTTGTGCCCGTCCATGCCGCCGACAGCGACAGCAGCAGCCCTTCGGCTTCCAGCTCCCAGTCCGCCTCTGCATCGAAGGCCTCGGCCAGCCCGACCAGCTCCAAGTCATCATCGCTTTCATCCTCATCTCCGACCCCGACGTCTACGAGCGCCTCCGCGGCAAAGGCCTCCGACGCCAACACAGAGAGCGGCGGCCTCACCGGCCTCCCGACTCTGACAAACATCGCAGCCATACCCACATACCCGCCGCCGGCCGTACCCGATACCAAGGACGCCCCGTTCATGCAGTCTTCTAGCGCCCCCGAGGGCACCGTCTTCATCGCCGTCGGCGCTATCCTTGGTGCCTTCTTTCTTGCCGTCCTGATCTGGCGCGCCATTGTCAGCCTTTTGCTGCACCGCTCCGTCGAGCGCGCCTCCAAGGCTCAGCATGCCGCCAACATCAAGAAGTCCTCGTCTGGCAATCCCGCCTTCCCGGCGCCCCCTGCGCCCTTTTACAAGTACACGGACCATGAATCCACACGCTCTATTGGCCAGAACACCCGCCGAACGAACCGACGCTCGACCCGCGGTCCGGATCCTGCTTCTGATCCCAGCCAGTCCAACCTCTTCTTCTCACCCACTGCCGCTACCGGTGGCGCTGGTGGCAACCGCGGCTCCGCGTACCTGCCCTCTGGCTTCTACGCTGCCGGGTCTGCCGCCACGGCGCATCAACAAGGCCAGTCCATCAGCATGTCCAACCTCAACCCTGCTCCGACCGGATACGCCAACGGCTCCCGCCACAACCTCAACGGCTCGCCCCCCGAGTCTCCCATGTTTCACGCCCGTCACGATGCTAGTACCTCGTCGGTCAACCTTGCCGCGCCGCTACAACCTGGCCAAAGAGCTCCGAGCGCTTACCTTGAGGACCTGTTGGCCGAGGACCCCTCTGCCCTCCCCCCGCCAAGCATGCCAGGCTCCCGTCGATAGGCCCGACTACTACGATGGATACAAGAGCCGCGTTGTAGAGAGTTGGCTAGTACGGGTCTTACACTCATATATACCACGACATTCCTTTTAGAAAGGCGTTTTTTTTTCTTGAATAACGGTTCGGTTCTTCTTTGCTTCTGTTCTCTTGGAGAGGCTCTTGCGCAGTGTTTTGCTTTTCTCTTCTTCTTTTCATTATTTTTCTGTCCGTATCCATTCTGAGTAGCTGATGCGCTACATAGTATTTACTTGGGCTCTGGATTCTTCTCGCCTTTGGGGGGAAACAACAGGCTGTACCATAACTATCCAGAGGACCGTGTTGGGGGGGATAGATAGGTTCTATCCCCCAGCTAATAATTGAAGCGGCCCAATGGGCAGTATAGATTTAAGTTTCAAGGCAAAATTTATAGGTTGAACCAGGTGACGGCTAACGCGCAGTTCAAGATGTCGTCCAACGTGCAATCTAATAATCAGCATGGCAGGTCCAGATCAGCATGGCAGGGAATTATCAGCATCACAGATGTCTTGTGGAGCAATTGTGAGTTACTTGGCTGTAGAGGAAAAAAAAGAGAGGAAGATTCTGGTATTTATTATTTATGTGAATAATTTGTAGATGTATATGCTCGCCTGCAGCGAAAGAGCTTGGTCGTTATGCCCATTAAAACGCCGTGTACATCGCCAGTGCCAACCCAAATTGATGGCTAATAAACAAATCTACATTCGAATGATTTTTCTTTCCTAGAAGCAAAATTATGCTTCATCCATCCCCTACTCGCTTGATTCGGTGATGCGCGGAGTTGCGCTGGTGCTGCTGTCAATGGCGGCCATGGTCTGCGCTGCCGTCTCGATATCCCCCAGACTGATGCCGCTGCGATCACACATGCCGCGGAAGATGCCGTCAGGCTTGCGGTACAGGTTCGCGGGCGTGTCGAGCTCCGCGATACGACCGGCATCCATGACGCAGATGCGGTCGTAGCCAATGATGGTGCGCAGGCGGTGCGCAATGCACAGCAGTGTCTTGCCGCGGAAGCCCGTCGCCATGGTCCGCTGGATCTTGTCGTCCGTCTCCATGTCGACACTCGACGTCGCTTCGTCGCACACAATAATCTGTGCGCCGCGGACAAGCGCACGCGCGAGCGCCATGAGTTGCCTCTGCCCGAGTGAAAAGTTGAGACCCTCGTCCTCGACGATACTGTCTAGGTGAATGCGCGATGGGTCAGACCGGTCTTCCAGAGTCGCCTCCGCACTGACGAGATCGGCTTGCCGCAGGGCAGACCACAGTGCGAGGTCATCGTTCTCCTGGAACGGATCTAGATTGGAACGCACCGTGCCCTGGAAGAGTGTCGGGTCCTGCGGGATAATGGCGAGACGTTTGCGAAGGTCGCCCAGTCCGATAGTGGAAATGTTGAGCCCGTCGATGGTGATCTTGCCACTGGAGATTTCAACGAGACGGAACAGCGTGCTCATAATGGATGACTTGCCCGCACCAGTCCGTCCCACGACGCCAATACGCTCTCCACCCTCAACGTGAATAGAGAGACCCTTGAGAACTAGGGGAAGGTTGGGGCGGTACCGCATTTCCACGTTCTCAAACCTGATCTCGCCCTTTTCCGGCCAGCTGGGACGCACGTCGACGGTATGGAGAGGCGCTTCCTCTTCCAGTTCGTGGCCGTAATAGCGGAGACGCTCGACAGCATTCATGCCATTTTCCATCTCGGCAAGTTGACGGATAGAGAATTGAAGCATCTGCACAATCGAGAGCATATAACTGAGAACCAGACCGCCAGTCGAGGGGCTGACGGTGAAACGAGATGTGACGACGAGAATGGCCACGACGAAGACAAGGATGTTACCAATCATATCCAATCGCACGGAAAGCCATCGCTGATTTGAAAACGTCAGATAGTAAGCTCCATTCATCTGATCGATGGACTTGCGCAAGTCGCTTATGAATCGTTCGCGCAGTCCATAGGCGCGGATGGAGGATACACCGCTCAGACCCTCACTAAACCGTGCAAACATGCTGGATCGGAGCACAGATTCGTACCGCTTCACCTCACGGGCAGATGAGCGGTAGTAAGTGCCCGCAATCATGTAGAGAATGTAGAGCGGCACCAGCGCAGCGGCAAAGTAGTAGTAGTAGGCAATGGTGAGGATGAAGACGGCCGTAACGTTGGAAAGGGTGAAAAAGAACATGCGAATGGCATCCGTCAAGTTGTTGTCCATGACATCGACATCGCGCGAGAATCGATTCGTGATGCGGCCGAGGGGAGTCGTGTCGAAGAAAGACATGGGAGTCCGCAGCACGCGCGTAACAGCATCCCTCAGCATGCTTTTGCTCGCATTGGTGCCCAAGACAGTCAACAAGACGGAAAAGGCAAACATGAGAAAAGCTTGAGCGGCGCCAAGCGAAGCATACACGCCAATGTAGACGCCATCCGAGTAGCCAAACTTGTCCGACGTCCACCACGAGAGCCACAGACTGGTGACAATGTTGGCGCCCTGAGACAGAATAAGAACAAGAGCAAGGAATGGCAGGTTAAACATGCTGCCGGAAGCTCGAACATAGCCTGCGTAAACAGACCAGGGAACGGACTTTTCCGCACGTTCTTCTTGCTGCATGAGCATGGCCTGCTTCTTGTTCTTCTTATTCTTGGCGCGGTCCTCGGCCGAGGTTTCTACACGCTCCATCTTGGTATTCTCTTCGCCATCTTCCTCAAGTACCTCCTCACTCTGTGATTCGACCTCGTCTTCTTGCTTCTCGGCCGTGTTCGTCTCCATCAAGGTCCGGAAGCCCTCTTCGTCGCGCATGAGGTTATCATAGGTGTCAATGGCCCGAATCTTACCACCGTCCATCCAGATAATGCGGTCGCAGCGGTTTAGCACCCAGAGCTGATGTGTAGCCAAGATTCGGCACTTGTCCTTGAGAAGACCGAGGATGGCATGATCGAAGATGTGGCGACCGACATGGGCATCAACAGCGCTCAAAGGATCATCCATCAAGACGATGTCGGCATCGAAATAAATAGCACGGGCAATGTTGAGGCGCTGTTTTTGACCACCAGAGATGGTGATGCCACGCTCGCCGATTTCGGTCTGATCACCATTCGGGAGCATGTCAAGATCCGATTTCAAGGCGCATGCGTCAATGACTTGCTTGTACCAGGCCTTCTCCATGGGCTTTCCAAACGTAATGTTGTTTTGAAGAGAGGTGTTCTGGATCCACGCATACTGGGGACAGAATGCCCTTGAAGCGCCAAATACGACTTCGCCCTCCGTCTTGCGCATGTCACCGGCCAGGGAGGCAAGGAGGGAGCTCTTTCCACACCCGACAGAGCCAATCACGGCCACGAGTTCCTTTCTCCCAGCGGTGAAGTTGAGATCTTGGAGCTTGAATGGCTCTCTCTCCTCAGCATGGGTAGCCTCTTTCGGCCCATCCTCCTCGGAGGGCTGTGTGGAGTTGAGCTGTGCCTTGGCCTCTTTAGCGGCGGCGGCGGCGGCCTTCTTCTCTTTGGGGTCGGAAGGCAGCTCCGTCTCCTTGTTCTTGGTGCGTTCCCAGGTGAAGGATGCGTTGTTCATTTCGATAGCGTATTCCCCGTCGGTCTTGATAACGATCTCTTCCTCCTGTTCCTCTTCAAGGAGGAACTCTTCTACTCGACCAATGGATGACATGGCATCGATGACCTGTCCAAGAACAAGTGGGAGAAGGTTGAGTGGTATTCGAAGACTGTTAAACAGTGCCAGCGAGGAAAAGACTTGGGCGGGGGCAAGGCCATGGTTGGTCAGGCGATAGGTGATGAATGAGAGCATCGAGGCAAAAACCGGCATGGCCATGCTGACCGAGTTGATTGCATTTCGGGTAGCCAGCAGAATCTGGATGGCGTAGATTTCCTTGGAGCGGATCTCGGCCAAGCGCTCCAAAAAAGCCGTCTCCCAGCCAAAGTACTTGACAAATCGAACCGACTGGATGATCTCTTGCGTCAGGGACACTCGTTTATCCGTAATTTTGTTGATCATCTTGCGACGTGCGAAGAGACTTTGAATGGCCTTTGTGAGAAGTGGCACGCCGAGAACAAGCAGACCAAACCCAGCCAAAGCGCTGTAGGTCAGGTTAACGAGCAGGAGGACGAGGGTCAAAATACAAGCAACCGGGGCCGTCCAGATGAAGTGTCCGAGAGCGCAAGCCTGGTCAATACGGTAGGTGTCGACACTCATCAGGTTGACAATGCGTCCATTGGCCCAACCAACTTCATTTGCCGTTGCACCACCCTTGGACCGACTCTTCTTTTCAGACTTCTTTCCATCATCGGATTTTTCAGCATCAGGCTTCTCTGGGCCACCCTCCTCTGGTGATAGGGCGTCTTTGGACGTGCCAGCTTTAGCACGGCCGGAAATGACCATTGACTTGTCGTAGATCATGCCGATGAGGACGGCACGACTCTGACCTCCCAGCATCATGCCTCGATAGATGAAATGACTGATACATAGACTACCAACGACTTGCATCATTGTGATGCCAATGGCAAGACCGACTCCCTCGCCAATGTGCGGCGGAGCGGTGTTTTGGACATGGGCGTAGTATGCTTCCGTGGCAAATTGAATGAGGTAGCGGAGGGTGAAGGGGGCAATGACTTGGAGCATGATGGAGATGAAAGCACAGAATCCACTGAGCCAAAACTCAAACGTGAAGCTATCGTAGAGGGCCATCAAGAGCGGACGCTTGGAACCCTTGGCAATCCTGCGCTTGAACGCTGCTCTCACCTTGTTGGTCAGGACCTCGGCACCTCGGTCGGGATTCACGGCCCAGAGATCGCGCTCATGCAACTGTCTCTTGTATCCAGTCTGCATCAACATGGAACGGTTAGTATCTTTTCCCTTCGTTGCGGGTGCCTCCGCTGCCTCTGGCAGTTGCGCAGACGTACCGTCATAAGAGGCGTCATCCAGTTAAAGAAGAGCTTGCTGAAAATGCTTGCGCCATACTCCCGGGACACGAGGCGCTCATGGGGGATTTCTGGAATTTCTCCCCATCGTAGAGGATTAAGCTTTTGCCTCCATGTCTTGCTCTGTTGAGGCGGTAATCCGGTGGCGGTTGTTCCAACGCTCGCGTCGGTAGCGTTGGTTCGAGTAACCTTAAGTTCGTTCGCCTCGTGGCCGTTGGACGGGTCGTGCGACTTTTCATCATCGAGGCTGTGTGACTCGGCAGTGTCGCTTCTGTTGCTCGGTTCCATTTCTTGCGTATTGGCAGCATCATGTGAGGATGCATCATGCTGCGCGACAGTAGCTGCGAGCGCGTCAGGCGTTTGGAGCTCCTTTTCCGGTTCGTCAGACATTATGATTAGCAGCTCGACGGTGTCTCAGTCGCCAATAATTTTTATTTTTGCAAGCCAATGGATGAGACAAGTTGCCCGATCGTTGCGAATGTGCGAGTCGACCGCTCGTTATTCCATGTGGCAGTCGCTGTTCCCTTTTCCTGTGGCGACTGCGATCTTGTTTCTTGAGCAGCAGACTATAGAGTAAAAACCAACAGGGACAGACAGGGTTTTGTCTGGACCGAGGCTTTGAGTAAAGTAGGAGCCTGTCGAAGGGGAAGGTTGGAGCCGCACTTGTCTTCGGTTTTTGTTGCGGAGACGACGTCTAGAGAGCAAAGTCAGAGTAAAGAGAAAATGGCAATTCCAGCCAAATAAATTAACTGGGTAGGTGCATCGCAAAGTGCCGGTCCGGGACCGAAGCAGCAGCTGGTAGCCGGGCTTACAACCCGGGTCTAATGCACAAAGTCCGCCCGCCACTTTACCACGAATCCACTCCACAGAGACAGGGTCTGATTTCGTTACCATTAGTAATTCTGGCTTTTGAGATGGGTGGTCGGCAGTGACAGAAGGAGGCCACGCTTGTTGGTAACCAGGCACTACTACTGTAGGATGCTGCCGACTCTGTCGAATGAGAGTGGATTGGATTGTGGTAGGCGGGCTTTTGCCAAGCTAGTTGTACCACAAGGACCAGCGGGTGTCATCGAAAGCAGCCACTTCCCCGTGCGAGAGTCCGTGAGCTGCGGCTACATCTTGGGGGTCTTTGTTCTCGGCATCGCTGAATTCCCGATACCGTACGAGGGACATGCTCTGCACCAATCGAGAAACGCCACGCATGGTCTGTCGGTGAGCTGACAAGTCGTTTCTCCGTATTTCGTACTGTTGAATCCATCACAACTCCCAACAGACCAACGAGCTGACTACAGGAACCCCGGCACCGCCGGCCAGCAAGGCTCCGCAAGTCGAATCGACATCTCAGGCGTTTGGTATAGATCGCTTTCGGTCTCGCAGCACCAGGCTTTGCTCCGTGTAAACACAGCAACTTGGGATTTGTAGGTTTAGATCTCTCTTGGCGGGGAAAATGGCAGGGTACAGGACCCGGGTCTTGGTATTGCAGTGTGCAGCGCCAGCTGAACTTGCACCCCGACAGTCGAGGAAGCTGGACCATTTACAACGAATGGTTGCTTTTTGTTTGTTTGACTATGAGACAGTGTTGAGTAAACATTTCGCTCATGTCGTCATCACTGCTGTTGTCGCTACATTGTGGGGGATGTGAAGCTGTGGCGATAGGGACATAGAACGCTGGCTAGTTGATGCCAAGCGATTCTGAGATTGACACTCCCTTTGTCCGTACGGAGAGATCTCTCGGCCGGTCGTGGTGGTGGACTGAACTGAACGAGTAATAACAACAGACATATGTAGGTAGGCAGTTAGTGAGTGGTGCGGGAGCCTTGCGGAGTAGCAACTAGTTTGTAGAGAGTCTGCCGTTCGCCTCGTCGCTGTCGGAGTTTGTGCTGGCACTAGACGGAATGTGACTAATTACAGTCAGCCGTCTCCTGTCTCCAATCGTCTGTCTGAAGCCGGAAGGTCGGGTTTGATCCACCAAAATGTCTTCAATCAGGTGTTGCATCCTGGTGCACTAAGAAATGAGAGTCCCATAGCCTTGGAAAAGCAAGAATGGAGGTTCTTTGGTGCCTCTCACCGGTTGCCCCATTTAGGCGGTGGGCTTTTGTTTTTTGCCGTGGCAGCTGGTAGAGCTTTTTTTCCGCAGAAGCTTGTCCGGACCGGCGAACTAGCATCATAGTACGATATTCAAAGCCGCAAATCAACTTTCAAAGCCGCAAAATCAAATCATCACCATCACCATGACTACTGCGGATCTTCCAAGCCTTGCTATTCCAGGCAGGGTGTTGGGTCCCGTGTCGAAATACAACCCTGGCGCCGGGACACACATCTTCGACGGCAACGTGGTAGCCTCCCTGATGGGCAATGTGACTGTCACGCCTCCGTCCAAGGCACCTGGACCCGCGAAGCGATTGAATAAAATTACGGCGCCCGCATCTGGAGAACTTTCCACAATCACGGTCGCGAGACAGGGCCGCAAGCGCGAGGTGCTCCCCGACGTCAACAACATCGTGCTGGCGCGCGTGGTGCGTCAGATGCCCAAACAAGCCATTGTCGTGATCCAGCAGGTCGGCAACACTGTGTTGCAGACGGAGTGGCAGGGCGTAATCCGCGTGCAGGATGTTCGCGCAACGGAGAAGGACAAGGTCAAGATTCACGAGTCGTTCAAGCCTGGCGATATCGTCCGGGCCCAAGTGGTACGTGACTGTCAATTGTTGGTTGGCAGGGCAAGGGCAAGTCGTGCTAACCAAGAGCGTAGATTTCGTTGGGTGACCAGGCCAACTATTATCTGTCGACGGCATCAAACGAGCTCGGTGTTATTATGGCGACCAGCGAGGCAGGCAACGACATGGTACCCGTCAGCTGGAAGGAATTTCAGGACCCTGAGACAGGCGTGGGCGAGCTGCGCAAGGTTGCCAAGCCGAGCTGAGGGGCAAGTAGACAATTTTATTCTGCAAGGGATGGGGAGAAATAAGCATCTCGTGTTGCCCAGCAGAAAAAACGTGTCGGTTCGTGGACTGCCAAGACCAGATGTAATTGCTGGCGGGGCAGTCAAGCACAACACTGGACTGAAGCTTGGATGAGCTTTTGGCTGAGGGACACACCAAACCGGCCGCGAGGTTGTGTCTTACAAGAGGCATGGCCAACACAGTCAAGAAGTCGGCAGACTTGGACGGTCGCACCGATTCCGCTATACACTCACGGCGTCGCAGAGATGTGCATGCGCTTTGCGTTTTGTGAGGGTCTCTCAGGGCACGCGGCATTGCGCGGTCAAGAAGATCTGCTGATAGGCCTTGAGGCTAGTTCATCTTGCTGAGAGAGGGGCAAGAAAGAGAATCTATCCATCTAGAAAAATGGCATTAAATAGATGTTTCGACAATATTGATCGCAACTGTAAAGTCAAAAGGATAGTCGTTTGAGGTGAAGCTTGGCATCATGGGGTTAATAAACATCACGGCAGAAACGGGGCGATTTGCAGGGAGTACGTAAAGCGCTGAAGAAGCCCCTGTGATGAGGGTTTTAACGGCCCGTGGTGCCGGAACGCCACTGTATTGTGTTTCGATGGCGGGGCATGATGGGCATTCCAGAAGCGCTTCCAGGCATGGATTGCATTGTTAGGGAAAAAAAAAAAAAAAAAAAAAAAGCCCAGCTAGTAACCGAAAGAGAAAAGAAGAAAGAAAAAAGAAAAAAGAAAAAGAAAAAGCCTCAGCTGCGGAGGCATTGTTTAACCCTGTCCATAATACGAAGCGACGACCAAAGTTGACTCCGCCAAAGTTGGCTCGTCCGCTAATCATCCACTTGACAGGCCCCATTGTGAAGCCCGTTCCAACCAAAAGCGCCAACTTTGCCTCGACGAACGGCTCACAACGGCTATTCACTTGCTTCCTGGCGCCACAGCGGATATCTCATCTTACCCGTCTCCCTCCAAGATTCAACCGGGCCGTTCCTGTCAACGTTTTGTCGCCCATTCATCACGACCACCATATTATCCCCCAACCCCCAGCTCCCAGCGTACGGATGAACTCGACATCTCCTCCACCTCGACTGCCCGTCCGAAGCAAACACGCCTCGCCGGCTACAGCCAGCACCCCGTAACACCCGGATCGCATCGCACCATGGCGTCGACCATGGTCGCCACCGTCGCACAACCCTCGCTCAGCATCAAAGCCAGCGCCGCCGGCCCCCTCTGCCCCAGCTGCGGCGCCGACGTGCCCGAGGACCTCGCCGCCGCGTACGCGCGCATCGCCGAGCTCGAGGGCGAGGTGCGCTCCCTCAACGACAAGGCCGCGACGGCCATCAACCGCTGGGCCGAGCACGAGGTCGAGCTCACCCGCCTACGGTCCGCCACCTCCCCCCACCAGCACCAGCACCACCAGCACCACCAGCACCACCACCCGCGGCCGAGCCCGACGACGCGCAGCAGCCCCTCCTCCTACCTCCAGCAAAGCACCGAGCGCATCTCCGCGCTGCTCTACTCGCGCAAGCCCTCGACCGCGACCCTGCGCACCGGCGCGCCCCTCGCCGCGCTGCAAACCGCCAGTGCCGGTGTTGCGCTGGGGGCAGCCGACTCCGCCGCCGCCGCCGCCGCCATCGCCACCACGCCGTCGACGCCGACGTACATGGCGGAGGACCTGCTCGAGGCGCTGAACCGCGAGCAGGGCCTGCGGCGCGAGGCGGAGGGCCGGCTGAGCGCGACGAGCCGCGAGATGGAGGAGCTGAGCGCGGCGCTGTTCGAGCAGGCCAACGAGATGGTCGCGGACGAGCGGCGCGCGCGCGCGAGGCTGGAGGAGCGCGTGGGCGAGCTGGAGCGGCGCGACGCGGAGAAGAAGAAGCGCCTGGACCGGCTGGAGAGCGCCATGGCCCGCATCGAGCGAGTCAGAGACCTCCTCCGGGAGTGAAGGCTGGCTCGTCGAGAACTCTACTCGAAATCGGCATTTTACGACATGATCACGACGAATAAGGGATTGGTAGCAGCGAGGAGAATATCTGCTCCGCGTGGTATACAGGGCCATTTTTTACCTTCCTTCAGCAGACGGTGATTTCTTCATCCATCGAGGTATGCTACTTGCGACGGAGTACCGCATCGACAGGGCGATGAAACACGACGAACGTACGGACCTAAAAATCGGAAGCATTGGGCACTCCTGACTCGGGAAAAGGCCATCATATGTTTCATGGCGTTTTTTTTTCCGGTTTTGTTTCAAGAGCCGTGTTCCGCCCGGCCGAGTCTTTACTATATCCACTGTACTCTTATAATGCAGTCGCCAACACAAGCGGCGCTGAGCTTTACATGATACCTGGCAGGATATTGTTCTTCAGATGATTTTTTTCTTATTATTATGGGAAGGGAAGGATAGCATAGCATGTAGAGATTTATTTTTGATTCTTCTTTTTTCGGGTAGGTTTTGGTTATTGGCTAGGAAAAGCTGTGGTAGCCTTGGGCTGTGGCTTGGATAGTTGAGAAGACAGTTTTGTCACAATACAGGCATTTTTGTCTTTCAGTGCATCTATGAACCATCATACCCATCTATCTAGGTTCTAGTCCTTGTATCAAATGCGAGTAGCCCTCGCCGTCTCACAGTTCCACCACCAACACCAGCCTCACACCTCTGAAGCGCCTCATTCACCTTGTCCAGGCCGTTTCCAACGACAATCGGAGGAGGCAGGTACTTGAGCTTACCCTGCTGCAGAGCTGCGGTGACGCAATCCCGCCAAACAGGCGTGGCCACATCGTTGACGGCAAAGATCATGCCCGCCTTGACGTTGTCCGGCACCTCAGTTGCGTGAGGATGGACACCAGCCAGGTGACTGCCGCCGAAAGCGTCGAGAATCCTCAACACGTTCGCATAAGTTTCCGGAGAAGAAATGGCATCAAATACACCCACAAACTCTTCTCCACTAGCCCGAATCTCCCCCACAACCTTTGCCAGAAAGTCCACGTCCTTGCAGTCAAAGTCGGCGGCGGCCCCGGCAGCCCTGGCAAGCGCAAAGTTGTGCGGGCTGCAGAGGGCCACGACGCGGATGCCCGCGGTGGTCGCGATCTGGGCGGTCACGGAGCCGACGGAGAAGGAGCCGCCGTACACGGCGAGGGTCTTGCACAGCGGCTCGGGGTCGAGGGACGGGTAGCGCAGGCCGCGGGCCGGGGGTCAAGACGCCGGGCATGGGAGGTCCGGGGACCTGGATTTTTTTTCTTTTTTTTCGGAACAGCGCGCATACGGCGGCCTCCAGAGCAAACGGGGCGACGACGCCGGTGGTGAACGGGACCTCGCCGGGCAGGACGGCGGCCTTGTCGGCCTGGACGACCGTGTACAGGGCGTAAGCGCCATCCTCGGGGCGGCCGCTCACCAAGTTGACCGTGCGGCTGGAAATTTATCAGCTGACTGTTCGTTTCTTTCTTTTCCCTTCAATTCTCTCAGAACCTTTTGCAACTTACCCAATAACCCGGTCGCCTTTCTTGAAGCGGCCGGCAGCCCCGGCGCCGACTTGGTGGACCTCGCCGGCAACATCACAGCCAAAGACGGCCGGCCACTGCTGCAAGAAAATTCCCGTCTTTTGCATGTGAGTGTGAAGCGGGTTGATTGCGACGGCGAAGCTACGGACGACATTCTCGTTGGGTCCAGGTGTTGGCATGGGAGCGTCACGGACCTCGAGGGGAGTGTCAGGCTTGAGGAGACAGGCGGCTTTATTTGCAGACATTTTGACGGACGTGTATTTTTTTTTTTTTTAAAAAAAAAATCTTTTTCGTTTTTCTTTCTCTGGAACATTATTGAAGAACTGTGAATGGAAATCAGCTGTAGAACAATTGTCTTGGTGAGAAATCGCATCTTCATAGTTGCAAGACCCATCACCTCGAGGGCCAGCCAAGCAGTGCTTCCGAACCGGGTGTCCATATGTCTCAAAGATAAATTCTGGATTTTAAAGGTGACTTTACAATCCTATGAAATCAAATGAGCTGCACCATGATGCAGAGTCACGGTTACCAAGCCGGCTTACACGCACCGCATAAATCGCACATGGTGTCCTAATCCGCACATGGCGTTCCGGAATCACATATGGCGTTCTGTAATCATATATGACGTTCTGGAACCACACATGTCATTTCAGCCCATGCTATCTATACCTGAAGAAGCAAAGATCGTCCACAGCCTCGACCCCAAAGTCTCAACCCGTCTTTCTTCCAAGTCTTTCTTCCTCCATTCCGTTCCTTGGCCCTTCTCCTCAGCATCTCAGTATCGAATTTCTCCCATTTATTTAACCGTCCTGCAGTGCCCAGCCTTTTCAGCGTTTCTACACAATGCATCATTACATCCACGACAAGTATGTATCTCTCATTTGCCCGCAACGGTCGACTGCGATACGATGAGGCCCATGGCGTGCTCATCTGCCTGGAGTGCCGGTACGCGGTGCAGAAGAGCGCCGTCGAGAGCCACCTCCTGCGGCACAAGATCTACCGTGGTGAGCGGCGAACCCTCCTCGCCGCCATCTCGCGCATGCATCTCGTGGAGTCCGACGAGGTGACCGTGCCGAGCGGCCTCCCGGGCGGCGGCCTCCCGGCTCCGGTCGAGGGGCTTGCCATCATCCCGGGGTATCGGTGCGCGGCCGACGGATGCGAGGCGCTCTGTGCGAGTGACAAGCGCATGCGCCGGCACTGGAGCGAGATTCACGGCACGACGGATCGCCCCGGATCGCCGGCCGCAGCCATGGCCACCGAGGCGCACCTGCAGACCTTCTTCCGCGGCACCAAGCTCAAGTACTTTCGGGTCCGCCAGGTGGACGAGACCTCTGGAGTCTCCTCCGGCGTCCCCTCCATGCCGTCCTCCGGCATCCCCTCTGGCGTCTCCAGGTACAATCCGTCATCGGCTGCCACCCCGGACATCCGACTACAAAGGACCGCCTCAATCGCGGTGGTTTCGGGGCAACCTGCCGCTACAGCACCTTCTGCGCCGCCACCGCTGCTTGTCGAGATGGAATCTCTGCAGTACTTGCACCACTTTGTCAGCACCACCAGCCTGACGCTTCCCCCCAACGTCGATGGAAGCACAGCGCACTGGCAAACTGACGGTGTCGTACGCGCCTTGCAGTCTCGCTGGCTGATGTGCAGGGTCCTCGCCGTGGCCGCCAGCCACAAGTCCGCCGAGGAGCGTGATCCGGAGGCTCGACGGCTGCACCACAATCGGGCCCTACAGTTCCAGGCCGAGATCCCCGTCAACTGGTGCGCGCAGACCGGCGACGAGCGTCGGACAATGGAAGTGTGCGCGCAACTCGGCTCCGTGTTGAGCCTCTGCCAGATCACCGGTCTGTCGAACCGCCCCGGGGGCGGCAAGGTCGAGCGTCTGGAATGGTCGCACCTCGCCAACGTGATGCTCGGCTGCCAGGACCCCTCCGTGATCATCCTCCTGGTCACCTCGGGTCCGCCGCCGGCGTCGGACCCGGCCCCGGTCCAGTCGCGGGTGCTGGCGGCCGGTGTACCCAACAGGGCACCGCCGACGCTGCTCAAGATGCTGCGGGAGCTGCCCTTCCGCATGGCCATGGCGCTGAGCAAGCCGGATAGTCACGAGGACCTCGTTGCCGTCGTCTCCGCCATCGAGATCCTGGCCGACTGCTACCTGGTCAGCTACGCGTCCGGCGACGACGAGGAGGGGGACGGGGACGGGGACGGGGACGGGGGCGGTGCCGCGGCCTGGCTCGGCATGACGTGCTGGCTGCGCGAGGTGCCGCCGCACTTCAACGGCATGCTGGAAAGACAGATCCCCGCGGCTCTCATTGTGCTGGCTCACTGGTGCCAGCTGGTGAGGCGCGCTGAGATGTACTTTTGGTTCCTTCGTGGGCTGGGGGACGAGGTGGTGCGCGGCATCTTGAGCCAGGTCCCGGACGACGCAGCGATCCGTGAGCTGATAGATGCCTGTCGCGGTTCGCTGTGAGCCGGGTCGAGAGGATTGCGGGGGATTAAACTAGCAGACCAGTTGATTACAAGACGTCCATGTAGAAGCCGCCGTGTGATGGGAGCCAGAGGCATCAGCCTACCAACGACACGACTGGGTTCGTCTCTCAATATGACTGCCTTACAATATTCGGGGGAAAAAAGGAGAAATATAGTAGAATACTAGAAAAGAGACTCGGTTTCTGTCTTCTTTATACACGGTACCCCAGCAGCATCATTCAGATACTTTTACGACACTGCAGCTGTCCGTCAAGGTTTGCCCTCCGGGCCATGTGCACGAGATCAGTAATAGATATGCGATGCAAGTCGTTTATCATCAAGGACGGGAGATGCAAGTCGCGTACTTGACAGTTGCAAAGAATCTCGAGCCTGAGGACTATTCATAGATGAGCATTCCAGCCACCCCTTGTCCCTAGGTTGCATCCGTCTTCATGGGAGCGCTTCACCGTGATGCTCCGGCTGGTGGTGAGTGGAGAGTCGTGTCTGCTGAAGTTTGCCGTTATTCGACCAACGCATTTGAATTTCATAAAGAACTGATTTACCCGATACCGTGCTGGTCACAGCCTCTTTGGGGCGGGGAAACGCATGCAAGACAGGTCACACACCCTCCTCCTTTTCTTGCCCTTTTCCTATTTGCATACCCAACACCACCAGAGTCGGCAGTCGCTTATTGACAAGACAATATGCACAGGCTCTCAATTCATCATTCGCCATCCCTAATGTTCTAATCCCACCAGCATCCAGACATCTTCAGTCTCTGGGCCATGGCCAAGCACCACCAAACTACACCTCACTCAGCCCGATTCAACAAACAACCCAGCCACGAGTCGAAATGTACTCTTCAACGCCCCGACTTTGGATGCTCATGTTTCTAATAATGCATTCGTCCCTATTTGCATTGGCTATCCAATCCGCTGCCGACTACCACGTACATCATCTCCCTAGAATCCCCAAATATGCGCCTCCTATTAAAATGCACGCCGGGTGAGTGACATCATATCTGCAATTGGCTCCTGAAGCTCCGACTATGTTTTGACTCTGGTGGACATATTGAGATTGAACGCGGTCACAACGGAAACATGTTCTTCTGGCACTTTCAAACCCAGCGCATCGCTAACCGGCCGAGGACCGTCATCTGGCTCAACGGAGGCCCAGGATGCAGCTCCGAAGACGGCGCCTTGATGGAGGTTGGGCCGTATTGGCTCAAGGATGAGAAGACTTTGACCTTTAATAATGAGTCTTGGAACGAGTTTGCCAACTTGCTATTCGTTGACAACCCCGTCGGTACCGGCTTCAGCTATGTGGACGCGGACAGCTACACCCGCAGTCTGCCTGCCATGGCGTCACAGTTCATCACCTTTCTGGACGAGTTCTTTGCCATATTTCCGCACTATAAACAAGATGAAGTGAGTCATTCGTTTCCATTTCTCATTCTATTTGGCAGTTGTCTAATGATAGTTTGCAGATTTACCTCGCAGGGGAGTCGTATGCAGGCCAGTACATCCCCTACATTGCGAAGGCCATCCTCCAGCGCAACATGGCAATCGGGAAGCATTCTTCTTCCGAACCATGGAACCTCAAAGGCCTGCTCATCGGCAATGGCTGGATCTCGCCAAAGGAACAGTACAAAGCGTACCTGACCTTCGCCGTCGAAAAGGGCCTGGTATAAGAGGGCACCGAAGAAGGCGACAAGCTGCCGTCCCTAGTCCCTCGTCCGTGATTGTCAGCAAGCAATGGGCGAGTCACCCACCCTCGCCGAGTACCCCGACTGCGTCAACGTCCGCGCCATGATGCGGGACCTCGGCCGTTCCGGCACCGACGACGACCAGACCTGCTACAACATCCACGACGTCCGCCTGCGAGAGCCGTACCCTTTCTGCGGGACCGACTGGCCGCCCGCCCTTCGCCACGCGAACCCCGTACCTCCGGCAGCCAGACGTCCTCTCCCAGCTGCACGTGCGCGGCCACCGGCAGCCCCGCCTGGCAAGAATGCAGCAGGCCCGTCGGGCAGGCGCTCCGGCCCTCCGCGGACGCACCCTCTGTGGCGGCTCCTCCCGGAGCTGCTCGGCGCGGGGCTCCCGATCCTGCTCTTCTCCGGCGCCGAGGACCTGAGCTGCAACCACGCGGGCACCGAGGCGCTGATCGGCGCGCTGACGTGGCACGGCGGCGGCGGCGGCTTCGGGAGGGGGGTAGGCGGCGCGCGTGGACGGTCGCGGGGGAGAAGGCCGGCTTCTGGCAGGCGGCGCGCGGGTTGACGTACGTGCTGTTCGAGGACGCGTTGCACATGGTGCCGCTGGACCAGCCCCGCAGGGCGCGGGACATGCTGAACCGCTTCCCTGGGCGTCGGCGCGGGGAGCGACAGCCACGTCGAGGGGGAGGAGGAGGAGGTTATTGTTGTTGGGGGGGGAGGCATCCGCGTTGCGCTATCCCTGGCCGGCGCAGCAGTGGCGGGCGGGACCGGAGGCCGGGACGTGTGTGGCCTGCAGGGAGCTCGGACAGGCTGTCGTCATCGCTGGCAGCGTCGTCATGGCCGTGTGTGTCTAAATTCCTCTGGCGGTGGCGCGGAGGCGGAGACGGTTGGAAGCAGCGGCGTGAGAGTCGCGATGAGGAATTGTGATGAGAAAATCAGCAGGAGCCCCGGAGCGGAGAGTGCAAAGATGTGAGATTCAAACAACTCCAGAGCAGCCAGCTAAAAGTGCGCGAATGGATAATGTATGTACAGCATATGGATAGTCCTTTCGAGGTATCTGAGAATTTCCCCCCAACGCCGTGTCCTAATGATGTTGACGTGTCCGCCGCCCCGGCAGGAATTTTGAAACAAGATGGCTTTTCACTTTCTAGTCGTCAAAGCCGTTCCACGACTTCTCGTCATCCGACCGTCGACCCTTGGGTGTGTCTGGCCGGAGGCTGTCGTTGTCGCCACGAGCCGCAGCTTTCCTCGGCAGGTCCTCCGACGGCGAGCGGCGGCGCTTCTCTGTTCGGGACGGGCTGGTCGGGCCGGTGCCGTTTGGCGTTTGCGTGCCGGCGACCGCCGTCTTGCCAGGCGATGCGCCGTTGGTCTTGGCCCCGCCCGGCGTCCAGTTGCCGGCGGGCTCGCCGTTCCACCGGGCGAGCATGTCGGCGACCCGAGGTCCCCAAACCTCCTCGCCCTTGGCCAAGTCCTCGTACTCGAGGCAGTTGATGCCGCCGACGGTGAAGTCGCTTTGTCGCGTGCGGCAGAGCTCGGCCATGAGGCCGGCCGAGTCGAGCTTGGCGCCCAGATCGTGGCAGAAACTGCGGATGTAATAGCCCGACGTCACTGTGAGCCTAATCTTGGCGGCTGGAGGGCCGGCATCGGTCCATGGAGGGGGCGTGTTCTTGTCGGGCGGCGACGGCACGAGATTGGAGCCTTTGTTGGAATGGGTGGCGGACTGGGGGAGAGCACCTAGTGCCCCTGACATCATGGCCTCCTTGGACCCGCGCTGACGAGAAGGTTTGGGGGAGTCGCGAATGAGGCCGTCTTGGCGCTCTTCAAAACTCTTCTTGAACGACTCGTGGGCCGCAATCGCTTGATCATCCTCCTCCTTCTCTTCGGGTGTGAGTTTCTTGGCCGTCTCTTGCGACTTTTTGAGGCGCCAGACCTGCTCAGCTAGGTTCCGCTCCGACGCTGAGGCTTCTTCGGTCGGCCAACGGTGGTCATGCTTGCCAGGCTCGTAAAACTCGACAAGCTCGATGTCAAGGACCTCGACCTCGCGGCCCTCAATCTGTCTGGGAATTGGCTTGCCCTCACGCGCATACTCGTACAGGGGCTTGCCATTCATCTTCAGGGCCGAATAGAGCGGTGGAATCTGAATTTGCTTGCCTTTGAAGGACCTGAGTGCCTCCTCCAGCTTTTCCTTTGTGATGTGGTCGTAGGGCCGCTTGGCGAGGATGCGGCCGACGCGGTCGTAGGTGTCGGTGCTGGCGCCAAAGACGACGACGGTCTCGTATGCTTTTGTGCAGTCGAGGAACTGGGAGAGCTGTTTGGTGCCGGTGCCGACACCGAGGATGAGGACACCGGTGGCGAGAGGGTCGAGAGTGCCGCCGTGGCCCATCTTGACCTGGGCGGCGCTCTTCTCTTGCCTGCGACGCTTGAACTGGCCGCCAGACTCCTTTAGCCGGCGGGCGACTTCATTGTCGAGCATGGGTTTGAAGAAGGAAGAAGGGTTGAAGTGCTGCTGGCAGACGCGAATGACCTGTGCAGAGCTCTCGCCGCACGGCTTGTTGATGGCTGGAGGCGGGGAAGAGGCGCCTCGCGATTAGCATATTTCGGGCCGCAGGGTTGGCTATTGGGACGATCAGGGGGGTCGCATACCAAATATGCCGTCTCGGGCAATTTCAGAGGCCATCTTGAAGGTGATTCCGGCCCGGCGCATACGAGCGACGACGAGGTGGCTCGGCTGTTTGTGGAGAGAGGGACGGCACTGATGCTGGCCAGGCTGACACCACGACAAGCAGCCGAGAAATGACGAAAAACTCCAATGACTGTTGAAAAGAGTAATTGGAGAGAAGAAGGACTAATAAACAAGGAAAAGCAGAGACAGGCCAGAGACGTCGATTTCCCAGCAAGCGCAAGCCCTCTCGAGCCAAGGGAAGAAAAAGTTTACTTGGCGGAGGGAAAAAAATATTGCCAGCGATTGGCTCTGGCGGAAGTGCCCCGCTAAGCTAGCAATCCAGGCACTGAAAAGACCCTACGACGCGATCTTATCAAGGCTCATCTTGAAACTATAATAATCCTTCAGACATGATTGGGTTTATTTAAATCACAATCTAGCAGGTTGCGGTGCAGTGCAGTGCAGTACAGTTTCGGTATGGTGAGGCTGGATTAACAGAGTCCCGACGGCGGTAGTTTTCGGCTTGTTCCCCTTGTGCAGTTTTATCACGAGATGTGCCTGCCTCACGCTTCATTCAAAGCAAAGTTTTTTAATTCATCGGGCGTTGTCAGCCCTTAAGAAGACAAGTCCTTCTCTCGCCATAGTCAAGGTCACTAATCACAAATGCAGCTAACATTTGCGACCCTCGATATGCACCTAAAGAGGATTAGGGCCACGGCTAGCGATGAAATTTGAATAATTTAATTTATTGTTTTCTGTTATCAATTTCGGATTTTGGATAACACATGTAACACCTGAGCCAAGATGGCGTATAAATGTTCATGGGCTCTACGACGCATGTGCAGCAACCAGAATAGAATAATGCCAATAATTTGCAGGCAGTTTTCATCTTATGTAACCCAAGATATTTATTTGACCGACATGGCCGAGATTGGCTGTTTCTGTTACACTGTTACACTGTTACACTGTTACACGTTGTGATGCTCAAGCTTGTGCAAGGTCCAGCGCGTCTGGCCTTAGTATTCATTCACCTCTTTTTCTAGCAGCACAAGAACCCAACCCACCCACCCAATGACTCCCCTCACCCTCATCTCACCTTCGCCCGCCAACCCCCCCGTTGTCATGCAGATACCGCCATCGCTGCCATCTGCACGCGGGTAATTTCATCAGACCTCTAAAGCGAAACGTTACCTCTTCCATCCGAACCGTCCATGTTAGTGTCTCGCCGATCGTGAGCTCCATCGTGGGCTTGCCCTCGACAGACGCCAGTCAAGCCCTCACCATGGCCGAAGCTACACCTTCAGCTTCCGCCTCCGCTGCACTCGATGCGCAGGCGCCCACACCCATTGCGCAGCTCAAACCAGAGCTTCCCGACCGTGCATCACGCGTTATCGACGGCGTCGTCACAATTACCTGGCCCTACAGCATCGTCTCCCAATCCGCCGCCTTCATCCTCGCCGAGCACGATTTTCGATTACGACATGCGCGTGGCCAGCTGCGCCTCGAATTCCACGGGCATGTCGGCCAGAAATTAGTAGACGCAGGCATCGGCAGCGGTGATAGCCTGCGTATATCGCTGGAGGGCGCCGAGTGGGAGACATACAAGGCGCAAACGCGGGTGCCAGGCAAAATCCTGGAATGGCAGCTCAACTTTACCAGTCGTTTGCTGATGCGCGTTCAAAGAGCCGATAGCCAGCAGACGGAATTTTTGGACCTGCACCCATCCGAAAACGAAAACGGGGATGATGCTCCTCTGGCCACGCTCACGCCACGAGGCTCCTCGCCGGCTGAGCACTCGGCGTTGTTTGCTACGGAGGTTGTTGCTACGCCAGGCAGACACTCCACAGACTACAACCTGCCAACGAAGCGATCAGCCTCTCACGCTTTCGAACCAGCCGAATATACATCTCCTGCCTTTATCAAACGAGCGCGTGTTTCTTACGGATCGCTATTCGAGGATGGATTCGACATTTTCGACGAAGACGTGGCCAAGAAGCAAAAGAAGACCAAGAAGACAAAGCGCTCACGATTCAGCATAGGGGCATCAGGGTGGAAGTATAGCAGCCGATCACCTACCCCAGAGCCGCAAGTACCCCTGGTGCATGAACTCGAGAGCGATTCAGAAGAGGACAAGGAGCCTGTCGAGCCTGTCGATGCCGTGACTGCCCCGGTCGACAGTCCTGCAACTAGAGATGAAGCCTCTCAAATACAAGATGCATCGTTCGCCACCCAAGTCGCGGAGCAGGATCGGGAAGCTGCAGCATTGATCCCCTCCTCACCTACCCCGATGACCTTTGGAAAGCCCCAAGAAAAGCGCAATAGTGTGTTAGAAGCGTCAACTCTCAACACACCTTCCGTAACCAGAGAAGAGACAGACTCTACGTTCAGTCAACCGGACCAACCACTCTTTGACGGGACCTCAGATGTATTCGCATCCGCTGCAACAGCAACCAGTGCCGCTACCTCACTGCGAACCGGCGTATTTGGGTCTTCGTTTGGCAACTCTGGGTTCTCCGTTGAACATACCACAACGGCCTCTACTAGCAGTATTCCTGTGTTCAATGACGCCCTGGCTGAGTCAATACACAGTCGTGGGGCTGTCGAAGAGCGAGGACCTGGTCAGCCGGAACCGGCTTTCGATGTGTCACCTGACGAGGCTGGCCACGGGATTGCCCCTCTCTTCGACGTGGTGGGTGTTCGAGGAGCAAATCAAGAGCAACATACATTTCCAGCCACTGGGTTCTCGCCGCCAACCTCCATCAGCAATCCATTCGCTGTCGAGCCATTCCCGCACGCGACCTTCCTCACTCATCACCGTGATCCACCGGAGGATGATATCTACGACGCCAAGCCGTATCCAGAAATCCAAGGCCACGAGGATACTCGCCAAGAATCGAGTCTTCATGCACTCGATGCACCGCACAGTTTCAGCCAGGCCTCAATTGATGCTCCGAGTCAGCCTGCTGGAACCGACGATGCGGTTGAGCATCACGATGAAAGTACAGACTACGCTATTGGGTCTGGCGAGCCAAGGCTACAACGAGTGTTATCCGAGGAAGGGGAAGGGAGAGAAGATGTGGTTGAAGAAGAGGTGGAGGGTGAGCAAGAAGTGAATGACCCGGCCAGTAACGACTACAGTGACGAAGACTCTGGCTTTGACAAGCATTATGAAGAGGACGACGACGAGCACTACTATGATGAGGATGAGGATGAGGATGAGGATGCGGATGCGGATGAGGATGAGGATGAGGATGCGGATGCGGATGCGGATGCGGATGCAGATGAGTACGAGGATGACGAGGATGACGAGGAAGCGGGTAAACATAACCATGCGGTCCGACAAGTCTCCCAAGACCCCGTTTACATCAGCCTTCTCTCAGATTCTGAAGACGAAGATATACCAACTGCGGGGATTCCTAAAGCTGCCCCCCATGCAAAACAGCCCACCAAATCAACGGAATCTAGCCAACTTAGTGATGATGGCGATAGGCGTCAAACCAGGGTTCAAGAGGACGACGATAGCGTCTCTCAACACTCAGCTGAAGAAGACCGTGGTGGTATATCTCAGCATCCAGCAGAGGAAGACGATGACGGTATATCTCAGCATTCAGCAGAGGAAGACGACGACGATATATCTCAGCATTCTGCAGAGGAAGACGACGGCGGTATCTCTCAACATTCAGCAGAAGACGACGACGACGGTATCTCTCGAATTTCCGCAGAAGAAGACAAAGATAGTGTCTCCCAACATTCAGCTCAGTACTTTGAAGAAAATGAAGACACGCCCCAAGCCAGGGTAGATGACAATATCGCCCAACCGCTGGACGGGAAGTCGGATGAAGAGCCGGGCGAAGGACCGCACGAGAAAGCGAACGAGCTTCAAACTATGTTGAAAAGGGACAAAGAAGGTTCCTCTCAGCTACCAGAAGTGCCAGAAGCTGGCGAGTCACACACGGACGAGGAGGCAGTACAGCACCGTGAAGTAGATGAAGACGAGGACGCTTCCGCCGAAGAACGCCTCGGCGACTCTAGCATGATCCTGCTAGCAGCAAACGAGCAGCCAGTCGTCTCAGGAGATAGAAAGCCGAGCTCTCCTGAACTTGAGGTGTCGCCAGCGGAACCTGTCGATGCTGCCAAATTAGAGCAAAAGTCAGTGGACGAGATGGATGTTGACGAGGATGATGAGGATGTAAACTTGATTCCCATGGCGGGGCCTGAGCGACCTCTCGAGGAACCAGCCTCATTTGTGCCCTCCCCCATCGCTGTGGACGAGGATACAGAAGACGGCGACGCAATGGAGGAAGATGATGCATCTGAATCGGCGCTACCCGATGCCAGCAATATCAATAGACTTGGCGATGTGGACGAAGATGTGGAAGTTATGGATGCTCCTGAGGCATTCGAGGACGAAATCAAATCTCAGCCCGACGTTGACATGGAGGTCAAGGACCCAGACGACATCGAAATACTTATTCGAGACTCGCCAGATCTCATGGTAGAAGACATGCAACCGGAAAAGGTCGAGCAGCAGACAGAGCTTGCCCCGGACAGCGAACCCCGGGACTCGTCGACCAAAATCATTCAAGTTGCTGAAGACGTTTCTGATAGGGGGGTTGAAGGGATGCCTATCCAAGAAGCCCCTGCTCCTATCAAAGAACAGGCTCTGCCGGAAGAACACGATGCCCAACAGATCGCAGCCGACGCTAAAGCTGCAGGGTCCCTGAGGAAGCGTCAGCTACCTGCGCCTATCGAGACACAGATACCCATCACAGAGGTCGCTGATATCGAGATCATCCATACCGCGCAGGACGTGCTGCTGCAAGTCGATGAAGAAGGTAACGAAGACGATATCGCTGCCAGCCAACAAATTATGGGCGAGTTTCTGCAGCATGCGTCACCAAAACAACTCCCTCCTCCGTCTGCTCCGCCTTTATCTGCCAAGGAACATCGTCGCAAGCGTAGTGATACCATCTCCGAAACGGGTAGACGAACTCGTTCACAAACCAAACACCACGTCGACGAGGGCCACAGTGCACTGGAAGAACCAACATCTTCTCCACGGGGCCATAGGCACGGCAGCCGGTCCATTGATAAGACCAATGATACGACGGTCGTCGCCTCGATTGAGTCCAACACCAGCATAAACAACAGAGGTGGTGATAGGACACCACTCCTGCACCGCTCGTTTCGCATCACTCGCAGCCGCGGAACGGCAGATCTGGCAGACCCTAGTGTGGCCATTGCCAAAGCCACCCACCGTGGCGGAAGCGCCTCCTCAGCATCTCCCCGATCTACCGAGCACATGCCCTCGCGGCCTATCATGCTGCGCGTGACTCGAAGCATGGAGAATATCGCCGAGGCGGGCCTCAAGGAAGGTCTTGTAATCCCAGAGACGTCCGTACGCAGCGCGCGCCTCGATTCCGCATCGTCTTCGGGAACGCGTTCCCCCGTGGGCAGTACGCCGCAACTACCGAACACGCAGATACAGCTGTCTCCAGCGAAGGAGCAGCAGCAGGAGCAGCCGCGGACGTCGCCAGGAATACCCTCGTCGCCGCCGCCGGCCGATACTCCAGGTCGCACGGCGGGTACAGCCCTTAAGCTGCAGCTGCAGCGCGACTTACGAACAACTCTCCCCGAGAAACTTTCGCTGAGAGCGCTACGTAATTCGCTGCAGCTAACAGCCGATATCATGGCCGTAGCATCTGCCACCCCCGCACCGCCGTCCCGGCCACGCAACGGGCCCCGCGACTACATGCTGGAGCTGCTCCTGGTCGATCCGTCCTCGGCGCCGAGCGGCATAAACGTCGCACACGTCTTCCGCCCGCACCAGCAGTCCCTGCCGGTCGTACAGCGCGGCGACGTAGTATTGCTGCGCGGCGTGACCGTCGTCGCCCTTAGGGGTCGCGGCTTCGGCGTTCGCACCAGCGACACCTCGGCCTGGGCCATATTTGACGAGCAAACCCGCGCCGCCGCCACCACCACCACGGCTGATAACGAAAATGACGACGCCGCTGCTGCTGCTGCTCTTCCTCAGATCAAAGGGCCACCGCTCGAGGTCACCTCGGCAGAGGCTCGGTATGCCATGGCGCTCTCCCGCTGGTGGTCGCAGATGGACGAAGCGACCATGCGCAAAATAGCACGCGCGACGCAAAAGACGCTGGCGCTGAGCTGAGGGTAACGCGGCTGGCCCTGCAGAGGTAGCATCCCGTCACAAGGAGCTGCGAGGTCGCCATAGTATCGGAGAGCACATTTGGCTTGCGCGTATTTTGCGTTCTTTAGCTTTTGTTCTTTTTAATTGCTCTTTTTTTTTCTCTCAAGATACCATGTAGGAAACTTGTTTAGTATTTCGGGCTAGGGTCCTTTTTTGTTATTTAGATGAGCGTAAACAAGAACCGGGCGAATGTTTTATACGGACGGATATCGGAGACTCTCTAACGCAATGTATATTATCATTACTATGTCCAGCAGGAGACGTAATCATGTGATTGGCATTTCAGGAATACACGAATGAGAATGCAGACATACACCAGGTGTTAGAGCAATGCAATTCACCAGCAGATGACCGCTGAGGTACGGAGAGCTGGTCATCAACCGCCGAGGTCCCGCGGCTAACAAAGTCCGGGAACGCCAAGCAACACCGGTTGACTGAGAAATGACGCGAGACAGGCCACTCTGACGAGAGAAGATGAGTGATGCAAGCTCCGCCATGACTGAGAATTGGAGAGTTCAGTGCCTTGGGGAGGGGGGGGGCGTGTGAATCTACACTTCGTCAGCAGAAGTACCCATACATCGCGAAGATGACTCCAAGTTTCCGAGTATGACTCCAAGTGCAGTCCTATACCGTCCCACTGGTGAGTCCCAGATCTGCGAGCAATTGTTCATCCTCTCCGGGATAAATTCGTCAGAAATTGGGGTAGAATAGCTACATGTGAGGGGAGGGGGGGGGCTTTTCCCGAGGCAGTAAGAACACACGGTTCTTGTGGTCTGCTTCTAATGTTTTGCGGTGACCTAAAAGAGCCTTACCCGGGTTGTGCAGTTCAGTGGGGGATGAGAGTTTATGCCGGTAAGGTCAAGAGATGTGCGAGGTGCGGGAGTTTCATGTGCTATTCTCTACTGAAGAGGCAGGGGTGACATCGACCTGACTTGGATGATCAGGGCCGGAGGGACGGAGAGCCAAACGCCGGTGGAGCGGAATCTATTTACACGTGCAAGCTGGCGAGATGGTGCGGGCAGCAGAGGCGAAGGGGGCTACGTGCGGGATCTACCGAAAATCTTGTCATATGTTAGTAAAAAGAGAGTCAGGTGAAGCGTCATATTGACTTGGACTGGTTGGCAGCTTGCCAGCCCTCATCAAAGTCGTCCCGGTTTTCATGTGAAAGTTGAAGATGGCTTTGTGCTAGCCGGGCCACATGAGGCGATCCGGGGCAGAGCTTTAGAGACCTCTGCAACGTGGCACTGGTCGACCAATCACTAATAGCTCTTTACTTGGCAGAGGGGGCTAGTAAATAAGAATTAGCCGGGGTAAAGATGGGAACTGGGTGGCAGCCAGAGATAAGCGTGGGGTGGTGATGAGATATCTTCCGGAGTGGGTGCGGGGGAAGTGGGCGCGGTGAGGCTTGGAATGACTGAAAGATCAATTTCCAATGATACCGAGATCGGAAAGACGCGGGAGCGAACGGTCTGCGTCCTCTTTCCACAAGTGACGACGTTGTGATGTGGATTTGGCTCGCATGCCACTCATAGTTGCAACAGATTTGTGACAAAGTTGTCCTTTGCCATGGACTCTCTAGGGTGAGCAGTGCATCTCGGGCCAGGGCAGCTCCAGTTCAGGCTGGTGTTGGATGAAGCAGGCGCGGCTATTACCCGTGGCTGTGTCATCTGTGTTGCAAAGGAACATCAAGCCAGGCACACAGGTGCTCGTGATAAAAGAGAGCAGAAACCGAGCGATGTACGTTTGGTAAGCCCAGGCGCATGATCTTCTGCCGAGCGGTTTTTAAGGGACAGATGCAGGACGTGGATATGTCAATGCTTTCTGACCACTTTTCGTGTAATTGATAGGCCGGACGAGGCAAAATGTGCATCCAGCAGAGGGCGCGAATTCGTAGTCCCTTGCGAGAAAGAAGACGAAAACGAAACCCTGCGCACAATGTGTTGACCTCTCGGCTACCCGGCATTTTGCCGCATCACTCGCGAATGTCTCAACACGATGCAGAGAATGCTCAGACAAAACCACCGCGATCCTTGCATGCATCTAGCGATGAGGAGATGCAGCACAGGCGAACTACACAGATCTGTTACCGGCGCGTCCTCAAGGTCGTTGCAGGCCAGCTCTTCGCCGCCGGGACATCAAAGGCCCACCAAAGCCAGCCAGAGGGTGTGCAAATAGAACGGGTTGGAGATGCCAGGGGCGCATGAGAGTTCTCCATTTCCTCGGATGAAGTCGGAGGCTAGCGGTTGGGGAAATGCGGGAGGTTCTTGGGGGGTGGTCCGTTTTCGGTATCGGAGCACGTCAACACTGATGCCAACCAAATTGGTTGCAATTTTGCGGTATGGGGTAGGTAAAGACGCAGGGTTACTTCAGGCAGCCCATGTTTGATTTTCTGTGTCAAAGGGATAGAAGGTCTCCCGGCTTACCAGTAACACCCAAGTCACCTTTGGATATATGAAATTCTTGTCACGAGCTGGCAAGCACACCGCCGCGTAGAAATTCATCATGTCGAGCGAGACAGCTTTTCGCCCGTCGTCGCTGACGACTCCAACTATTGTGGAAACGCTTCTCCAATTGCCCCTCCAGGAGTCAGTCAGTTTGTTGGCTGAGTAATTGTTGGGTGGAAGCTCTGCCAGGAACAACCGCTAATAATACCAGCTGGCGGGTCAGCGCTGGGACGACGTATCCCGCCCGACACCGGATATGATTAAATGCGTGTTCTTCTTTGACCTTGCAAATTGCTGGAGCTGGTTGGTGGGGTCGGGACTGTTATATGGTTGCGGAAACCGAAGAAAGAGGCATTCGGAGAGGAACATTCGAGATATCAAATCCGTGAGATATTCGGCGATACCGGCTGATGAGAGTCATTTGCGGCATGGGCTGCGGCGGTACCAGTATTCTTCAGAAGCGCATCCCAGCTTGTCCAGGTCCAGATCAGGAGAGCCATGCGGCAACTGGTGTGGAGCAACTGGAATTTGGGCCCACGATGGTAAAATGGGATTGGAAGATGGAAGGAGAGAAGAAGGCCACAAGTTTTCCAAAACGGACAGCCCTTGCGAATTTGACAGAGGTAACGTTTGATACTGATCCAGGGTATGAAGAAGGGCAGGGGTTTTTGCGTCGTTGCTAGCAGTGTTGGTATTGTTATTGTTTGGGATGGGAAGTGGCCAAGTCACGGGTATAACCAGACTGTCGCAGCCTTTTGCTTTGAAACGCGAATCTGCCGCCGGTTGTCTGTGATGCAGCCATCTAACTCGGTAGCGGCGGGAGGCATTGCCCTTTTCGCCACGGTTACAGATACACTCAACTTGGCATTCCCGGCATGGATGGTTGTTTCGTCTGGTGAAGGGGCCGAGGGGACCGAATGGTGGAGGCGGTCTGGACGGGATTGGTGTGAGCCTGAATATTATAGTCTTGTCGTGATATGAGGGAGGAGGTGGTGAAGAACGAAAGCAGGATGAGCCAAACAAGGGGTTGAGACGATCTAGTAGTGTTGATGCCCGACGAGGAAGGCAAACGGCGGAGGCAGCTGACACTCGGCAGCTGGCAGCTTGGCAGCTGGTAGGGGAAGAAGATGATGCAAACGAGGATTGTGCTGGAGGAACAGCGACACCGGACTGATTGAGCTGGGACAATCCCGTCATGCTGACTCCTCTTGGGGACCTTATTCTACTCTACCAATTGGTTGTTCAACGACGACATGTCGCCAGTGGCTATCGAGGACTACTCCGGGCAGGTGCCGTCGGAGACTGGAGCCGGCCGCCGGACTCGCAGACGGGGGACGACGACAAACTGAATGTTGCAGAATAGACTTGGCCGCACAGTGGAGCGTGGAGGGGGGGGGGGGGGGGGGGGGGGGGGGGGGGGGGGGGGGGGGGGGGGGGGGGGGGGGGGGGGGGGTTCCGCTGCAGGATTCGTACACGGTGGCGTTGGTATTGGGTGTTTTGTTGGTCAATCGGCAGTCTAGTCATATGCTTTATGCTTTGCGAATAGCTAAGGTGGTGGTCTCCCGTGTTCATTTTTCATCGCCTTGTTTTTACCGCATTTCTTTTTTCAAGACGATGAATCGGATAAGTCGGCTTGCTCCTGGTCCCCATCGTAGGTAGGGGGATTGGCGATCCCGACAAAACGCTGGCCCGGCTCGCTCGTCCGAAGTGGTAGACGCCAAGTACAGAAACTGTAGAAACTACCAGGGCCGTCCTGCCAAAAGAAGCAATACAAGGTGGTAGCAATGCCAAGAGCCGTACGGGCATTGTACGGACTACGGACCGCAGGGTGGGTGTGGTGTGGTTGGGGGCTTTGGCTGGCGCAAAGCGCGTGCCCAACAAATAGGAGTCTTCCTATTGATCCATCACCATGAACAGATGCATCGGAGGCGGTTTCCTGTTCTTGCGAGGGGGCGATTTTGCCCTTTTTTTCACTTGAGTCAAATACGGGTGAGGCGTAGGCGGTGTTGCAATACATGAGGGCTTGTATTACCGGGTGGTGGGCGAGAGCACACGACAGCCATGTAGAGGTACAAGTCCATGATGTTCAAGTATAAGCAGTTGGTCGCGGAGGCTGCTCCGAGAATAGAAGAGAGAAGGGCAGAAGATGAAGGACCTCAGTAAACGATAATGTCAACCAATTGCGTAAAAAAGAACTCCATTTTTCTCCAATTTCGAAATGATCGAGACTCTTACACTTTGTCCTCTACCGGAGCCGCCCGTCCACAGACTGACTGACTTGTCGCGACTTTGCCCGGTCGTCTCCTCGCCAAGTACACGATACTGGAAAGAGAGGCGATTTCTGCCACCCCCAAAAAGTACAGGTACCTCAACCCAACACCCACCAAGGCGCCACAAAATAACACCAGACACACAATGACTGAAAAAGAGGTCTCGCTAGCCTCACCCCCTCCTCTCATTGCTTCTCCAACTCTTCGTGTTCCTTATTTTTTCGTCCCTGTCCCGAACCTGTTCTTGCTGGCGTGCAGTTGCCTGGCTCTGCTTCGTCTTTTCCCGCATCAACCATCCATCGTGGGGTTGGCTCGGCAGTCGTTCACATTCCCTCCCTCAAACCGTAACTACTTTATTATACTCGCCTCGTCCCGCGCTCTCTCCTCGCAGTCTCTTTCTCCCTTCCCCTCTTCTCCTTCTTATAAACTCTCACTTGTGCCATCCCAGGAAAGCAAGCAAACGAGAGCAGATAAATTTCCCCAACACCGACCCTGCTTTTATTCACCAGCATTAGCATCCACACCACTGTTCTAACCGCCTGCACGCGACCTCAAGTCCATACACGCGTTATCCAGTCTCTCTTGAAACGTTGCCCAGACCCAGAACAAACCCCTCGACTTCAACAAACCATCAGGTACGCTCTTCCGTCACGATTCCGAAACCTCCATCCAGCCGCCTGCCCCCTCTCCTGTCTCCTTGCCCTTCCTATTCATCCCGACTGGCTTATTGCGGCCTGGCCCAAGCCCCTCCTCACCCCCCCCCCCCCCCCCCCCCCCCCCCCCCCCCCCCCCCCCCCCCCCCCTCCAACTCGGAGACCCAGCTCGACTGACTCCAAATTTTTCTGGATCCCCCTCCGATGCTCAGCCGCTCTGCCTCAATTTGCCTCCCTCCCACCCACCCACCGCCCACAACCAAACGCACAACTTTTCCCTCAGTCCCTTTTCAATTCCTCTCATCTCGTTGAAACGTCTGTTGTTGCCTCGTTTCTTCCGATCGCACACCCCCTCCGGTCCTCCCTGATTGACCACACTTGACTTCCCGCTTTGCTTGCTTTGGTAGCTCCACGGCCAGCGTCGCGTCAACCTCTGCAACCCGGGCGCCTCCAACACGGACCGTCCCTCACCCACCCTTCCTCACCACCCTCTCACTCGTCTTTTCGCCTTGCTCCCTTCTCCACTTGTCGTCGTCTCAAACTTCGTATATCTTCCCCTAGCCCAGCCCTCCCCGTTGCCGAGTGATGTCGAGCCCAAGATTCTCTGCTCTAGCCAACGCTTTAGCAAACAACCCTCTTGCTCGTCGGCCCTCACTCCTGTCGCGCACTTCTGCTGTGCAAATGGCTTCGTCGTATCCCATCAGCACAGACACGTCCGACATTGCCACTCCTCGCTCCGCCTCGATTTCCTCCATTGGTTCAAGAGCATCTGCCCGTTCCATCTCTCGATTATCTGCCCGCTCCACCTCGCAAACTTCAACCTCAAGACAATCATTTCCCACTCAGCGACTAACCCAACGCAACACAATGAATGTAGTCGACATTGCTGCCATCCAAGAAGCCATGAAAATGACTAGTTTGGATCAACATCGCGGCTACTCGCAAGACCGCTTCGCCGAGGTTAAGCAGACCCAGCACACCGAGTACCTGGACGAGTCTGCTGCTGCTGGCTACCAAATCATCCGTGAACCTCACTGGAACAAGGGTACGTTGCTCTTCTCTCATTGCTCGTTGTTTTCGTGGATTCGTTCCTTTTGAGCTGCGACTCTGGTTTGTCGTCGATTCACCGCTCACGCTTGCAATCAGGTCTCTCATTTACTCCCGAGGAGCGTGTCGCCAAGAACCTCACCGGCCTCATCCCTCACACCATGGAGAGTCTCGAGACCCAGAGCATCCGTGCCATGAAGATGATCCAGACCCGCCAAACCAACATTGACAAATACCTCTACCTGTCAAACCTCAAGGCTCAGAACATCGACCTCTTCTACCGCCTGCTCATGGACAACATCCGTGAGCTCATGCCTCTCGTATATACTCCCACCATTGGCGACGTCTGTTTGCAATACTCTACCTTGTATACTCGCCCGGAGGCTCTATATATCTCCATCAAGCAGCGCCGCTCCATCAAGACCATGCTCCGCAACTGGCCCTGCACAAATCCCGAAATTTGCGTCGTCACCGACGGTTCCCGTATTCTGGGTCTCGGAGATCTTGGCGTGAATGGCGTCGGTATCTCCGTAAGCTCACTCAGCCTTTGTGTGACTGTACACGCGCTAATTCGTTCAGATTGGCAAGCTGTCCTTGTACACAGCCGCCGCCGGCATCAGCCCCGAAAAGACCTTGCCTATTGTCCTGGACACTGGTACGGATAACGAGTCCAACCTCAAGGACCCCCTGTATCTGGGTCTCCGTCAGAAGCGCGTCTCCAAGGCCATCCAACAAGAATTCATGGATGAGTTCATGGATGCCGTCAAGGAGGTCTACCCCAACATGGTCGTCCAGTTTGAGGACTTTGAGAGCGAGAAGGCGTTCAACTACCTTGACCGCTACCGCAACACCCATCGCTGCTTCAATGACGACGTCCAGGGTACTGGTGCCGTCGTTCTGGGTGGCTACATTGGTGCCGTTAACCTGTCTGGAGTCCCCATTGAGGACCAACGCCTCGTCTTCATGGGTGCTGGTTCCGCCGGTGTCGGTGTTGCCAAGCAGCTCGTCGAGTATTACACCAAGCGCGGTCTTAGCCCGAACGAGGCCCGGGACCGTTTCTGGCTCGTAGACACCAAGGGTCTTGTAACCAAGGACCGCGGTGACCACCTTGCTGAGCACAAGCAGTACTTTGCCCGCACTGATAACCACGGCCAGCAGTTCCGTACTCTCGAAGAGGTCATCGAATATGTCCGCCCCAGTGCCCTTATCGGCCTGGCAGCCACATACGGCGTCTTCACTGAGTCGTGCATCCGTGCTCTTAAGCACTCCGTCGACGGTGGAGGCCCTAACCGCCGTCCTATCCTGTTCCCTCTGAGCAACCCTCTCACCAAGGCCGAATGCACCTTTGAGCAGGCTGTCGAGTGGACAGATGGATCCGTCATCTTTGCCTCTGGATCGCCGTTTGCGTCCCTCACCGTCTCCGGCCCCAATGGCAATGAGATCACGTACCACCCCAACCAGGGCAACAATGTCTATGTCTTCCCTGGTCTTGGTCTCGGTGCCATTCTCTCCCAGGCGACGCGCGTCACTGACGAGATGGTGTACACGTCGGCCGCTGCTCTGGCTAATTGCTTGAATGCAGATGAGGTGGCTAAGGGTCTCATCTACCCTAGCATCGAGCGCGTCCGTGACGCCAGTGTCGTCATTGCCCGTGAAGTCATGAAGGCCGCTCGTCGCGAAGGTGTTTCCACCCTTCCCGAGGAGCTTTGGAACGAGTGGGAGGAGTGGGGTGATGTGGCGCTGACTTCGTACATTCGACAGCGCGTCTATGAACCCAAATCGTTCAGCGACGCTGCCAGCAGTCGTCTGTAAACGAGTCTGGAATGCTCCCATCTTGAAAATTGGTGCATGTCGAGCGATATAACGCGAGGGTATAATGGATTGGCGTTTGGGATTTGCTTGCTCTTTCTTTGTCATACGGCCCAGGTGCCATGTCGCCCCCTCGGGGGACTCTTCAGTGTGGTTTTCTTGACGATACCACAACTTCCCATACTGGGATCTTTTTTGATGGCATATTTGAGCGTGGGTTCATAGCAAAATGTGGCGAGCATGGTCTTTCAAGGGTGTTGATAGACGCCATTAAATAGAATTGGCCGATGCCACATTCCACTTGATTTTTTCGACCTTCGTGTTGACACCGTCAAGCGTTCGCATGATTTCCAAAGATGGATGCGTTCGTTACACAATGCAAAGTGCTCCGAATGAAGTCGTTCCAAGACTGCCGGCAAGAACCAGCAAACTTTACCAGTGCGTCATGAATGCGTCCACTTGACGGTTTCTCTCGACATTCGTCCATCCCTTTGATGCTGAGACGTGAAGCAACCATGTCTCATCTCAGGCTTGCTTGCTGCCGAGTGGGCGAGTTTCCATGGGGATGAATGATTTGGTGTTCAGCTCAACGGAGACACAAGTCCATTTTCAGGAAGTGTCCGTCCCGTTTGTCCGTCCCGTATGAACCCTAGCAATGGCCCATACTCGCCGCTGGCCGAGTCAACATCGAGCACGGTCAATCAAATGGGGCATCGATGCCCTTTTGACAACGGCTCCCCACATTGCGATGCGTAGCCTCATATTTCAGAGTGCTGACTCCAAGGTGCGAGACAATGATATGCTGCCATTTACCCCATCGATGCTCATGGCGTGCGGTTCCCGCTCCCCTAACCCATCAAGAAAGAAAAAGGGCAGCGCCAAGCCGTTTCGTCCATTCAAAACGCTGTTGTCGGACATTCTTTCAGCCCCAACGACGACGGACGCAGTCCATATTTGCTGATATGCCTTATTTTGGATGGCACATCAGGGAAAGTCTGGGATCTCAATGGCACAATCGGTGTTTTGGGGGGGATTCCCAGCTTGCCGTTTTCAAATCTCCGTGCCTGGGGCAGAGGGGAAGACCGCTATGGCTGCGTCAACTTGGGTGATGGACGGGAAGAAGCAAACAAGAATTTTCGAGAAGAGAAAGCCCATGAAACCCGTGAGTTGGAAACAAAGAACGAAAAGTGGAAACGGGGATATAGTTGGATGGGTAAGGGATAAAAGAAATGAAGAAGAGAGGAAGTTGGGGAAGTCGACGAATGGGAGAATGGGCATATCACGGTTGACATGAGACGGAGTAGTTGGTGGTGGTGCGACAAGGGCCTAGCAGTTGGCTCGATTTCCGAGCGCTCAGGTTCGGAGCGCCGAATACGTGCAGCTCGGATCTAGGAGGTGTGGACAGGGGTTGACAAGGGAATGGATCCCTTGATTTTTTATTCGTTGTGTTTTTTTTTTTTTCGATTTCTTTTACATGAATGATTACAAATGAAGCCATCTGACCAAGTGCCTTTTTTATTTCGTACCAAGATACCTCATCATATGGTTTTTTGTTGTCTTGAGAATGTTGTGATAATGACTGGCGAACGAGAGATCGTGTGTTACCAAAGACACATCGTCATCCATCAAGCTCAGTTCGAGGTCCATGTACATGCCTGAATTGCGTTGCTGGACACGACCTCTTTAGATCAATGAATAAGCCTGGCCCTCGACTATTCAAAAAAAAAAAAAAAGGAACCCTATTTCTTTGTCGCTCGGCGAGTGCCGGAACCCCTGTTGATGACGGCTGCAAGGGCTTCTGCGGCCGCTGGACGGGGATAGGTGACTGCGTTAATCATTTTGTTTTTTTGTTGTTACATGCAGCTTTCCCTTGCATTTCGGTCTGTAGAAAAAGCAGGGCAGACAAAGACGGGGCCGCGAGACCCCTCGTCCGACCCCGGACAGTGGACCTCCGGAGGGGCAGCGCAAAGTCGGGTCTACCGGCACATCCACAGCAGCCGCCGTGTGTCTTTGCCGATTCCGATTCCTGGGGCGGTATGATGCCGATTATCTACTAGGGGGGGTATCGGGAAGCGTCGGGGGGGGACCGTATATGTGATTGGGGTCATTCGAGTACGACTGGGCTGTGACAATTGCATCGCGATGCTTGCTATCGAAGGCAAGGTTCGGGCTGCTATGGGCTAAGGCAGCAGTGTAACGTTATTGAGTTGGTATTCTACAAGCCCAATAAAATTGCCCTGGACGCTGGCGTTCCTGCTCAAGCTTGATAGTTTTCACGCGCCTCCACCGTTGCCAAAGTTTCTACCAATACTATCTACCTAGCCTATGCTCCGTTGTGATGTCGCAGAGAACAACCAAGCCAAGTTCCGCTCACCAAGCCACATAAGCACAGGGATGAGCGGTTTTATTCCTGACCTCCATATTGACCCTTATAAATCTCGCAAATTCTGCCCCTCAACTGGTTCAGACATCTCATGGGAAGGGGGAGTAGTGAAAAATAAATAAAGTATCCGTAAACCGCCTGAAGAGGCTTGCATTGTCTACATACCGTGTTTTCCGCCGCACCCGCTCTTCCCGCCCCTTGTAAGTCCACGGAGAGGGGAACTACGCCGCGGGCAGGGCGAATAATAAACCTCGGGGTGCTCCAGATGCAGGCAAGGACGGACGTCGTGGGCCTTGTCCCTTTTATGCGGAAAGCCACACACACCTTGCCATCATCAGTTTTGAATCGGTTGGCGCCAAGCGACCTTTCTGCATTAGGCAGTATTTTCTTCATTCACTCATCCATCCATCGCACCCACACCAGACTGTAGTGGCTTCTTTGTTCTCATTGGCGAAGCGCAATGTTCCGGAGATTTCTCTCCTCACAAAACTCCGATCCTGGAGTACATGGGGGTTTGATGAGGGGGCTAGTGTTGAATGCATGTGAGTCTGGGGTTTCCTACCTACGTGACGTGGGCGAAACCTAATTCAGGACTTCATTGCGAGAGCCTTTTTCCAACTAGAAACTGGAGAAACGGGGCGCCATGGCCGCCGAGATCACGGGGAGATCGACAAACGGACTTTTCTTCACCGTCTCTCCTTAAATTGTAGCCATACGAACGGTTTTGTTGGGTCGTTGCACAGGTGGGGAGAACGCGTGAAGCTGATGAGCGACATTTAACATGTGAAGAACATTGAGCCTCATCAACGGTGCCAAGACTTGCGTGTCAACTCGACTCCATATGTTTCCCCAGGAGGAAGCCTGGCTGCTGCAATTCTGGCGGGTACGCGCCATTGATGGTCTCGATGGTAATTTAGCATCACATCTAGACTTTTCTGTTGGGGGTTACGTCTTGCAGACGAGTGCCCGAAAAGAAAATTCATGGTCCTTTGTGTCTTTGATGCACTGCAGATCCACCCCGGCAGTAAAGAACGGACAGTGAGCGTGCCCCGGAGCTCCGGGGGACTCCACCGGAACACCGGTGGCAGCTATGACGATCTAGACTTGGTCTGGGACTCGATGAGAGCTGAGGGGTCAGCCATATGCAACATCCTTGATGACTTGCTGCAGCCCGGCAATTAATTGAGAAGGGTCACTGTTCTTGAAACGAGACTGACAGTGTTTCTCGATTCTGACACGAAATCCATAGATTGAGTTTGTAGGAAATGATTAGTATGCAAGACGTCAAGGATTCTGAAAGCAGCACAACGATCTAGGTAGTACGAGTCATCTCCGTCCTCGATGTAGTACTGACCCTACCCACGCCCAGTTCAGCGTCCTTCAACTCCCGTGCATTGGATTCGTCCGTCTCGTCATTGGGCTGAGTTGCCACGCTGCGGAGCACGCTCCCGCACCAACACAATCGTGTTGAGAACCCAGTTCCTCCACAAGGAAGACAGACCAGGATGAGTCAGGTCGTACGGGAGACGCCAAGGTACACCCACTAATATATGGAGGAGACTCACACATGACGAATTCGGCCTGGGTTAGATAGTCTGTCAAAAGTCTTGGGCTCAATGAGGGGTTCGCTTGTCTTTTCCGGGGAAAGGGTTGGACGAGCGAGTAGACGAGCTCATCGATGTCAGCCAACTACCTGCTTGACTTCTGACGGACGGCCATCCTTCGCGCACATTCTTGTAGTTCTAATAGTCAGTGCATGAGAGTTTCCGCTGATGGGTCCCACTCCCCACGCGCGCAGAGCCTCATCACACAGAAGGGGGAACCCGCTTGACCTAATTAAAGATTGTAACTGTCAGCAGCGAAAAAGGGAAAATAAAACCAGGATGATGGGCAATTGGTTGTGAGCGTCTGCTGTTGGAGGAGGCCGGGACAGAGCTATGGCGTGAGACGACTGACCAACACATGTGATGGTCGTTGTACCCAGGCCTGCTGCTGAACTAGAACACCAGCTCTGTATCCCATCGTCTCTAGAGTCGTGTTGGAATGCAGCGTCCAATAACTAGTAGAGTATGACAGTTACGGAAATGGCTTCAAAAACCGTGCTAGCATGAACTCAGTTGTCAACGATGCTCAGATGGTCAAGAACATAGAGTTTCCATCGCCTTGACGTATGTGAAGGGGGGATGATGTGCGCTATTGACTAGTTAGTGCACATGTCCATTTTGAGTCAATGTCTGAGCGTCTTTTGCCCAGGAGCCATCTGAGACTATGGATATGGAGGGAATAGTCTGGCTGGCGAGATGGACACAGTGTGGCTTGCCCCAGAAAATCATCCAGACTGGGAACAGGAAGGGAGGCAAGGTTCATGGTTCATGGTACGACGAAGCGACAAACCTTGATGAGTCGATCAGAGAAATGGTTCGGGGTGGCCGTGCCGTGGGGAATTCGCACGCGCTGCTACCTTGGACGGATGAGACTGTGATTCATTGCGTATTTCCATCGACGGTATTGAATCGTTTCTCGGAGAAGATTTTTGCATAAACGCCGTTGCGGCGGTTGAACGGCGGTTGAACGGCGGGCGCTGTTCGTCGGGAGGGATAGGAAGGGCGGACGAACGGCGGGCGTCTTGTCGTCCTCCTCTGCCAAATGGAAGTGATGGGAGAGCATCATAAAGCCGAAATGATTGACGATGGCAACACGCGAGTGTGGAGATGGTGGCTCGCACTTGATCTGAGGAAAGCGAAGCGTGAGGCCGTGGTTGGTATAGTGGAAGGGGGCGAGCGAGTCGGAGTCGGCAGGGAGCGGGGAAAGGCTGGACAATTAGCAGGAACTCGCAAGCCACCTGGGATACCTCCAGGGGATGGCAGAATTGCTAGGAAGAGGCAGGTATCGAAATGGACCAAGCAAACAAAGCAAACAATGAAGGAATGGCGAGCGCCGGAACAGCAGTCTTTGGAAGGGGTTGTTCATTACTGTAGTGCCACTATGGGTGGCTCAGTGCAGCTTGTCCTGCCCCGGGGGCGGCCCCAGAAGGCCAGAAGGGAAGAGCGCTGTAACTTGCCAGTGCAGCACCTTGTGGGTTCCTTGCTGGGGCCCCGGTTTCTTCGGTTTTTGGCGCTCAGCGAGAGCCAGCTTGGCATAGGTACCTGGGTAGGCACTGTAATGATAGGCTGGCATGTACATGCATAGCCATTATAGTGGCGACGGGGAACAGAATGTGACGATTGCAAAAGTGAATAGAAAAAGGAAAAGAAAATGCAAGAAAACAACGGATGAGAGAATAACCAAGTGATTAAGAAAAAGAAACAAATCAAAGAAAGAAAGAAAGAAAAAAAAAACTGCAACCCTGCCTCTGATGCCATGCCATGGGCCATCCATCCATCCCTCCCCCCCGCAGTCTCCGTTGCCCCGTTGCGAGCCCCCTCCCAGAAGGCGCTGCTGCCAATACCAAGCCTTTTACGGAGGTCGCTTTTAAAAGTCTTATCTGACAGGGATAGTAAGATTAGCCTACTAGGGTATACTACATACAAATTTAGTAGGGATTAGCCCCTTCCTTCCTTATACTCGTTACCTCCCTCTAGCTTAATAATCGTTTTAATGTGCCTAGGCAGGCGTTCAATCTAGGCCTATATCTTCGATTAAGGCAATTCCTACTAGGCTTTCTACTACACTATAATAGCTTCCTAGCGGCTTTTTAGAGCGCCTTTTCTTATAGTCACCCTCTTTAACTATAGCTAGGTAGGCTTAATAGGGTTAAGATTAGGGCTATTACTAGGCTATAGTAGCCGTAGGACCTAATAAGTATTAAAGACCTATTATTAGATATAGTGGCTATAAGCTAGAGCCTTATCTTCTTATATAAGGGTTCCTAGCCTTATTATAGTATAGGCTTTAGTAAAAGGGATTAGCTTTAGTATAAGAACCTTCGTCTAATATACATACTAATTAATACCTCTTTTAGTGCCTTAAGAGAGCTTTCTAGATTACTTATTCTATTACTATTAAGGCTACCTTCTAGGCTTCTAATAGAGGCCTAGCTAGCCTATCTATGTATTTAATTCCTAGGCTTCTTAGGTAAGAGGCTCTAACTTAGTGTTTAATTCCTCTATAGCCTTCTCTATAAGGCGGTAATCCTAGGCTGTTTCTAGCTTCTAATAGTAGTAGGGACCCTTCTTATTATAAGAAAAACAGCCCTAGAATATAAATTTAAAGGCACTTTTCTAACACTTATAAATATAGCTATAGAGGAAGGCCTTATCTAGCTGCCTCTAAAGGTAGTATCCTCCCTAGTAATATAATAGAATAATAGAGGTCTTATTAGACTAAATCACCTTCTTCTAGTCCTTAAGGCTCTAATTCTCTTACTCTAGGCACTAATAAAGCCTCTTACTCTTTATCTTCTATATTAGACTAGGCTTCCTTATTAGCTTTATCTTCTAGAAGCCTACCTTCCTTAAAATCCACTATATAGTAGGCCCTAAAATAGGGATTCTAGTATTAGTTAACTCACTAGTAATAACACTATAGGTCTTCTCCCTATTATACCTATTAAGCTTTACTTTCCCTAGTATAACCTCTTTATTCTATATTGTTTATTTACTTAGCTAGCCGCTTTATAGAGTATCTTTAAGATAGGAATCCTTAATAATAATAGGTTAAAGATTTAGGTTAAAGCTACACTTAATAGTATAGGTATAGATTCGATTAACCTAACGGCTTAATATTCTAGCTAAGCTAGCAACCTTAATAGAGGTTTTACTACCGTAGGGTGCCTTAAGAGTGACTATAAGGGCTCGTGTTATAATATCTGTTTAATGAACTATCGTTAGGTATGTAATAAAGGAAGGAAAGAGGGGTAACGAGAAGCAAAAAGCGGGAGGTTACCTAGTAAATTAGGTGGGTAGAGCCCCCTATATCCTAGTTGTGGCCACTACCCCTGTTAGACAAGACTTTTGAAAGCGACCTCCGTATTATTCTTAACATTAGTTACTTTCCATTTTTCTTTTACTTTTTTTTTTTTTTTTTTTTTTCCGTCTCTCAAACACCAGCAACGTTCTCGTTACAGCGGCCTGTTGCTACTCCACTCCGTCCGTCCGCTGACGCTGACAGAGCCATGCACATACGGCGGCCCTTGCTCCAGACACCACTTGCTGGGTAATGTACACATCCATACGACGCCGTATTAGGTCTGTTAGTGTGTGGCCCCATGATGATTTTTATTTTATTTTATTCTATTTCATTTTTTCAGTCTCGTGAATACACGCAGGTTGCTAGTCTCTCGAAATATAATAACTCCTCCGCACCCGTACTCGGCCCCCTCCCCCTCCACTCCCCTCAACCCCGGATTCCTTTCCAACTTGTCCACGGCAGATTCAAGTTTCGAAACTCTTTCTACCTTTCGCATCCTCTTCCTCCATTTCTGGCTCTTTTTCGTCATTCAAGCTCGGCACACCATCGGTCGCTCATTACTACTATACCCCGGCAGCGTCCTACTCACATGCCGCCATCTTACACCTCGACGACATAATCTCATCCTACTACACTAAGTTTTTACGCCCTGCATCTCTAGACTCAATTTTTTTCGTCTCCCTTTATTCTCGACTGCGAATTCTGTCTAGATCTTTCTTCTTGCGTGATCACAATTTCGACGCAAATTCGCCCTTGATTTGCCTTCCTGTGGATAACACCATTTCGGCGACTGAAATCGGCTCCATTCTCAATCCACCACATTCCAGAGCGACAAGCCGAATCAAGCCGCCAAATCCAGCTACTTCGCTTATTTCACGCACTGTGAAACGAGAATCGAAGCTCTCCAGCGACAGGAGAAGCTACTCCAATACCCTGAGCTGTTATTCTCAGCAAGAGAGCCCGACTCCTCCACCAATTCTCGTCACCCTGCCTCTCCCACACAAACAGAGCATTTCAACGATACAAACCCATTGTCTGCTAGGCGAAAGCTACGCACAATGGCACCAACCACAGACAACAGCTCCGTCGGGAGCCATTCGCCCTCTCCGCCGCCGCTGGCCAAGACGGAGAGCAACTCGGTCAAGAAGCGCAGCTCCGCGGAGGGCGGCGTCGTCAAAGTCACAAAGCGCAGAGCCGCCCGCGCATGCGTCTCGTGTCGCGCACGAAAAGTCCGCTGCGACGTGGTCGAGGGCGCGCCCTGCGGAAACTGCCGCTGGGATAATGTCGAGGTACGTGGAGGACAATCACGAAGCGATGAGGTTGTTGTTACGTGGCTCGGCTTTTTCCCAAGCTACAGTTTGCATCTCCAACTTCGGCACTAAAAATAGCCAAAAAGCGAAACATTGTACTGACAGCCTCGTCACAGTGCATTGTTCAAGAGAGCCGTCGGCGCAAGTAAGTATTCCGCTCTGCCCATTTGTTACCCCAATTTCGATCTTTTGCTACCCGTTCCTGCCTACCTACCTACCCCAACGGCTGCGCGCTCGTTTCCCATGTGAAATTCGACAGCAAAGCATGAAACAACTGGGGGTGTCATCTTTTCTTGCATTGTGGTGCGGCTCTAGCGAGCTTCTCCCTCCCTTGCGGTTTTACGGGGCTCAAACGGAGGCCCGGGGAGACTCGATGACGGCGTCGCAACTCAGCAAAGAAAAAGGCACCAAATCGTTGACGCTAGCATTTTGCTATTGCGTTGGCTGAGACTGGCTGGCCTTTCTTGTCCCCCAACCTTGTTTTTCTTTTCCCCTCTTCTTACCCTGCTCGTTATTACTAGTCAATTACTAGTAGTTTACGGCCTCCGAGGCGGGGCCCCCCCCCCCTCCGGGGTTCCGGGGGGCCGGGCTCCCGCAACAAACCTTGCAACCACACAGCTTCTCATCTTTTTTTTTTTTTTTTTGCTCAACATTGGCGCCGATCCACTGACCCAGAATTATTAGGAAGAGCACCTTGACGGCAAATGCCGTGGGTCAAAATAATCAAGCCGAGGCTCAGATTCGCTGCAAGACAACAGCGGCCACGACAACCACCACCACGACAACCGCCAACAATGCCACCACCAATGATAATGGCTACCTGAATGCCACAGACGGCATCGCACTCGCGAATATTACCTCAAATGATCCTCGAAGACAAAGCACAGTCTCGGCCTTTTCGTCGGCGACGACGAATAGCGGCATCGACAGCCAGCTGGGCGGTCTCATGCCCAACTGCGTGGTGGACTCGCATATCCCTCATCTCATTTGTAAGTTGGACTTTTTTCCCTGTCGCTCTTATGCTCCTCATTCTGCTGCGACGCTATCAACGGCATTGGTGGTTCGTGCATTCGTCATCTCGACACATCACCGATCGAAACGGCGGCCCAATAAAGGGGAATAAAATAGAACTTGTGCCACAATTTGGCGCTTGTTTCTTCTTCTTCTTCTTCATTTTTGGAATTTATTTTCAGCCCGCAAAAATTCATCCCGCATCATGATCTCCCCCCTCCTCCCTCCCCATGGGCACAAATCCAACTTGGCCCTTTTTTGGCCCCTGCGCCACTCACATCATCTCCACTTTTCGAGTCACGAGAGTCAACGCCTCCCCGCTGCTTCATCCATCCTCCATCACCTAAAAAAGTCGAGCACCAACATTTTCACATGTCAAACTTGTTAGCTTGACTCAATTTGCAGCTCCGCTCCACAACCAATCCAATCTGTGACGACGGACGCAGAGCTGACATGCTTTTTTAGATCAGCGCTCTGGTTTCCGTCCAGACCTCCTCAGTCAGGCCTCCATCGACCCCAACCAAGCCAGCCCGACGTCCAGCAGCCTCTGGGGCGGCGACAGCAACACCGTCAACCCCAACCGTCTCTTTGGCGACTCGGGAATTGCCCCTGCCACGCCAAACCTCGCCAGCCCGCTCGACCAGTTCCAGTTCCACGCCGCCGCCCGGGCCACGCCCCAGCTCCCGCCCTTCCTCCGTCCGCTGCCCAGCAAGATCACCCCGGAGGATGTGAGCTATCTCCAGATGAAGGGCGCCCTGACGCTGCCCGCCCTCCCGCTTCAGAATGCCCTGTTGCAGGCCTACGTCGAGTACATTCACCCGTTCATGCCACTGATGGACCTGCACCCCTTCCTCAGCATCGTCAACAACCGTAATGGCTTCAACGGTCAGATGAGCTTGCTGCTTTACCATGCTGTGCTCTTTGCGGCTACTGCGTCCGTGGACATGAAGCGTCTCCGTGAGGCTGGATACACAAGCCGCAAGGCTGCCCGCAAAGCTTTTTTCCAGAAGACAAGGGTAAGCAAGCCGCCAATGAATGATACGACTTTTGTCCTTCCCCGCACCTAGCTAGCCACATGCCCCTTGTGAGACACGGCGAATGCTGACATGTGAATACAGCTGCTCTATGACTTTGACTACGAATCAGACCGCCTTGTATTGGTGCAGTCCCTGCTGCTCATGACCTACTGGTATGAGACACCGGATGACCAGAAGGACACCTGGCACTGGATGGGCGTTGCCATCTCCCTGGCCCACACCATCGGGCTGCACCGCAAGCCTGGTGCGAACTCTATGAGCAATGGCAAGCGTAAGCTCTGGAAGCGTATATGGTGGTCCTGCTTTATGAGAGACAGGCTCATCGCCCTGGGCATGCGCCGACCCACCCGCATCAAGGATGAGGACTTTGACGTGCCCATGCTGGTCGAAAGCGATTTCGAAATTCAGGCGTTGGCGGAGAGCAACGCCCTACTCCCCGCCGAGTGCGTCGTGATCCGCGACGTGGCCATGCAGCGTGAGCTGGCGACCCTGTGCATCTCCAAGGCCAAGCTTTGTCTGGGTATCAGCCACATGCTGAAGACGCAGTACTCGGTACTAATCCGCGACAATATGAAGCCCGAGAACACGACGAACAGCACCATGATGCTTTTCCCTAACAAGTTTGAGAACGGCGACGCCGTCGATACTATTGACGCCGAGTTACGCGCGTGGGCTGATACCCTGCCCGAGTGCTGCAGGTACCGGCCTCTCAAGGAAGCTGATATCGAAGGAGGCCGCTCGACCGTTACTGTTCACCGCACGCTACTGCACATGGTGCATCAGACTACCATCTCGGCGCTTCACAGGCCACAGTTTCTACCGTCATCGCCCACGCAGATGCCTACCACGTCGCGCCAGGTGCAGGACATGTCGCGCGTCAAAGTGCGCGACTCGGCTATGCAAATCACCCGAATGGTGACGGAGCTGCACGACTTCCGTCTGGAAAAGTACCTCCCCACGACGGGTGTGACGGTGATTCTACCAGCCATGATTATTCACTTGCTGGAAATGAAGGGCTCCTCTAAGGAGGCTCGCGAGCGGGCCACGATCGGCTTTCGCCAGTGCATGCGTGTCATGGAGAAGCTGCGCGAGATATATTCGGCGGCCGATTATGCTACCGGGTTCCTGGATGCGGCTTTGCGCAAGGCCGACATCAGCGTTGGCTCCGGCAACGGCGGCAATAGCAGCAGCAGCGCTGCATCGGCTGCGGCCAACCAGATCAACCAGATCAGCCAAATCGGTCAGATCAACCAAAATGCCACCAGCAATATGTTGCCCAACGGGTTGCCGTTTGGGCTGGTACACACGCCGCCGCCAGAGGGTCAGACGACGGCGAGTCTGCAGGAGGCGCTGTTTGGCAAGACCGCTATGCTGCCTCCCAACACGGTCAACGCAGCGGCGCTGCAGTTGACGGACTCGCCGCCGCAGACGGATTTTGACGCAACAGGCCTGACGCCCAGTGCGAGCGGGCTGGAGGAGGAGCTGCTGACTGAGTCGGATCCTATGGACATGGACTTTATGGAAGGTCACGACGAGTTCGATTGGAACGCGGTAGCAGGTACCGACTTTGACGTGGACCAGTTTCTACAGTTCCCTACGGATGGTGCCAAGCCGTCAGAGGAGATGACGAGCGGCTTCGGCAGCAACACAGGGGGTTCGATGGAAGATGTCAAGATGGGCATTGAAGCTTCGGCATGAGTCGAATGACTCGAATGTTTTGTTGATTTGATGGCGTTTTCATCGGAATTGATAGGTATAAATCCCCAGAGAGGTGGCGTTTCTGGCATATTTTGGATACAGTTCATCTACATGGGCTTAGCAGATGCAAAAGTTGGGTGGGAATGGCATTATGAAAAGGGTTATGGTAGATGTATTAATAAGATTTTCATGTGGAATGTACGAAGTTGCAAATACTGATGCAAGTGCCAATATTATGCCGTGTGTAATGTGATGTACGGAGTAGGGTACCCAAGTATCCGCACGTTTTACAAGATCCTGAAAGTGATGGTCGGCAGCTTTTTGGTGATTTATACCAGTAGCCAGCAAAGTAGGGACCAGCACATGTTGCCCTTGATGATAATGTGAATTTATTATATGCAACATTGCGGTATCGTGACAACTGCGAGGCACGTGCGCAACATCGAGCACACCTCAGGTCACCAAAGAGCGCAAAACTGGAGTTGTGGCGTCAGGTTCTAATTTGCCAGCCATGGAATTGTGGGAATGAAAACTGGCCTAAACCCGTCTACGGCGTTCGCGTCATACTCGGGGAATTACCCAAGCAAGTATGACAATATCCTGAACGCAGAAAGCCACGAGCGGGAGGGGAGGGCGGACGGGCCGGGTCGAGGCGGTTTTGGCAGATTGTGCCGGCGGTTGCGTCTATGCGCGAAAGCGCGCGCACGACCCTTCGTCGGAGTGGTCTGATGTTAATTGTCGCAGGAAGGGAGAGAGAAAAAAAAACCACTTTAAGGATTTCAACGTTCTGCCTCTGTGTGGAATGCGGAAGCAGCACAAAGGAACAGATCATGAAGCCCGTGGAATGCGGGGCGGGGCGGGGGGGGGGGGGGGAAAAAAGGAGGGGGGGGGGGAAAAAGAAAAAGGGGGAGGGGGGGGGGGGGGGGGGGCAAAAGAGAAGGGGGGGGGGAAAAAGAAAAAGGGGGAGGGGGGGGGGGGGGGGGGGCAAAAGAGAAGGGGGGGGGGAAAAAGAAAAAGGGGGAGGGGGGGGGGGGGGGGGGGCAAAAGAGAAGGGGGGGGGGAAAAAGAAAAAGGGGGAGGGGGGGGGGGGGGGGGGGCAAAAGAGAAGGGGGGGGGGAAAAAGAAAAAGGGGGAGGGGGGGGGGGGGGGGGGGCAAAAGAGAAGGGGGGGGGGAAAAAGAAAAAGGGGGAGGGGGGGGGGGGGGGGGGGCAAAAGAGAAGGGGGGGGGGAAAAAGAAAAAGGGGGAGGGGGGGGGGGGGGGGGGGCAAAAGAGAAGGGGGGGGGGAAAAAGAAAAAGGGGGAGGGGGGGGGGGGGGGGGGGCAAAAGAGAAGGGGGGGGGGAAAAAGAAAAAGGGGGAGGGGGGGGGGGGGGGGGGGCAAAAGAGAAGGGGGGGGGGAAAAAGAAAAAGGGGGAGGGGGGGGGGGGGGGGGGGCAAAAGAGAAGGGGGGGGGGAAAAAGAAAAAGGGGGAAAGGGGGGGAGGAGGTGCCACTGACACGACACGCTTTCGTGTTCGCGATAGCTGATGTCTTGATGCGTTGATCCCCTTTCCCCCCTCCCTGACCATCTCTATTTACTTTTTAAATTATGTGCATATGCTAAAGAAAACAACGCCTCATCATCCCTTACTCTTTTCCTCTCCGGCGGCGCTGCATTGTTGACTTGCATAACGCGCTCCACCGAGATAGCACAGAAAAGAACCCCTGGATCGCCTGGCGGGTTACACTGAACGGAGCAAGCCCTTCCTCCCCGCCGACAAGTCAAGCCCGCTGGCCTCTTGTTGTTGGGTCAGCCGTCAGCCAATTAAGACAAATTGGGAAAGAAGATAATAAAAGGCAAAGGCAGTTGTTGCTGTTAGAATATTGTGCATGACGTGTTGGTGCGGAGAAGGGAAGACTGGACAGGCCTGGTCTGGCCCAACCTGACCAAGAGCGAGCTGGCCCTTTTTTTTTTTTTTTTTTTTTTTTTTTTTTTTTTTTTTTTTTTTTTTTTTTTTTTTTTTTCCTTTTTTTCTTTTTTTCCTTTTTTTTCTTCTTTTAATTTGGCGAGTAAGGCTGCTTGGAGACAGACCTTCTCGGCGGCACGCCGTCCTGCCTGTTTCACTCCTACATCAATCACATCACATCTCTCATCTCTCTTCCCTATCCGTTTCTTGTTCTCGTGTGCAAAACATCCATTCGTTTTTTATTTTTCGTTTCCTTGATCTTTTCTCTGTTCATCTTTATTCATCATCCGTCATCTCCCTTCCTTTCCTTCCTCGCCCGACCAGCAAACGCAACCCGCTAAAAACCAACCCGAGCTCAGCCACCTTGATTTTCTCCGCCACCGTCGCTGCCGCTGCCGCCAAGTGAATCATCTGGTGGCAAGACGCGTCTCCCGATCGAACCACCGCTAGACAACTACCACCTACCACCAACGTCTTCTTTCGCAGCTCGGCTTCCTCATTCTCTCCCCTTTAACCATATCAGAAGATAAGGGTACCTGGGAGCGCTCACAAACCACTGCTTCCCGCTCTTCCCGCAGGCTTCCGCGCCAGAAGCAAATCCTGCACGCCAAAAGGAGGCCGACCCGACATTAGGCAACACTTTGGCTCATTTGCTTTACTCCTTTCCACCAGCTGTGTTACTGTCATTGACTACATCAAGCTCGTCCTTATTTTCTTCGTCTTTTTTTCTGGAGCCGCCTAGCTATTGGCACGGTCGTATTCTCAGACCTTTCGATACCAGTCACTTTTCCCTGTGGGCTCGCTTCGCGAAAGGCGCCCCCTCCGCGCAACTCTGTCATATTCTGCCCAACGAACGACACCGGCACCCAAACTTGCATACTCACCCGCCCTTGCTCTGTTGCTGGTGGTGTGGGCAGATTTAGCTTCTTAAAAAAAAGCGCAAAGACAAGAGTTTCATTCTTGTTCTGTGCGGCATCAAGCGCAACGGCGCACTGTTTGTTTTTTCGGCTCCCGAAACAGCCGACGCAGGCAAATATTGCAACCTCGACCCGTTCACTTGTCTAAACGAATAAGCCGACCGTTACACCCTCCTTTCATCTCGACGCTCCGAACCGCGAGGCGCATACAAGACTGTTCATACGCCTCCCGAGATTTTCTGCCCTAAACTTTGAAAAGTTGTCACCCGCGCAATAGTGACGCTTACGTCTCGACTATTCTACTGTGCGCATTACTTCACCCTGCACCTGCTTCGATTGCGTCATTACATACGGCTTTGACCCGACTCCCTCGTTTATTTTGATCTCTTTACTATGGGCAGCTCTGGCTTCGAAATTTGCATAGTAGCGACTGCATCTTCTCCGGGACATTGAGCAAGCGGAAATGTTTTGAAAGCCTTTTGCATTTGCAACAATTTTTGAGAGCCACGGGCTATTTGCCGGAGAACAACACCGGATCCTCCTACGAAATTCCGCCATTGCCATCCAAATCCGGCACAATGGCAACGTTTAACGACCGCCCCTTGCTTTTCCAGCCTAAGCGTCAATCGCTTGGCCATTCCCCGACACGATCCAAGATCCTTGCTGATGATATCCTTCTGCACCTTACCCCTTCCACCGTCGTCGAAGCACTCATGTCTCCCACTGGTGCCATCCGTGCTTGCATGGTTCTCGCCTCCCCCGCTGAGCGAGACTTCGCCATGCGCACGGCTATTGCTTCGCAGTCAATAGTCGAATGGCTCGACGAAATACGCGCCTGGACCTGGCCAGAGGAAGGTGGCTCTGCCGGCTTTGAACAGGGTGCGCTCCAAGTTCGTCGAACGTTGTTTAGCTCTTCCACAAGCTCGACAAACTCGCAACCACAGCAAGAAGAGGTGTACATGGGGAGCTTGCCCCAGCATGAAGTTGTTGCGTACGCTCGTCGCATAGAAGAGATCTACCACGACATGGATCAGCTCGAAGTCGAGGATATCAAAACACACATACTTACAAGTCATGTCATGCCCCTTTCGCGGTCAACGACGCCTTTTTCGGAAGGCAGCCGTTTTAACGAGGCGGCGCCATCATACCATAGAATGGAGGACCTCTCTGCCGTGGTAACCGCTATTGTTATCCAGACTCTTCCCAACCTTGCGCGACTGACGCGGTTACTACAATCATGGACTATGCGCATAACAGTATTACAGCATGTGAGCCCTGTACTTACGGCAATCGAGGATGCGGAGAAATTCTTAGATGACGCCTGGCAACAGGTTTCGCTACTCGCCCAGGAAAAGGCTCGTTTAGAGAGAGACGGAGACGACGAACCCCTGGAAGGCGTCCTGACAAAAGATACATTTGGCCCTAAGAAGCGATCCGTCATGCGCAAGGTGACCAAGCCTGGCCGCACTCTTGACTACATGTTGGACTGCCTCGAGGGCCTCGATGATACACTCCCTGACCAGTGGCTGGAGCGGATGGAAGCGATTGAGCATGATTACAGCGAGTGGGCGGCTGTTGCTGAGCGCAAGATTAGAGAGATTGAGTGGCTGCGAAACATCCTGGCCGACCATGGTGAAGGTGGCATTAGGCTACGGGACGAGTCTGCCTACACTGACTCTGACGCAACGATTGAGGCTTCGATGCTGCATGTTACGGACAATCTCGCAAACCGAGTCGCTTCGCGTGACACCATGTCTCCGAACGGGAAGCACAACCGTTTGTCGCTCTCGGCTCTCGGGCTTGTTGGGGGGCTCATGCCAAATATGGCAAGTGAAGTTCTGGTTGACTCCGAAACTCCGGTGAAGCAGAAGCAGAGCGCCTCGGATGAGCTTGCACAAGCTACCATGAGCCCTGTTAAGGAAGAAGTCGATGAGGAGGAAGAGATCTGTCTGCCCGAGCTGCGTAGTAGCGTCATGGCCGATGTCAGCGAGCTTGCTGATGATACGGTATTATATGGAAGCCACTTTGACGGCATGTCTAGTGATGGCCCTGAAATCTCAGCGTCACCAACCGCATTCAAAGGTCCTATTCGCGAAGCCGAGTATTTCGACGACAGCCCGCCTAGTTCGCCGCCGCTGTCGCCGCCTAAGCTAGAGCGGCATCACATGCGAGACTCCGTCATTGCTCTTGGTGATAGCCCTCTTGCCAATTCTGGTCTACCCGAGTTTGAAGATTCGATCGGTATCAAGCCCCCGCTTGACGGCTCCTTCCTGGACGACTTTGATGATTCTTACTCCCTTGCCGACATCGCGCCACCTACCCCTGCTATCCGCCGAGATAGTGCTGGCGATCAGAAGCTGCGCAGTCAGATTAGCCAGATCATTGAGGGCATTCCTGCCAAGATCCGCCTCCAATCTGACACACCAAACGTCAATCTGAACCCTCCAGACTTGCAGCTGCCGCACCTCAAGAGGAAACCGTCCAAGGATCGATTTCGCCGTAGTGGTTCGGCTGTGAGTTCGCGCACCACCACACCGTCCTTCACGCTATCGCCTGCCAAGTCGTCCCGGCCGCCGCGGCCGCAACGCGGACAGCAGGAGATTAAAGTGTACCACTTGTCCCGCTCAACGGGTGAGGCGCCTATCAAGCTCTTCATCCGCTGCGTCGGGCAAGATGGCGAGCGCGTCATGGTGCGTGTTGGTGGCGGTTGGGCCGATCTTAGCGAATACCTCAAGGACTATGCCAGCCACCATGGCCGGCGCTCTACCAAGCCAGAGGAAGCTGTAGTCGAAGTCCGTGATGTTCCGCAGGTTGGTCGGGCCACGAACAACAACAGTAGTATCGTGCAAGGCTCAAGCCCGAACAGCCGCCCCGGCTCACGACTTGGTGATGTTTCCTCCATCACCATTGCGCCAAGTACTCCTCTCAACGTTCGCAAAACGCGTCGCAGCATGGGTGCCGTGGGCAGCGAGGCACCGCGTTTCCGTCCGAAGACTCCTGCTACGGCGCTGCACTACTCTTCTGTTGAGAACACACCCGGCTCGGAGGCCGGCGGTGGTTCTGCGCGATCACGTCCTGGCTCCCGCCTAAGCTGGGTGGAAGACGACAGCTCGTTCCTGGGCCTCGCCGGTCCCTCGGGTAAGAAGGTCGAGATGAGCGACGAGAACAAGGCATGGGTTGAGAGCGTCAAGGAAATGGTGCGCCTCGCTAGCGGCGAGCGCAAAGTACCGCCTCTGGGTAATCCACCGGGTCCGCCGCTGTCGAGCGTGGCGGTGAATGCGGCCTCGAGTGTCGCGTCAGAGCGCTTTGTCCGAGGTTCGACGCCCGTGGAGGACAAGAAGCGCTTCGGCGAGCTAGGAAAGGTGGGAGGTACGACGAGGCTGTTCAGAAAACCTGTGACGGACGGACGACGATCCGGCGCGGCCTGAGTTGGTGCATGCCTGCAGTGGATGGAGGAGGGTTGTTGGTCGTTGATTATACCATGTACATACCGCGTGCTTTTCTATATTTTTTTTGTGCAGTGAATGATGAGGATCATCTTATCGCATGTTGCACCGATGAAACCATCATTCAGTCATTTAGAACTTGAGTTATTAGAGGAATATATCTGCATATTCTCGAATATTGTTAGAGCGTGCCGATATATGGATAGTATATACAGTGGGCGGCAACATGGTTTTCTAGTCTTTTCCTAGGCGTCTCGGGTTTCTCGGGTGCCTCACCACTCTCATGTGTCAAAGATCCAACAGCGGACAAAGACATTTTGCCAGTCGCTCTTTCTGTATGGCAGCAGTGGGAGCTGGGTGTACTGGGGGCGGAAGACGGTCGCCCGCCTGGCCGTGTAGCCACATGGTGAGTGAGGTACGCTTACAACCCGGGCTTTTCAGCTCTTACAAATTTGTATGTACTTGCCGAGGGGTTAAAAGTTAGTACGGGGAGCTGAAAAGACAGAAAGTAAAGGCGTGCGGTAGCTACCTGACGGTTGTCGCTACCAGAGCCTCACTCCCAAGTCTATTGATGAGTAGTTTCGTAGTGGACATACAAGGAAATGACGGTGTCAATCAACCTCAGATTCACGAGCAGTGCTCGGTACGATAAAGGGGGCATCGTACGAGGAGGGCCTTGTTATTCGTGCTGCGCTTTGGCTCGCGGACCGGGAGCGGCCCCCGGGCGTTGGACGTGCGGGTTCCGATGCGAAGTTTATCATAGACTTGGAAGATGATTGAGAAGGCAAGATTGATCAGTGTACATCTCAAAAGACTCAGATCTCTGAAACAGTTCATCTCCGGCACGGGTCGCTTGGGTCGTAGGGCTGGTGGAGGAAGACGCCGGCTGCTTCGCGAAGGCTTGTGTGCGGGTTCACTTGCCATGTTTTTTTTTTTTTTTTTTTTTTTTTTTTTTTTGTGTGTTTGGCAGATTCGGATTTGATCGAGACGTTTTATTGCATACATCGGATCAGGATTTGACTCTGGGCTGGCATAAAGCCCACCACACAGCAGTGCTGCGAGCTCGCCCTGGCGAAGCCGCCTCTGATTCAACCCGTCGGGACGAGGACATGTCAAAAGGGATGGGAATGAGCTAGTGGTGACTCGAATGAAGTGGAAGACTGGTGAAAGAGGACTACATACAAGCAACACACGGATGATAAGAGAGAAGACACGGATGGACCTGCGAGCCTGGGGTCTGGGGTGCACAGGCTCGCTGATGTCTCTACCCAAGACGTGCTCTTTCAGCTGGGCCACCCCGGCACCCAGTCCTGGACGTTGGCTAGTCCACATTCGAGCTGATGAACGGCCAGGGGAGAAGGGATTCGATAGTAGCCCAAAAATGATGTGTTCTGTTCAATGTTTTCCTTCCTATAGCAGGCGAGGCCATCAGCGCCGTGCCGTGCCGTGGACAACGGGTATGGCAGATGAGTTTTTGGAAAGGAAGAGCAATAAAAGCTGAAATCGGAAATCAAGGCCGCGAGTGGATTTCTCGGATTCAAGGCCGAGATAGAACGATGAGGAAAAGAACACGAAAAAAGAAAAAAGAAGAAAAAAAAAAGGCCGCCAAGAAAGGAAGAAGCCTGGCAGGGATTGTTCCACGAACAGGGGAAGGGAGGCGGATCATTTGCCAGGGGGGGGAGGGGTGTGGGAAGCAAGGAAAAAAGATACATGTAGAGTACATAGTAAGACTGGGGTCTCTAACTAGCAAAGATGCATGAAAAACGCCTTGTTGCAGGTGCATGAATAACCAACCAACCCAACCTAAGTTGGAGGCTGAAGAGTGTCGACAGGGGACAAGAACACGGGCCGACGCAGCGGACTAGGTTGCTTTTTTTTTTGTCCTTCAAGTCAATATGCTGCTGATATTGTACATTACGCAGATTTTTTCTTAAAATTAATTTTTTTTTCCCCCGTATTGTGAATACGTGACTCTTCTGTACACTAATAATACACAAGTCATTAGTTGAAACTATCCAGTTCCACAATGGAAAAGCAACTCCACCCCAAGAACGGACGGCCCCAGAGAGGTAAGCTAGAATAGGAAATAGAAGGAGAGGAGGGAAAAAGTATAAAATCAAGAAAAGGACAATGGGCGGCCAGGGCGGGCGGTTTGGGCGGCTGAGTTGCGCAATTCGGTTATTACTACTCCGTAGTTATACAGAGGAGAGCGACAAGTGACGACTCGTACACTCGGGACCAAGGCTTCCGAGAGGGAGGGCAGCCAGCCAAAAGGAATAGACTAGAAAACAAATAGAACAAGTAACTTAGTCTCATCAATTTCCCGCGAACCATCCTATCTGGGTTCGGGTCGCTTCGCTCAACCCTCTTACACGGACCGACCACACCGGAACAGCATGGACCAGACCCCCTCCCCTCTCGTGCTGTGTTGGGCCAAGAAAAGGACAGGAATATTCGTAGCTGGATCAGGTCTTGTTCCGCTGCATCTAAATTTACTGGAGCACACAGCCATCCTTGCCCCCTGTCGCCGCGATGGCCGAGCTTGGCACATCACCAGACACCCACCCACCTTACATAGTTGCATGCAGACATACATACATACATCCATACATCCATACATACATACTGGTTACACGGATACTGGCCGTCTTCTCACACCTCGTCCTGGCTATCCTTTATCTTGCTGAGCTGATAAGGCGTTTCTGAAATCCCAACTACCAACTAGTTAGTCCGTCTGTTGTCTGTTCGTGTAGATACCAATCTGCATCTACACATCTTTTCTGTCTATCCATCCCCCCTCCCATCTCTCCATCCATTTGCCCAAACACCGACCGAGACCCATGGTATAGACACCTCGACTCGGCTTCTCACCTCCATACCCTCTTCTGTCTCACACAACTTCACCGTCCACTCCACCGCCCCCCCCCCTTCCTCTGGCCGGCCGGAGACAAAGCAACCATGGGCGCGAACCACCAGAATCCCTTTGCCAGCCCGAGCGGCAGCCGCCCCGAGTCCGCCAGCTCCGGGCCTCGAAAGGACTCGCCGCGATTCTCCAACGAAGGCGGCGGCCCCGGCACCTTGACGCCGTACACGTACAACAGCGTCTCCCACGGGATCGGCGGCAGCGGCGGCGCCAGTACGCCCGTCCCGGCCCCGAAGCGTCGCTTCAAGAGCTACCGTCTGCGTGGCGACTACGAAAAGCCTTGGCTCGAGGACAAGGACATGAAGAAGACGCGGTGGAACAATATCATCGTGGGTAGCTTGATACTCGTGGGCGTCGCCGCCGCGGGAGTCGTTGTGTATTTCATGTCCAAGCCGTATGTGCAAAAGGATGTACGTCTTGCCTTGATCTCTCTTTTCGTGGTTTTTTTCTTCTTTTTCTTTTCACCTGCTTACACCTCTTGTTTAGTACTGCCTCATCTACGAAGACAACTTCCAATCCCTCGACAAGAGCGTCTGGTCACACGAGGTGCAGCTCGATGGCTTCGGCAATCACGCCTTTGACTGGACGACGACGGACGAGCGCAACTCGTACGTCGATGCCAACGGCCTGCACATCGTGCCGACCCTGACGACGGAGACGACGGGCATCACGGCCGAGCAAATGTACGCCAACTACACGCTCAACCTCGACAGCGACAAATCCTGCACCGGCACCTTCAACTCGTCCGCGTGCGTCCTCCGCTCCAACCCGGAAAAGGGCGCCTTCATCCCGCCCGTCCGGTCCGCGCGCCTCACCACCAAGGGCTCCAAGAGCATCCGGTACGGCATGGTCGAGGTGGTCGCGCAGATGCCGCGGGGCGACTGGCTGTGGCCGGCCATCTGGATGATGCCCGAGCACTCGGTGTACGGCGCGTGGCCGCGGTCCGGCGAGATCGACATCATGGAGTCGCGCGGCAACGGGCCCGAGTACGCCGAGGGCGGGCGCGACTGGTACTACGGCACGCTGCACTGGGGCCCGGCGCCGCACCGCGACGGCTACTGGCGGACGACCATGGCCAAGAAGATCCGGCGCGGCGCCTACTCGGACGGCCTGCACACGTTTGGCATCCAGTGGACGCCCGACTACGTCTACTTTTACATCGACTCCAAGATCCACCAGATCCTGTTCGTCGGCTTCGACGCGCGGCACGGGCTGTACGGCAAGGGCGGCTTCGCGCAGCAGACGTCGGACAACGGCACGCTGCTGGACGACCCGTGGACGGCGTCCAACTCGACGACGGGCAACGCGCCCTTTGACCAGTCCTTCTACCTCATCCTGAACGTGGCCGTCGGCGGCACCAACGGCTGGTTCCTGGACAATGTCGGGGACAAGCCCTGGGTCAACGGGGCGGCCAACGCGCGCTCGTCCTTTTGGGATGCTCGCGATGCGTGGCTGCCGACTTGGGGCGAGGGCGACCAGCGCGGCATGACGGTGCGCTCGGTCAAGATGTGGCAGTTGGGCGCCTGTGGGAGTAAGCAGGAGCTGTGAGGGTGGAAATACTTTTTTGGTGATTTTTTATTCTATTTTATTTTTTTGATTTCTTGTTACTCTGAGACTGGACTTCTTTGGCTAGGGACATGGCATTTTACACTGCGGTATAGACCATCACTTATTAATACGGATCATTATGGACATGAACAAGGATAAAGAACTTGAACCAAATAGATGAGACAACTTTCAAGTACTTTTTGGAATTTTTACAAGAATTCTCAAGTTTGATATACTCACTACTCCGGAGATGGTCTTGCTCTCCCAACCCCGACTTGATCAAGGTCAGTCCCGCATACAATGCCCCAACAACAATAGATGGACAACTCCAGTCCTCCCAGATCCACAAGGCGAGAGGGAACCAGAGCTCTGGGCTCACAATTAGCGTCGATCTAGTGTAGTGGCTCGTCCAGCCCAAGTATTGCCAACTGCCACGTCACAAGATAAGCAGCGTGTCCAGTCGGCCGACGCCGCCAATTGACATCTTATCCTGTTGGAGGCTGAGAATGAGCACAGGGGCCGAAAGCAAATCTGGACCTAAGGACTTGCAAGGAAAATCCCCATTCAGTGTGCGTAGGGTTGCAGTCGTTGTGTAAACGTTTCGCTCCAGGAAAAAACGTGCTCGCGATGCACCTGTGACAACACCATGGATGAGCCTGCATGGAGTCGCCGACCAATATAGTCTTCTCTAGCGCCATGCACGCAAAAAGCCGCAGCAAGAACAACGTTGACTTGCCTTGAAAGCATGCATGCCCTGCCTGCCCGACGCCCAGCCTGGGAGCTGCCTCAGCTTACCGCAGGCCGCCCGGTGCATGTGGCAGATCCGAGGGCTCTCATCCCTGGGTTCCTGATTGTTTGTTCTCGTTGCGTCTAAAGCTTTGGCCCGCCGAAGCCTGGACACTTTGGTTTCTCTGGGGGCTGATGCGTTGATGCAGTTCAACGCCGGGGGGGGGGGGGGGGGGGGGGGGGGGGGGGGGGGGGGGGGGGGGGGGTCGTAAAGAGGTGCCAGTACAGCACCTCAATGACCACCTTGGCGGGTTGATATTCCTTGTTTGTTTGCCCTCGTTTACTTCCATTGCGTAATCCTTCTGCCAGCCGTGTCTGCTTGGGGTTGGACTCTGCTCAGCGCGCCACGTGTGACTGTCTCTTGGCTGCTGCCAGCCGTAGAGGTAATATGGCATCGCCGAATTCAAGCAAAGAACTCACGCCCTCTGCATATTTCGCCACTGCCTGTCCGATGGATGCACAGTACTTAAAAAAATGCCCTGCCTCTCATCGGTGTGGACGGTGGTGTGCAATTCACACCTTAACTGACTAGTCAGGCACCGGCGACTGAATGAGGTGTCTTTGTGGCGTCCATGGGTAAGGATACATCCATACAGAGCTGAATGAGACATCTTGTCAACACGGCAGAATGCAAGTAACCTCCGTACTCATACATATATCCGTACCTACACATGTATGTGCATGCAGATGCCAGCTACTTACCCGGTGGCTGCCACGCCAGGTTTCACAGCATGCCGCTGCTGCTATTTCCATACACAAGAAGGCTGTGCCGAATAAAGCAGAGCTGAAGAAGAGAATTGCAAAAACGGAAGCCCGGAGGCGTTCTGAGGCTCAGCTGGCACCCGCCTAATCTCACTACAGTACAATATCTCATAGGGTCAGGGGTGCGCTGCACTGCGAACAGGGGTTGACCGGCAAGGTTGGAGCCGCGGGGACAAGCCTGCGCTCATAATCTGTCAAAAAGACCTCATTCATATCAATGGGACAGGTGGTACTGTCACGATCTATATGGCCCGCAGGCTATAGCCAACGCAATCTGCGCTTCGTATCTTCGACAAGTGGGTTGCCGGACAGCTGAGCGCCCGATATGCAGAAGCCCGTCTATTATACATACATCATGACAAGCCCCATGGTGAGAAGCCAGCAGACCTGAGCCAGGGCCTTGAGATTGATAAGGGTCGGAAGGGGCAATAGGCTACTGGTAATTGCTCTGGAGCGTGAGCGTGGTGGTAAGTGCTCCAACTAGTGGTACTTGTAGGCGTGGAAGACTTTTTTTCGTGCCGTCTCGGTTCTCGTGCTTGCATCGGTGAAGGCGCCGAAATCAATGGCAACATGATGAAGATGAAAAATTGATAGACTCCGACATTTGTAGGACTGGAGTCGAGCCAGCCACTGCTGGTGCGGTGCAGTCCAGTGCAGGCAGTCCAACAAAGTGTAGTCCAACAAAGTGCAAGCACAGACATGGTGGGTACTTGCTGCGATATGTGGTTTCCCGCCCGCGGCCAAGTACCGAACCTGGCACCTGGCGAATAGGTATCGGGTTGTCGACAGCAAACAGCAAACAGAAAACTTGGAATCCACACATTGCTCTTCGCTCTTCCCCGGCACCGCATGATTACGAACAAATATGAGAGGCCCCAACCATAATCCCGGCCATATGGATCGGCATTGGCGAACCACTCAGTAACTAGCGTCCTCGACTTGTTGACAAAATCAAAACAACCAGAGCCGCCCGAAAAAAGGGGAAGCGGACGGGGACGGGCCAAGCGCCATGCAGCGGAGCATGTTCCCAGCAATCCGTGTTCCAAGACGTTGATCAACAGCGGCCAAGGCCAGCGAACAAACTATTTGTAATTCTCCGAACTGCTCTCAAGTCTACTGGCTCAAGTCTACTCGCGACTTGATGACCTAATAACAGAAAAGCTGCACAAGTTCTGCAGCCAGAGTCGGATCCCTCGCATCCTACCTATCAATCGGAACCATCCATCAAGTGTTCCTCTCGCCATGACCGCTTCAGCTGGCTACGCTTGGGCAACGCCGCGGCTTTCGTTCGTGGCGCTGCATTATCAACGAGGCCCCCAAAAGCCACCACACCCAAAAGGTCAAAAATAGGCCCAAAAGGACAAGCGATGTAGCAGGTCGGCCATGCCACCGTCCGCCACTGGGGGCCGCGGGCTCATCTCCCGCCGCCACACTATCGATCCTGCACACGAAGAAAATAGAGCTGAGACAGGCCAACCTGCGTTAATCTTGCCAGTGGCTTGGATTCGGACCAAAAGATCCAGAAGCCTACGAAAGAAGAATAGAAAAAAAAAAATCTCCGACCGCAAGCTGGACCAACAGGTGGTAGAAGCATATCCCCTCAGAAGCGGCGGCGGTCCACAAAGTCTTTTTTTTCTCAACCCTATTTTTTTCCCACTGTTCCCTGGCTTTGTCGTCCGAGCTTGTCAGGGGGATAATACCACCGAAAAAAAAAAAAGTCAAAATTTCCAACTAGGCAGCGGGTGTCGTTTTGACTTTTTTTCCTCTCCTCGCTCAGCAGCAGCAATGTCCACCTCTCCACCAACAGACCCCAGTCTTTTTGCGAGAGAACAACGGTCGCTGGCGCATCAAAGCGGTTCATCTCGGTAACGCAGCTCGTCACCAATAGTTTTATTCCTCTCCATCCATACTGACATGGCGTACAAACACCGTCCGGTGGTGGCTGGACGGGTGCTGGACGGGTACTGCTGTCGGTTCGCGGGATTTCCTTCCCATGTAGGATCAGACTTCCTTGGAAGGCAACGCCGCCTCACCGATACCACCACAGGCGTTTGAGGTGACTATTGTCCTCTGCAACGCCACACAAATGCTTGTGCCTGGGGCCAAGCTAAATCTGGAATACAATGCCCTGGCTGGCTGAACTCTGACTCTGTGCTGCGACCTTGTTAGTTACAATACCCGGCGACGAAATGCACTTGTTCTTCAGCGGCCCACCAGACCTCCTCGATCCAGCTAGCAATGCTTTCGACAAGCTTGTATGCAACTTGTACCTTCGCTTATAGTCAAAGATGCACACGCCCTTGGCGACACCCCCTCCCCTGTTGACACCCCCGACAAGTTATCGGCGATGAAGGATGGACTGACTGACTGGCCTTGCATTGCTCAGTCACGGACAACTTGACGAATACACACGCCTATTCAATTCAGTCTAGCTGGTATCAGGCCCCTCTTGGCCTGGCCTCGACTCCGCAGTCCACCGTGTGAGTCGGCCAAAGAGACAAAATCGCTGTTAGTTCTAGTCCATCTGCCGTTATCTCTCGACTCGAAGCTTTCACCATACACTCGTTCTACCCAATACATACTCGAATCTGGTCTTTTTTCTTCGGTCTGTTTTTCTTGAGAAGAGTCTCAGAGTACCTCTTTCGCCCCCTTCGAATCCAGTGGCATGTCGATGTAGAGACTCGTACTCTCGTTTCCAATCTTTCAAGTCCAGCCCAACGGGGTTTCGCTTTCTACGCCAGCGGGCATCTCATCTCAAACAACCTCCGGAGCCTGCGAGCTTTTACAGTCAACAAGGAGGCATCGTAGCCTCCGCAATTGCTACATCATGGCTCAGCACACACCTCACAGCCCGTTTCTGGGGGAGCGCAGTCAACAAACGCGCTCCTCTCTTCGCGCAAGTCGTGCAGTCTCGTTCGCGTCTATGCGCTCGTCCAATTCTCATAGCGACCAAGGCAACAAGACGGGCCAGTCGACACCTTCGCGAATCCAATACTCTGATGACTTCCGTCACCGAACGGTCAGTTGACTACCTGAAGGCATTCAGGCGGACGAACCAGGGAAGCTAACAAAACATGCAGATTGCCACATATATTTACAATCAGATCATGGTTAGCGGTTGGATTCACCCCGACGCGGCCCATGACCCAAACAACATCCACGGCGTCATGATCCGCCACTCTCGAGGACAGTACCTCTCCGTCCCGGAGCTTGTGCACCCTGTTCTGTACGACGCCGTCAGTCGCATGAACTTGGCTGTTGCCATCACAATTCGCCCTCGTCTGCTAGAGGGCATCATGATGGTCCTTCATGAGGGCCAGACCGAGCTCCGCCTCAAAGACGGGTCTCATTTACAAGTCATTGACTCTCTTGCCCACGCCCATCCTACCACCGTTAAGAAGTACCAGTATGCATGCATCTGCCAGCAGGAGCGAATGTTGCTCGTCTGGCACGATGATGTTTCGAATGTTCTCAACCATGCAGCACAGCTTGAAGAGAACCTTTTGAGGATGGTATGTATCTCTGGCTTGATCTCGCATAAAACACCTATTGACTGATTTAGATTTGGGGGTCTGGCAAGATGACTCCTACCGTGTTGTCTTCACCATTTCGCACTCCCTCTGTCTTCTCTAACAATACGCCGCTGGCTAGTGGCTACAACACGCCTGGAAATTTCATGGTCGAGAAAGAGGTCTATGTTGCAGAGACCGACGAGGCTGAGGAAGAAGCCGCCGCTGAAAAGGAAAGGGCCATGGAACGTCCCGAATCTCTTAAGCGGCCTGTCATGCGCACTTCCGCTGTGTTCATCGGCCTCGCTATGGCTCTCACTATTGTACTGCTCGTCGGCGTCTACCTCGGCCGCCTGGTCAGCGAGTGCCTGCTCGACGGCAATTGGGTCCGCATGGCTCTCGTTTTCCCCATCCCCTTACTGGCCTGCGTCAGCCTGTTCTTCTTCCAGATTATCTTTTCCGATGTCTTCCAAATTCTTGGCCCCATCGGTGGCAACACCACCAACTCGCGCTTCTTCTCATGCCACAAGCCCAGCTTGGAGCGTGCCTACAAGGAGGGCATGGAGCTCCCGAAGATCACGATTCAGATGCCTGTCTACAAGGAGGGCATGGAGTCGGTGATTATCCCGACCATTCGCAGCTTGCAGCAGGCCGTCTCGTTCTACGAGTCGCACGGCGGTTCTGCCACCATTTTTGTCAACGACGATGGCTTGCGCGCCGGTTTGTCCGAGGCGCAAGTGCGCCACCGCCGGGAGTACTACCACAACAGCAACATTGGCTGGGTCGCGCGGCCATGTCACAATGGCGATGAGGGCTACCAGCGCAAGGGCAAGTTCAAGAAGGCCTCCAACATGAACTTTGCTCTCAACTTCTCGCAGCGCGTCGAGAGGCGCATGCAGGAGATGATGGACGCCAGGGTCGAGACTACGGGCTCAGACCTCATCGACGAGGCTGAGGAAGAGGAGTTGTACAACTCCGCTCTTGCACATCTGCTCGACGAAGAACCGCTTGCTTGGGCCGAGGGAGACATTCGTGTTGGCGAGATCATTCTCTTGGTAGACTCGGATACGCGAGTGCCAATTGACTGTCTCCTTTATGGTGCCGCGGAGATGCACCTGTCTCCCGAGGTCGCCATTGTGCAGCACTCGACCGGCGTCATGCAGGTCACGCATGATTACTTCGAAAATGGCATCACCTACTTCACCAATCTCGTGTACTCGTCTATCCGTTTCTCCATCGGCGCCGGTGAGGTTGCTCCCTTTGTTGGCCACAATGCCTTCCTTCGCTGGCGCGCTGTGCAGGACGTCGGCCGGCCAGAGCAGGACGGCGCGTACACCGCGTACTGGTCTGAGAGCCACGTCTCGGAAGACTTCGACATTGCGCTTCGTCTGCAGATGAAGGGCAGCATCATCCGTATCGGCTCCTACCACAACGACGAGTTCAAAGAGGGCGTGTCGCTAACAATCTACGACGAGATCATGCGTTGGCAAAAGTACGCCTACGGAGTCTCCGAGATGATCTTCCATCCCCTTCACCGCTGGATCTACCGCGGCCCTTTCACCCCGCTCTTCTATACGTTCATTTTCTCCAACATTATGTGGTCCTCCAAAATCTCCATCATGTCCTACATGTGCTCGTACTTTGCCCTCGGCTCCGCCCTCTTCCTCACCTGCCTTAACTACTTCCTCATCGGCTGGATCCGCGACGAGCTCGCCACCGCCTACCTCACCTCCTGGAACGTCTTCCTCTCCCTCATCGTCGTCTTCAACGGCGCGGGCCCCATCGCGCTCGCCATCCTGCGCTACCGCACCGGCGAGCGCGGCCTCGTCGGCGCCCTCTTCGAGAACTACAAATGGATGCCGCTCATGACCGTCTTCTTCGGCGGCATCTCCTACCACATCACCCTCGCCCTGCTCGCCCACCTCTTCCACGTCGACATGCAGTGGGGTTCCACGTCCAAGGAGAAGGAGGACTCCAACTTCTTCCAGGAGGTGCCGCGCATCTTCAAGACGTTCTGGACCATGTACGTCTTCATCGCGCTCATGGTGGCCGCCATGATCTACCTGGGCGTCTTCGCACCCCCGGACTGGGCCATCAAGGACTTTTCGGCCATTGTTCCCCTGGCGCTGAATCTGTCCTTTCACGCGCTGGTGCCGTTTGTGCTAAACCCCAGTTTGATGGTTTTCGCCTACTAAAGGCACTGAATGGATGGGGCAATTTCGTAATATGAGGGGTAATTAATATGCTTTGAAGGTATAGGATTCTTCTTTGCTTTTTTGGGTAATATCATACATATAGACAGACTGGGTCATCGAACCTGGCGCACAACAATGCGTACCTAGACAATGAAACTTCCTTTTAGTCTTGCTTGAAGTCTGCTGGTTATTCTGTAGCCATGAGCTATTGCTACAGAAAATGGAACAGTCGAATAATGTGCAACAAAATTGGCCTACGATATATAACTGCCTATTCAATGCATCATCCCATGCATCATCACACCCAGACTTGCCCAAACGCGCCAAAAGTATATAGCCATGTATATTCTCTCATAAAAAAAACCATCATTCAAATTCTTTTGCGAGCCCCCCCCCCCCCTTGTAGTTCATAAGAGTCTAGTCGTCATCCAAGTTGAGTCCGCGATGTTGCTTCTTGCCCTTGCCGTTGCTCATGCCGCCCTTGAAGTGCTTCTTGCTGCCCGCCTTGGCCAGCTCCTTGGGGTCCAGCCCGTTCTCCAGCGCGTACGCGGTGCGCGCCTTGCGGCCCGTCAGCGCCTTGCCGGACTCGCGGGCGCCCTGCTCCGTGTACTTGTAGTTGAACGGCTGTGTTACGTGGCCGCCGGCGCCGCGGGGGCCGAAGAAGCCCTTGTCGAGCTGCTGCGTCTTGGGGCCGGCGACGGGCGCCAGCGAGACCACGTCGGCGGCGGCGGCGGAGGAGGAAGCGGCGTCGGCGACGGAGAGGTCGTCGGCGAGGGACAGGTGCTCGACGGCGGCGAGGGCCGCGCGACGCTTCTCGGGCAGGTGCAGCTCGTCGTACAGCTCGCGGTTGAAGGCGGTGGCGTCTTCGATGCCCGGGGGCGGGGAGACAAAGAGCAGCTTGCCGTTGACGTAGTCCTTGAGGACGTATCGGGCGGCGCGGGACTGGTCGGGCTGGCCGAGGCCGGAGGTCTTGAAGCCGCGGGCAGCGGCGTACGCGCGGAGCAGCTCCTCGCCTGTGGGCACGCCGGTACCGCCTTCTTCAATAGGGCGGATCTTGATGGTGATACCATAGACGGCTTCGAGGAAGCGGTGTGGGATGCGTTGTGTGACCAGTCCGACCGGTCCCGTGTACTCACGCATCTGGTCGATGGGCAGCACGCCGTTGCACACGAGGTCCGCCTTGGTCGAGGCGAAGTTGGGGAATACGAGACCGGGGCAATCGCACAGCACGACGCGGTCGGAAAGGTGGATCGTCTGGAAGTGCTTGGTCTTGCCGGGAGTGGAGGATACCGAGACTTTGGTCGCGCCGATGAGGGCGTTGATGGTGGAAGACTTGCCGACGTTAGGGTACCCGACGAGACCAACTTGAAGCTTGCGGTCTGGCCCAGCTTCTGTGGGCTTATGCTGTAGGAAAAGCTCCTCCAGCTCGTCCACGGTGAGAATCCGAGTGTCGTCGTGTTCCACGCTTACGCCGCCTTCGCCGCGGCGCTCTTCATTCGACTCTTCCAAACTTTCCTCCGCGGATGACTCCGCTGCGGTTTGTGCTGACGAGGTATCGCCAGCAGGCTTTGTGGTAGCAGTTTCCTCCTCACTGTCTTCCTCTTCTTCTCTGTCGCGTGCCTCGTTCATCTCCTTGGCAAGATGAGCAGAGAAGAATCTGAAAGCGATGCCAGCCTTCTTGAGGTGCGTAGCCCAGGCATGGCGCTGCTTGTGTGTCATCATATCGGCTTTGTTAATGAGGAGCAAGTTTTCCTTTTTAGGATCGACATCCTTGACGTAGAGTTCCAAATCCTCCGATCGAAAGAGTAGAGGATTCCGGGCGTCGACAATCTGTACAATAAGATCGGAGCGTTCAATGACACGCCATAATTGTCTCCAAACCTCCAAATTTCTCTCAAACGGCGTCATAAGCAGATCGTTATTTTCTTGCAGCTCGGCCAAGCCCCGTCTCCAGTCGAGAAACGAGTTACGTTCCTGGAGGTCGAGCTGTTGTGGTGTCGTCGAGGCATCCCACTTTGGTCGTCGAGGGACCGTCAGTCTATCTCTATGCTTCTTGTGCTTGCCCAACACGGCGCGCTCCTCGGTCGCGGACAATAAGTAGGGGTTCTTTTGGTCGGTATGGATAATCTTGACATTGTTGACCTTTTCAGCGGTGAAGTCGGTGCCGGCAAGCTCGGCGGTCGAAAGGAACTCGTCCATGGCGCTCTGCTCCGTGACGGAGCGCATCTTGACCCAGGCAGCATCCTGCTTCTCGTTGACTAGATACTGCTCGCCGGTGGCATGGTGTGTTCGCGCAACGGCTGCGCCCTTCTTCCTATCGGCACCCTTGCCCTTGCCGAAGCGATCGTTCATCAAGGCATTGCCTAACCCCACACTCTGTTTCGATTTGGCCAGAACCATCGTGCGCGGTTGGTTCGGCGAATATCGTATATATGACTTCGACTAGAGGGTATTAGAGACAATGCAGACCTTTTCGAAAAAAGACAGGTCCTTATCCTTAAAAGTTGCTTGTGAAGAGAAAGACGATGGTGGGCTGGCTGAATAATTCCAACCGTGGAGGGGCAAAATTCTATGATAGCGGGGCACTAGGCTATTCGTACTGTTTTACGCAGACTTTTAGGCGGCCTTCGCACAGTGCTATCAGGCTCAACACTGTAAGCCGATTCGTAAATTTCGTCGAGTCACCCTGTTGGATGTGGTGCACACGCTTTCCGAAAGTTGCAAAATAATTATACCCGGTCCAAAATGCCCAAGGGAAAGTGGATGTGAGTCGCATACACCGAGCCACAATGTTTGCCTGTTTTTGACATCAATTCAGAGATAAGAAGAACGCCCAGCACTTCACGCTGGTGCACCGTCCCCAAAATGATCCCCTCATCTACGACGAGAACGCGCCGTCGATGGTGCTGAACCCGACAGAAGGTAGCAAAAATGCCAGCAAAGGAAAGAACCTCGGTGATTTAGCCTCCGAACTTGGCGCAGACGCCGAACACATCCGTGCCAACGAAGGTGAGGCTGCCAACTATGGTGTCTACTTTGACGACTCCGAGTACGATTATATGCAACATCTGCGGGACCTGAACACTGGTGGCGGTGATGTCGTCTTTGTCGAGGCTAAGGCGACGGGGAATACCAGCAAGGGCAAGCAGAAGCAGTCGTTGGAGGATGCGCTGAAGCAAATGGATTTGGAGCACCGGGCCGGAGACGTGCTGGACCCAGATATGCTGCCCTCAAAAGATCTGCCACGAATGTCATATGAGCAACAACAGGATGTTCCAGATGCCATCGCCGGATTCCAACCGGACATGGATCCCAGACTGCGAGAAGTCCTCGAAGCTCTAGAGGATGATGCTTTCGTTGATAACGAAGACGACGACATTTTCGGTCAGTTGGCCAAGGATGGTTACGAGATTGACGACTATGAATTTGAAGAAAATCAATTTAACGAAGATGATGACGGCTGGGAGTCTGATGATACGGCGAAGCCAAACAAAGAATACAAAGACGATCAGGTACCACAGCTGGTAGCGGTCGGAGAACAGCCTGAGGAGGGCCCTTCGCAAGATTGGCTCGAAGATTTCAAAAAGTTCAAGAAGGAACAAAAGTCGGGAGGTCCTCCCAAAGCCGCCGGCGCGCCCTCTCAGTCGGAGCTGCAGTCCACCTGGACCACTACAACAAACGGTGGGCGCAAGAAGAAGAGAAAAGGCGCGCTTACCGTCGCGTCCGGCTTCTCCATGACATCCTCATCGCTAGTGCGCACAGAACAGCTCTCCTTCCTCGATGCGCGGTTCGACAAGATTGAAGAGAAGTACAACGAAGAGTTTGACGATATGGGCTCCGTATCGGCTATCTCGACAGCGTCGAGCGTCACGGGCCCCGTTCGGGGCGATTTTGACAGTATCATGGACGAATTTCTGGGCAGCTACAGCGGCAAACCGGGCAAGAGAACACACAAAAAGTCCAAGGCGCAAACTGGCCTGGAGCGACTGGATGAGATCCGAAGAGAGCTTGGCCCTGCACGAATAAAGGGAAGGCAGTAAACTCCATAGACTCAGATACCAAGCAATGGCAACTCATGACACAAAATGCACCAACCCACAGGCAAAAAGTTCTCATCGGCGTTAAACTGTCTTGCTCACAGGTAGCGCAAGAATTCGATAGTCTGGTTTTCAAGTCGTGATCAAACATTTACGCATGAACTTGTATCACGTAAAACCCATGAAAACAGAGTCACGTGAATGTCTGGCTTAGCGCGTATATCGTGGGCTGACTCTGTATGTTTTTTAGTGGGTGGCTTCTGGCGCCTCCATAACTTCGATCAAGCATCGCGAGTTGCCAGCCATCACATGCGATCGAAATTATACGGCCTTTGAAATCATATCTCCATGTGCAGGCGATCGAACAGGTGATTGCGACGTGGGCTGCATCGTCGGCCAAATGTTTTCGCCATTTGGAACGTCGACGCAGAGTTCGACCCCAGCCACCTCGAATCCGTTCGCGCCGACGCCGAATCCATTTGCCCCGAATAGCAGCAGCACCTCTGCATTTGGAGCGAGGTCTAACCCTCCGAATCCGTTTGCCCAGGACTTGCCGCCTGCTAGCAACGCGAATGGCGTGCCGAATCCCTTTGCTCCCAAGCCTTCCACTGCAGCCGTCGCCGCTAACCAACAGAAACCGACAGCGGCATGGCACGGCTCAAAAAATGGGACGGAAACCCCATTTGGTCAATTCGGTGGCAAGTCTGGGGGGGCCAAAAGGCCGCAAACTAAAGTGAATCACCCACCTGCGTCGGCTCTTTCCAGCGCTGCACTACGAAGTGGGATGCTGCCGAGCTCGAATGACCCATATGCCAAAAAGATCTACGAACGATTACGGCAAGATGGCATCGCACCGCCAGCGTGGCCGTCGCAACCCGGAGATCCGAAGAGCAAGGCGCAAATGGCCAAGTTCCGCGAACAATACGAGAACTATCGAAGCAAGGTCCGAGCTTCACTCACCCGCGCTGGTCTAATTGACGACCCTACGAAACGAAAACGATTGCAGGATGCCATCGACTTCAAAGGCATCTGCGAGGACATGTGTCCAGAGTACGAGAAGATCACGAGAATCACAGAGCACGATATTCCCACACCAGAAAAAGACCCTCAGACAACATTCGCAAGCACATCGCGGATGGTCAAGAAGCTAGCACGATCCGCTGCTGGCCAGGAAGCGCCATTACCGATGGACGTGTTATCTGTGCCGACTTTGAGAAAGTCGTTCAATTATCTTGTGGACGATCTGCTGCGAAACGACGATAATCTGCCTACACTGCATGGCTACCTCTGGGACCGAACGCGAGCGATTAGACGGGACTTCAGCTTTTTCTCAGCACTCAGCGTTGAAGACATGAAGATCCAAGCATCGGTACTGGAAGAAATCGCCAGATTCCACGTCACAGCTTTACACCTGCTATCTGAGGGTGGGAAAGCGCCTGAAGACTTCGTGGAGCAGCAGGAACTGGAACAGTTGGGTAAAGCTCTCCTCACTTTACGTGATATATACGATGATTGCAAGGCACAGGGCTCACCCTGCGAAAATGAACCGGAATTCCGGGCATACCATCTGCTGTTTCGAGCCAACGACCCTAACATTCTCGAAAATGTACAACCAAGCCTATGGGAGTTCGACATCATCAGAACTGCGGCTTCGCTGGTAGAAGCGCTACAAGATACGTCAACTTTCCACGGCCCGCTGAAGGCTGGTCCATCCCTCGCTACGAGTGGCTCGCACAACGCCTACTTCAGAATTGTCAAGGATGAATCGATCTCCTACACCATGGCCTGCTTTGCAGAATGTCATTTTCCCCAGCTCCGCCGCTCCATTCTTCGGTGTCTCAAAAAAGGGCTCTCGCGGCCAAGAGAACCGTCACGCGATGTCACCGCAGCAGCACTAAACAAACACCTGCAGTTCGATACTGTAGAGGAGGCTATTGCATTTGCGGAACGCCACGACATCAAATTCCAGCCTAATCAGCAGAATCCAGCAGATCGGAGCCTCAGCTGTGCCGTGTTTTATAGTTCATCTGACCTACCCAGCCACCGACTCCAGCATCAGTTTTCAAGGACTCTCGTTGAGGACAAGCGCGGCTCTCGGTCTCTGCCCGAAGTCATACACAAAACCGTTTTTAAGGATGCTAAACGCTTCGGGCAGAATGACGCTTCATTCGCCAAAGAGGGCAGCCTCTTCGTGCAGGATGAGCCTGCCACTACGCAGTTTGACATGGCCCCTCCACCTCCAAGGAATCCATTTGGTGGTTTTGTTCAAGCAATGACGAATGGAAGCACCACAAGCAGCTCCTTGACCAAAGGTTCGATCACAGTCAGACATCGCAAAACTTCAGAAGACTAACAAATCTCGCTCCTGCAGCAGCTGATCAAGCCAAGTCGAGTTTCTTTACGCCGGATACAAAGCCACCGCAAGCTGCACCGCCACCTGCAGCGGCGTTTGGGTTAACGTCTACCGGGACAGCCATTCCTAAGTTCAGCTTTGGGGGCCGTCAGCAAAGTAACCCATTTGCCACATCTCCAGCCTTGAAGACGGACGCAGTGCCTCGTGAGCCAGCAAAAGATGCTGGCTCTGCTACCAAATCGGATGTTGCAGACTTGCATGCAAAGTTCGGGGCAGACTCTGGAAAGACAGGAACGGATACACTGAAGGCCGCCCCAGCAACGGTCGTCAAGGACAATGCTAAGCCCTCCTTTGGTTTCACCGGCAGTGGTTTAAGTGCTTCACATGCTTCAGCTGCACTCTCCTCCGCCACTCCCTCGACAGCCTCACCTGCTGCAATGGGGTTCGCAGGCTTTAAAACGGGGGTCTCGAAGCCTCCGGCTGAGCCATTGCCTACACCGCCGCATAGTACCCTGCCTACTTTTGCTGGCTTCTCGCCACAGTCTCAATCGATCACACCAGCCGAAGCAGCGAAGAGTTCAACCCCACCAGGCTCACCAGCACGAGCAACACCTCTCACACAACCTGCATTGCCGCAAACGCCCAAAATATCAGAAACACCGGTGCCAAGTAAAGCAAACCCAACTCTTCATTCATTTACGCCTCCATCGAATCCACCGGCATTCCTGGATAGAGCTATTCTGCCTTCCCCAGACCCGCCCGCTGCACATTTTTCCGTGCAAGCACCAACCCCTCCACGACCCAAACGTGATCGATTGTTGGACTTCACTAGATGGTTTGTGGAAGGCGACTATGGATTAATGACCGAGTTTCAACAGCACTTCTTAGATGGACTGCTCGCGCCCGTCTTTGTAGAGTGGCATCAGGAAGTGGAGGAAAAGCGTCAACGCGAGGAGGAGACGCGGGATAATGCTGTCGCAGACGACTACCGACGAAAGAGATTGTACGAAAGATACTTTTACCTGTGGAGATGTCTGGCGAAGAGCAAGCGTTTAAGGTTTCTGCGTCTCAGTGGGCGCGAAAATTTGAGAAACTTCTCTCGGGCTCAACAAATGGCGTCACGCATTCCACAGGCCACACCAAAGTTTCAGCCCAAGATCCCGTCTATCCCACAGCCAAACCATGAGCAAGCACTTGTGGAGGGCCTCCGTCGAAGCCAAGCAAAGAAACGCTACATCCCGCCCGTGCCACCCTCCTCGACTCTGGGCGTCAATAGGACCAGGGACTCTGCCGCGGCCATCGGGCGCCACTTCAACTTACCGATGCCCAAAAATGGGACAGCTTCTCCGGCACGCCCAAGATCAAGCTCCGTATCGAAAGGAGGCCCGAAGACTAGGGCACTACGTGAAGAATTGCTTGGCACTGGACCAGGACGTTTCCGGCGCTCTCTTCCCTCGATTGCCTCTAGTGAAGAATCAAGAGCGGAAAGCGTGCGGAGCAGCAAAGTTTCGGAACGTTGGCGGCTCAAAGCTATGGGCATTGTCCAGCTCCCCGACGGTACTGCCGTGCCGGAGAGTCTCATGAGTGATCAGCGATTCCATGCGTACCAGCGGCCATCGTATAGGGCGTCTTCGATCGCTACTACAGCTTCCCGACGGCCGTCGATCAGCAGCATTCCGCCGCCGCCGCCGCCGCCGTTCGAGAGCAGACTGAACGGCACGACCCCCCCGGCTGTGTATGAAGACGCCGGCGGCCATAAGCGGAAGCGGGGGAGCGTTGACAGCATGGAATTGGCGGAGCAAGAAGACGACATATCGCCCAACGGCCACAAGCGCGTCATGAGCGACGCCAAGGACCTGGTCAAGGAGCTGCGGATGTTGCGGGAGGAAATGGAAGAAGGGACGCTGTGGTTCAAGTCACAGAATGAGCGTCTACATTCCGAAATCTCCAGCCGAGGAGGCACTCCCATGGATGACATCTTTTAGGGGCCGTCTTGCTCAACAGGCTACGTGGATTCAGTGCATCATCATACCATTGAAGTGAACCCACATGCTTTGGGAAAAGGTTACGTGTATGATGTTTCTTTTGGCTATTGGGGCGGATTTTGCTGGGCCGGATATTTGGCTTACATTGGGTTGGCGCACTTCTGCTTCTTGTTGCCGTTTCAACCTCTTTCCTTTTTTCTTCTTTGTCATTGCATCATTGTGGGACAGCGTGATTCTTTTTCTTCTATAATTTCCTTTCTTTTGTTAACATGGAAAAGCACAAACAATACCCACGGGAGGGACGTTGCACATGCAAGCCAGGGGAAATACGAGGCGCGCTCCGTGTGCTACCTTGGCAAAGAGGGAATGACTGGATTTTAGTTTGAAGAGGGGGAGAGTGGGTAGACCGGAGGGTAGGAAAGGGAGGAAGGGCGGACACACACATACACACACACACACCACGCACAAAGCATCATGAAATTCACAAGACTTTTGTATATAAGCGCGAGGATGATTTAGGCGTCAGAGGGGCTATGGAGGAGGATGGCGACGGGTAATACCAAGTTATTTTTGACAGGTGTCTGGAAGGACATCAACTCACTCCAACCAACTGCTCTTTGGACTTTGATGCGTGACTGCTGGGGGTTTGCAATGAGCGATGATGAGTCATTACCGTGACGGTTTGTTGGCGATTGCTTCATTCGCGGGGCAGTCTGTTGGTGGGTTGACTACACACTGGACATGGGAGTTTTCTTTTTTCTTCTTCTTTTTTTCATTTCGTTGTTCGTATGCGCTATCATCTTGGGTATTGCAACGGCTGGTATTACGGAGCGATGATTTGTGTGAAAAATGCACGCCACCAATGAACTATGTACAAATGAACGCCCCCCCCCCCCTCACCCTCGGCCCCCTCTCCCCCTTTCATCCCCTCCTTGACTTTCCACCTCCCTCTCTCAACGCTTCGGCGGCGGCGCAAACGTCGTCGTGTTGAGCTGCCTGGACGCGACCGGCGCCTTGACGTCCGTCTTGCTGGACTTGGGACGGAGCAGGTCCGCCACCACGCCGCGGGCCTGCGCGCGCGTCTCGTCCCACGACTGCTGCCTCATGAGGGCCGCCGCCGCCGCCGACGAGGAGGGGGAGTAGGAGGAAGGGGAGGGTGCCGGGACGGGCGGGGCCGCGAGGGCGGTGCCGCCCTGCGCCTCGGCGAGGAACGGCGTGGCCGAGGTGGCGCTCGACGGCGAGGTGTAGCTGTCCGGCGAGCGGTATGGGCTCGCCGCCACGGCGGTCTCCGGGTGAGCGGCAGCATTTTCGGTGTCGAGGCTGTTCTGCTGTCGCTTCTGCTTGTGGGAGAAGTTGCGGACGGCTCCGGAGCCGTGGCCGCCGCCGCCGGTGGTGGTGGTGATGATGGGAGGGTGCGAGTGCAGCGCGTCGGCGACGCGGCCGTGGGCCTGCTGCTCCTCCTGGGCGAGCGCGGCCGCGGCCAGCGCGGCCTTTTCCTCGGCGGCCGTGTTCCGCAGCTCGACAAGGTGGCCCGGGTCGTTCCACGTCACCGCCTCCGGGTCGAAGTGATCGCTGCTGCTGCTGCCGTTGTTCTTGGCGTTGCTGGCGGCGGCGGCGGCGGCGGCGAAGCGGCTGGGTCCGGGGGTGAAGAGGTTGTGCACGCTGTTGCGGATGTTCCTCATGCCGGAGGAGGGCCCGGTGATGACGAGGCGGTCGCGGTGGCGGCTGCCACCACCGCCGCCGCGCATGTGCAGGGCGGCGTCGTGCTCGAGGGCGGATTGGTTATAGCAGTTGTTGCGGCGGCGGCGGCGGAGGTGCAGGAAGACGCAGGCGCCGAGGAGGCCGATGCCGAGGAGCACGCTGACGATGATGACGGCGATGAGGGCGCCCGTGGACAGGCCGGAGCGGGAGGGCTCGGGGGGCTTGTTGGGGTCGACGATGCCGATGGTGCGGTTGGCGAAGAGGGTGTCGTTGAGGGAGACATAGCTATGCGCGCCAGGGCGCTGCTCGCAGCCAGCCTCGAGCGCGACAAAGACTGCAGGAGGGTGGAATTAGTTACAAACGTACGGAGAGTTATAGAGAAACGGGCTGGCTGGGTGGCTGGTTGGTTGGTGAAGAGAAAGACTCACAGTTGGCCAAGTATCCGTGTTTAGTGTCCGGCTTCATGCAGTCGAGACACTTGCCAAACGTCTCACCGAGGGCTGAGCCTCCACGGTAGCGACAGTAGGCGTAGGGGTCATTGCCTGTGTAGTTTCCCAGGTTGCTGCTGACGGTAGTCTTGAGGGGGCCGCACGCCTCACTCGTCATACACGGGTAGGGACCGATGCCGGTGCCATCGTAGCCAAAGACGCAATGGGCATAGGCGTACTGGAGGTTGTCTTGTTTCGGAGAGTCAGTGAGATTTCTGGGATCGAGTCATGTGCGTGGGAGGGAATCAAACATACACATGAACCAGGCCTGGTCGTTTTGGGAGCCCGAGGTGTAGGTGCTGTTCTGGAGGCAGCCGATGCAGCCCATGAACTTTTTCCCCGTCTCGCTCGCATAGTCCTTGTTGGCGCAGACGATCTCATCTGGACGATTGAGGCGCGCCCTGGGGTTCGAGGCGTTGAGGCAGAGGGATGCGCATGGCGAATCAGGCGCTGTCAGCAGTGCAGTGGTGATCGTCGAAAGCAGAGATAGGGCCAAGAGACCAAGCACAGAGCGCTGCGTTGCGAAGACCATGTTGACGTTTTACACAAATCCGACGTGATGTGATACTGCAGCCTGGTTGAGGGTGTATATGTATATATGTGTGTGTATAAGAAAGTGTGCCAGCCACTTTTGCGAGCTTGGTGAGAGAAGCAAGGGGAGGAGGGAAAAGAGAGAGAGCAGCGGACAGAAACAGCACGGCTGCTTTCGAGCAGGGAAGACTCTCACGGTGGAAAAGGCACAGCGAAACACAAGAGAAGCAGAGGAGATCACGGAGCAGGGCGTGGTGCAATGTGATGGTGATATATATCTTGCCTATGCTCCGGGCAAGCCCCTCCTCAACTTACACACACACACGCACGCACACACACACAAAGGAAGACGGTATATTACAGCACAGACGGATACAAGGCACGTAGATATTGCCCATAGAGGAGCGCGCGAGAGAGAGTGTGAGAGAAGAGGGGAGGGAGAGACATGCACCACCTCCGCCACCACCCCAGCTTGACCTTGTGCAACTTGGAGCTGTGGTTGTGCTGACACTTTCATCTTCCCGCCTTCCCGAGCCCTCTGCAGGCAAGGTTCCCCCCCAGCTACTTTTTTTTTTCCTGCAGGCGCCCACATTCATCGTCTCGCGTCACATCGGGCTGCGTCGGATCCCATGGCATCTCCGGCCAACTTGCGGGATACAAGTCGATTCCTTGTCTGTGGGTGTGTAGCTGTGAGCAACTTGTCAGAAGGAATGGACAGGGGGGGGTTAAGAGGAGATTGAGCGAGAGACAGAGAGCGATCGAGCTCCCAACAGGAGGAGGGACCACCGCGGTAACTTCACCCCCCCCCTGAACTTGCAGATGCGGAATGGGGTCCGCGAGAGGAGAAGACGTCCAAGGTCAAGATCAGGCTCTGCAAGCCATGAATGAGTATCCGTAACTGTGCAATTGTCTAGCCTCCTAGCCACTCAAACTTCTCGCTGGGTGGGGAGAGAGAGAAGGGGGGGGGAGAGGGGCTGGTAATAAGCCCGGATTGGTGAATGGCCCCCAGGTGCTTGGTCAAGTAGCAAGGCAGATGAAATGTGACGGGCTGGTGGTGACGGGCTGGTGGTGATGGGCCGGTTGGTGATGAGTGGTGATGGTGGTGATGGTGGTGCAGGATGCAGATGCAGAATGCAGAACGCAGAATGCAGAATGCAGAATGCAAAAGGCCCCAGCCCAACCAACCAACCACACAATCCCAAACAAAAATGCCCTCCATCACATTTTTATGGGCTCTTGTGAATTAATCCCTATTGATCTGTGAATTAGCACACTTTTAATTCCAAATGTGATATCATGTCAAGTCTTTTTTTTTTTTTTTTTCATTGTTTCCCGGTATCCGTACACACACACCTACCCGTACGAACACCAGCCGGTTCCCCGACCACACCGCAGCAGATACATACTGTATGTACATGAACCCCCTCCGTTGCCCTCCTTGCCTTGCACCACCACAAAAGTCACTTATCAACGTCTAACCGCCGAGGCTGCAGATGTTCTGTAATATATGCCAAACATCCAAAGTTGCTCTGCACAAGGCAACGAACTGCGAAATCGCCAAGGAAGAAGAAGAACAATCATCCCACCGCTTACTTCGGCACGTCCTTGGCGCCCGCCCAGCTGGCTGCTTCTCCAGCTTCCCGCTCCAGCTTCCGATCGGGACCAATCTCTACTCCTCCTCTCCCGCTAAGAAATCGCCCCTCCTCTCAGTGGCAGCCAAGGAACCCCGACTGAATGATTTGCATGCGATAACTGCCCATCAAGGTTCAGGCCTGTTCCCAGCCCTTGCTAGTGGTAGAAGGACCTTGTTTCCTTCCATCCGTCGTCAAGTTGCCTCGTGTCACGAACCCTTCCCTACCAGTACGTCGCGCCGTGGATGGATACAAATGATAGAAATTCCTGCCTAAAATAATTGACCAAGAAACGCCGAATGTTTTTCTTCCACAGCGAGCCCAAGAGACGCTATCTTTACAGCACAATTCCCCTTCTCTCCCTGCTCTCTCCCTGCTCTCTCCGGGCAAAAGTAACCTTCACACAACAACATTCTGTCCCAAACAAAAAATGTAAAGAAAGAAAACACTAGCCTCTCATGCTTGCCCATCACTCCTCGGGAATAGACTCGGTGTGAGACTTTTAATCGCTGTCATCCGAGTCCTCCTTGGCCTTCTTGGCCGCCTTGGCCGCCTTCTTCTCCGCCTTTCTGCGCTTGCGCTCCGCCTTCTCCTCGGCCGTCTCGCCGTCGTGCTTCTTGCGCTTCTTCTTGTCTCCAGTCTCCTCGGCCGCCGGCGTCTCCGCAACGTCCATCTTGTCCGCCTTCTGCGGCGTGGCAGCCGCAGCGGCAGGCGCGGCAGCAGCGGCCGCCGCCGCGGTATCGGTACCGCTAAAGTCCTTGTACTCGGACGTCCACTTGGCCGGCGTGGCGTCATTGGGGCGGCCATACTTGTCAAGCTTGCCGTCCGCCTTGAGCTTCTTCTTCTCCTGCGCGACCGGGCCGAGGCCCCAGCGGCGCGGGTACAGGTCGCGCTCCATGATGCAGCGCTTGACCTTGGCGACCACGCCGTGATCGCACGTAGACATCTCGACCGTCGACATTTGCGCGTACGCGAGCGCAATCGCCTCGCCCTTGGTCGTCATCAGCACCACCTCCTCGTGGTGCTCGATGCCCGCCTCGTACCGCAGAAGACCGGGCAGCATCAGCTTGGCGCCGTAGCAGACGGCGTTGACCGCGCTGTCCTTGACGACCAGGCGCTTGTACGAGGTCAGGAGCGTCTCCAGCGGCGAGATGACCTTGCGGAGGTACGACTCGTCGCGCGTGTTGTCGTGCGTCCACTGCGCGTCGAGCACGTCGTGCAGCGTAACGAGCTGCTTGCTCTCGTCCATCGCGCCGGAGCGCACACGGCGCAGCTCCTGCATGTGGCCGCCGACACCGAGCAGCAGGCCCAGGTGCACGCACAGCGTACGGATGTAGGTACCGGCCTCGCAGCTGACCCAGAAGACGCCCAGGTGGCGGTCGTTGTCGAACTCGATGAGCTTGCTTTCGTGAATGGTTCGGATACGGAGCTGGCGCTTGACGGCCGAGATCAGGGGCGGGCGCTGGAAGAGCGCACCAGTGAGCGTCTCCAGAGCGCGGGCAAACTGGGCCTCGCCGCCGGGGAGCTTGTCGTGCAGGCGGATGACGGCAACGTACTCCTTACCGGCACCCTGCTGGGACTTGACCAGACGGGTGGCTCGGTCAACGCAGACGATCAGGCAGCCAGTGACCTTGGGATCAAGGGTACCACTGTGACCAGTTTTTTCGCATCTGTCGTAGCAAAGTTATTAGTAATTGCTTCTTCTGTATGTATTGCAGATCGCTACGAACCGAAGAATACGCTTCACCCAGGCGACAACCTCGTGGGAGGAAGGGTTAGACGGCTTGTCCAGGTTAATAACGCCGGAGCTGATGTAGGACTTGAGGTCGCGCTTCAGAGGCGAGCAGCCATTGGGGATCGGGGTGAAGTGACCGGTGCGAACAAGAACTGTCAATTCGTCAGAATATGTTTTATCCACGGGAGAACACGTCATCTACTCACGCTTTTCGTAGTTCTTGAGCAGCAGAGGCCAGTTGCTGGTGTCGAGCGCGGGCGTGACCGCCTGCGGCTTGATGGAGTAATCCTCCTCGGCCTTGCCGGTGGCCACAACGTCTTTTGCCATCTTGTCTGTATGGATCGGCAGGAATCTAGTCGTCGAGGGTCGCTAAAAGGCAAAACGTGATGTGCAGTGTGACGGCGGATGACTTTTTTGGCCTGCCTCTGCGTTTTTTGGTGATTTTCGGATGGATGGACGGCGTCCAAATTTTTTTTTCTCTACCTTTGTGGGGACATTGAGCCGTAGGTGTGGCTAGTATTTGAGCACTAGGTTATTATGGGAAATAGAGAAGCGACAGCCACACTCACCAGCCACAACCCTTTTTTTTTTCCAAAACGTACCTGAGGGAGGCGTAGAATATATACAAACAATGTATTGTAATATAATGTAATACAAATGTTCTTCTAGAGCAAGTCTTAAGGACGGCTATCTATTATCTCTTGGTCAAAATATGTACAAAGCGTGAACTTATTGTATAACTATTTCGTGAGCCTCAGGCTGCAAACGAGGACACCGAGAGCTGTGAGAAAACATACACCGCTCAGCCAAAAGGCATATCGTCAATATGCAGTTGTCGAGAAATCACACGGTAAATCTCATATCGCATTTCCCATTTTAAAGTCCTCTTCATTCAAGGACCGTTTTGTAGGGCTGGTCGACGTTCGCCTTTGCGGATGGCCCAGAATGGGGGCATCGACTGTGAGATGACGAGTCGTTGACGGGCCGCCAGCACTGCCCACAACATCATGCATCTCGTAAGATTCAGGGGCACCCTTCCGCTGGCTTCCCTCTCCAAAATTGTCGTTGTCCTCGACGCTATGGGCCACACCGATTTGATGGTCTCGCGCCAGCGCAGCGCTAGGCCAGGACGTCGACTTCATATCGGTAGCGCTCGTTGGGCTGTTGAATTGAGAGGAGTAGGGTGAGATGTAGCGTGGGAACGGCCTGTCACTCGGCTCGGTCACGGGCGAGTCTCCCCAGCCTGTCATCAGAGGTCTCTGGCCGGCAGGCGTCTCGAACATGCCACCGCCCGGGCTCTGTGGTGCCGGCCAGCCCTTGTTCGGCGTATAGATTGCTTCCAGTCTGCGAAGGTAGGCCCTGCGTTTGATCTTCCCATTCCATACAATCAAGATGCCCAAGACGATGAGCAAGAGCACAAGTCCACCCACGGCAATGCCAACCTTCGCGTTGAGGTTCAGTGGACCATTGTCAAACCAGGCGGGATTCACCGTCGCAATCGGCGTTGGTGAGGTGATCCTAAGGATGTTCGAGGAAAACGGATCACCGTCAACACCAATGGAGACCCCAAGCGCTGGCTGTTGGAGGCAGCCGGCTTGAAGCATTACCACGACTGGAACGTATTAGTAACACAGAGACGGTGACACAGGGAAACGCATGACATACAATTAGCCAGGGTTTTGTGATCTGCCGCCAGGCAGTCTCTACAGCCACGGAAGTCTTCATCGTTGCCTGAGGGCCAGAGGTTACAGTACTCGTAGCCACGATTTGTAGCAGCCACTTTGTCAAAGATGGTGCCATTCATGAAGCTTTCGCAAGCCTTGCTATTCATTGATCAGCCAAGCATTCAGCAGGAGAAGACGATTGATGCTACCTGGTAACGCAAGGATTGCTGCTGAGCATGTGGTCTGCCCCAGGGATACCAAAGAGACAGGACGAAAGAGCACATCGCATATTGTCTATACGAAAATGCCGAATCAGTTGAGTGCAGAGGCATGAACGCGACAGGGACAACGTACAAAGAGCTGCAGTGACATCAGTCTCATTTTCGGGTCCGACATAATGGCTATGAGTCTCGCACTGGACACATCCCTTGAAGATTTGGCTGTCGCCTGCGCCGAAGCTGTCGTCTTCGCATGATATGTCAGTCTGGGACGTAGAGTCGATGACGTTGCCGCACTTTGTCAGACAAGTCGAGTCTGGGTTGACCAGGACGGCTCGCGCTGTCGGCAGCAGGACAGCAAGACTGGCAAAGAGGGGGTGCATGTCGGATGACAGAAGGATGTTTGTTATGTGGCGGGGGTGCGTGCCACCGAGATGGAGGACGGTGGTGGAAAGCTGCGCGTGCTGTGCGACTCTCTCGTCGCGGTGACAGGTGTCGATGGCCAGCTGCAGCCACAAGACGGGCGCGTCGGCGAATTATAGCAGCTGGTATCGATTCTTGTCCCGTCAACGCCGACCCCGCTGAACGCTATGAGTACTGGTACGACGGGGGGCGGTAAGGTAACGAGCGATTCACATCCGCGCCTATATCCGTATGACTGATGGATTCTTCACCAGGGGGTGGTTGTCGGTAGAGAATGTTGGGTCCGTTATAGAGCGTACATTGTCTGTCTAAAGACTGTGATGAATGCATAAAGATGCTGCAGTCAAGATGCAGGAGTCGGGGGCGGAGGAAAGGGTGTCCCATCTCATGACCAGTTGCAGAATTGATCGCTCACGGCCCCCAAAGAGAGGACGGCCGTCCCCTCGCTGCGAGACAAGCAGTGGGGAGGGTCATGGAGGAGGCTAGAGGCCCGGCCCTTGTCATTGGGAGGGTGTAGGTGTGGGAGGGTGTGATGGATGGATGGATGGATGGATGGCTGGGAAAAAAAAAAAAAAGAGGTGAAGGCGCAGAAATTCTGATGCAAGTTAAAGCCCGCTGCAAGCCTCCAACCTTGTCCACTAAAAAAATGGACAGAGAGTGCTATAAAGTCGCCCAGTAATGCCCTGTAATCCCCCCCCCTGAAGCCTCCGCTGTACAGCTGTCAGCCACATCACAATTTGCCCCTCCGAATCCCAGCAAACGGCCTCCCATTGGCTGGGCCTGTCTATCGCCCAGCGCTTACACGGACGACTTCATTGGACTGAGTGGTCAAGCTACCCTGCAGGTCTCGGTTTTTATCGTCACATCGAACATCACCTTTGCATGGGGTCTTTTCTACACAATACTCGGTGAAAAAAAGTCATCACATTATTATCCTTGCTGCTCCTCACTTGAGCAAAAGTTCCTGCTTGGAGAAACGTGCGCAACGTGCCGCTCTCCGGAGCCATACCTCGGTGAGTACGTATCCCGAATCACGGTAACCGCCAGGCAAACTCACTGCAGTTCACCGGTTCACGAGCGGGTATTTCATATCCACGATCCACATAGAGCTACGGGCCGGAACGGATCGCCCTCGCTCCGTACTGTGTGTAGACAAGACATCTTGCCGTGCTGTGCTCGCCAGCAATGACTGGCCTTGTACTAACAGGCGTGGAGTTTCATTACAAGATTGTGTTGGAACGGACACCGTTTTCCCCCTGTTTCAGGAACGAGCTGGTGATTCTACTCGTTGATTATGCTTTTTATTTGAGTGTCAAGTTCAATCTCCGTTTGCCGCCCTGCACTCGAAACATGAGTTGGCTTGATGACGCTCAGAACACCACGTTCCTTGTGCTACCGGCCGATACCATCAGAAACTCGGTAGACCGTGACGGAGCCAGGAGGCATTGCTTGAATCTATCTGAAACCATCTGGGCGGCATTCTCTTCTCGTCACTCTACTTCAGCGTAAAAAGTGAATCATCGCGTGCCAAACAACATTGGCTTGCTATTGATGACGAACGTATGGCTTGCGCCCTTCCTCAGCGAACCAAGTATTTATTTTTCAAAAGTTTCTTGACAAATGCGATTCTAAAGATTGATGCCATATTGACACCTAAATCCAGTAAAAAAGGGCTTATTGAAAACTCCGACCTGTTGAAAACAAGCGCCAGTCACTCACGGTTCTAATGCCGCTGCCGCCGACGGCTCCTTTGTGTTCCCTACATGTAACAAGCCTGAAACTCCTCCGCCAGTCTCAGCACTCGCGCTTATTCAAACGAAGCCCTTGTATCACCTTCTTCAAGAGTTTCCAAAGGCCGGCGAAGATGACCTCTTGTTTGTCGAGACTCGGTCGTATGATGCGTACTATGGCTGCTCTCCTCGCTGCAGGTATATAAACCCCTTGGTCCTCCATCATTCATCAGTAGACTCTTGAAAAATCTCCCATTATTTCAATGCCCAACTTCTGCCATCTTTTTTTACGTTGCAAAAATTCCTGCCATGTTGTTACCAATGTCATGGCCGCGGCTGCTGCTCGACTCCACGCATGCCACTGACAACAACATCTGACTCCTGAGCCCAAGTGGAAGCGTGACATCTTACACTCTTTGTTGAGACAGGAACAATATCTATAACCCATGTTTCCATATCAACAATGGGTTCACTGTCTTACTCCCGCTTCCCGGCTGAGTGTCTGCCTCCTCCTTCAACGGCCACGACAGCAATGCCGCCAGCTTGAATGACAAGGCAGCATCCTCCTTGTGCGAAAGCTTTGACAGGGTAGCAACCACCGTCATGTTTATCAGCTGTGGTCCAGGAGAGCTTGAACAGGAGTCCCCTTGCGAGCACCAGACGAGCTCTTGCCAGTGCAGCCCCCCGGGATGCGTCCTGGCCCCAAACTTATCCTGGGGGAGCGACACACACCGCCCGTGCCAGGCTATCCGATGCTTCTTCACTTCTCGCATCGCATGAGGAAAAGCGGAAATCAAAAGATTGGCCTCGTGTCGTCTACTGGACTCCAAAAGATGCACAGAAGCTCCTCATCAACTGGGGCAACGCCATCTTGTACAAAGCGACACGGGGTCTGTTATTCCTCTTCCTCGGCGCAAAGAACTCGAGATAGTGTCGCAGAGGATAAAAAAAGCCAACTCGATATTTTGATTCATGGTCAGATATTTATTCTCAGTTTCGCACCATTTTGGCTTTTTCTGCAGCCCATCAATTTTCCCAATCCCGAGGCATCATACGCTCAAAAGTGTATCATTTGCTATTGGAAGAATACATGTGCCGCTTCATATTACTCTCGGTTATCTTATTAATAAGTATGTGTTCTATCGTCAGTATTGATTACCCCCCTTACCCCAAAAACATCCTCCAGAGCTGTCTCATTTGCAACCTGTAGTAATGATACCAATCTGCTGACAGCCCTCCCTCGATCACCACACTTGCTCACAGCAAGATCCTCGAAAGCACTCCCGGGGCCGAGGCTCTTGCCTGGGACTATTAGCGACCAGCGCAGCTCCCGAGCTTCAAAAGGTGTCCCGCCGAGCAGTCGGCACGCTCGCGCTGCGAGCGGTGCATCTCAGCCGCTGCGTGACCATGGACTGCGACCTCACCGCACCGAGTCGGCCTCGCGAGCCTTCCTCGACGTCGCCGCGTCTCACCCTGCGATGCAGCACCGCGTTGCACGTCGAGTCCCTCGACGAGCTCCTCGAGTTCTCCTCAAACTCGCCCGATCGCCTCTGCCGCCGTCCACGGCCCCGCGACGTCTCGCCCCCCGCCTGCGAGCCCGTCGTCATGATGCTCGGGCTCGCCATGATGGGGATCATGCCGCAGTCCTCGGCCGTCTTCCCGCGCGGCAGCACCAGAGGCTCCGGGATCGCGGCGTTGCGCGCCTTGGGAGATACCGGCCTCTTGATCGCCGCGGCCGCCGCCGGCGCCGCCGGCAGCACGCCTCCCTTGCCCCAAACGGCCGGGCCCGGCGCCGCGGCGGAGCTGAGAGAAGGGGACCGTCCTGCCCGACGCGCGGTGGGTTGTTCGAGCGGGCTCAGCCGACCCTGCTCCAGTTCCTTGTGGTAGGGTGACCATGGTCCGCTCCAGTGCTGGGGAGACGTGGAGATGGCGGTCCTGGGCTCTTCAATCGGCGTTTCGGCGGCGGCGGCGGCGGCGGCGGCGGCGGCCAGGGGGTGTTGGAACGGGTGCGCGGTGAACTCCAAGCTTGGATTGTACCGGTGCACATCCCGGCGGCTTCCGCCCGGATGCGGCGTGCTGTCCCTCGGGGAACGGACCTTGGGGGTGGCGACGTTGGACCGAGACTTGATGGAGGCGGCAGCTGCTTGTGCCGTGTATTCGCAGAACGGGATCTCTTGCGGAGGCTTGGAGTTGGACTTTGGAATGTACAATCTCGGACGCGTCGGGCCTGTTGCCGTCACCGACCGGGTTGGATTCCGGGAGGCGGAGCACAGTGCCCCTGATACCCCTGCTGCTGCTGCTGCTGCTGCTGCTGCCGTTGTCGTCTTCGCAGCTTCGTGTTGAGATGGGATGCGCCGGCCCGTACGGGCGGGCTTCCACAGGAGCTCTTGCGAGACTTGGGATTCCTTGTGTGTAGCTTCTGGTTCCATGACGGCCACGGACGCACTCTCCTGCTGCGGGCCGGTGTGGGCTTCCGCAGCAAGCTTCCAACGGGCTGGTAGAGACGTATCGATCAGGAGGAGGCCCTCTTCGTCGCTCTTCATGTACTCTTGGACAAAGACCTCGCCACCTCTGATGCAGAGGACGGTGCTTGTGCCCGCATAGACGTTATCGCCCTCGCGGCCGACTCGGTTGCAAAGGACGATCCAGACGTCCCTCTTGAGGTTTGCCTCGACAACCGGCCACAGACGCGCGACCCACGAATTGAGAGTCTTGAGTTCCGCATCTGCACGGCAGGTTGGCTCAGATTCCTCAGGGAGCCCGTCTGAATCTGTTTCTAGGGTCCAGGCCATCGGAAAGATGGCGATGTCGACGCCGAAGTCGACAATGTGATGCCCGAATGCCTGGGGCTCCCAATGATGCAAGTACTCGTTGTTGCTGTTGCTATACGGAGCATATTAGCACTGGTTCACCCTGCCGGTGGTCCGTTCCAAGTTTGCACGTACCTGAATCAGTGTCTGTTCCATAACCAAGCCGCAAGCCGAGAGGTTAGATTTCTTCTTGTCCGAGTTCTGGAGAAAGGGGGGGGGGTTGACCTACACTGTGCAATCGAGACCCTGCCGAGCTCCATGTCAATGTCTGCAAACAGCGGAGAAACTCCGTCCAGTGTTCTTTCCGGGCAGTTAATAACATCCCTCCTGCCCTGCATCGCCAGGATGGTCGAGCTGGAGAATTCTTCGCGGGTGTAGAGTGCCGAAAAGTCGTCCATCTCTTGAGAATAGCCAACGACGACAGCGCAGTTGTGCTTTTCGGCTGCCGCCCTATCTGGCTTGCCGCCATCCCTTCTGCTTCCCCGCCTCGTCCGCCATTCGCTGAGTGAGGTTGGGCTCGATATAATAGCCGCTGCCGTTGTTATTCTTAGCACCTATCCTGAGTGAGCCAGTTTTTGATGATGCTGATGATGATGCACCAAGTTTATTATTGACTCAATATTCCGGACAACACTTGCACACTGCTTCTATTCTTAGCCACCTTCTGCGGGACGATGGTTTAAAAATACATCTACGGGTATATGTGGCTCTTGGCCAACGGTGTTTAACTGGATGATAGTCTATACGAAGGCTTTTAGTCTTTATAACGGCTAAAAATACTTTACATTTTGAACGCATGTACAACTTCTATACCTGTTAGACATCGCAAATAGCTTAGATGGGAGGGGGCGCTACGTCCAAAAATAACACCCTTCCCAAGAGTCATGACAAGAGATGGATGTTATATTTAGAGGGTTTTATATTTAGAGACGATGATTGAAATCTTGCCAAGAATCATGAGAATAGATGGATGTTTATATTCAGAACAAATCACTGCTGATTAATACTCCGTTTCCCTCCATGCATATCCTCGCCCCCATAGTGCACTGCCAAATATAAACGCTCCTTTGTGATTTTATCATTTCAATTTCGTTATCATGACGGAGGAGGACAGCTTTTGCACTACCGCAAACATCACAACGCCAGACCATTGTCCAACTCCTACATATGCTCAATACCGTCGACGTGAAGCGGGCATGCCCTCTCCCTCCTCTTCATACACAAGAACCATCGGCACAGGCGTCGTGCGGCCCCTTTCGCGAGGGGCCTTCTCTCGGCCACCATCACGATGACTGGGTCTTTCTACCTCGCGGGCAATCGGCATTTGTCTCGGGGTGCGCCGCGAGCGCTCACGAACCTCCCTGTCCCGCTCCGTCATCCGTGGCGCTTCCAAAGGCACAAGCCGTAATGGAGGCACCTGTCGAGTCGCCGCTTTTGGCCTTCTAGAGGGGTCTTGCAAAGGGAGCAGATGCTCCTTCGCCTGGGACATGTTGAGGGCCGGCGGCGGTTCGTTGCATGCGGCCGGCTTGTTGCCATCTACAGCAGAAAGTTCGGGAATACTTCGGGTTCTGATCACATCTGCTCGGGACTGTGTCGTTCTCATTCCAGCACCGCGATCTTCCCCCCGTCTTGTCTGATCCGCCAGGTGCAATAAAGGTGCTTGCCGGCCATGACGCCGCCTGGGCCGGGTTTGCGAGAACTGTGTCATGTGGCTCATCGGAGTGTCGGCAATGGGCGTAGGCTCTGGCGGGTTATCCTGCCAAAAGGCTTGCCTGGATTGCGTACTGCCAAGAGTATAATTTGGCTGTGCATCGGCACCTGTACGAAGCCAGTTCGGAGAAACGGGTACCAATATAGGCAGCTCCATGCTGTCCGACTCTGCATCATGAATGACCTGTCTCTGGTTAATGGGTGCACTATGGCGTGCAAGCTCTCCGAGCACGGGTTCTCCCTCCTCCTGCCCTTCTTCCCACGCCTCTTCGTCTTGCTCGTCGTCTTCGACATCGGCAGGCAAGCCCTGTCTGGCGCGTTTCTCCCTGAGCAAATGCGTATGGTATCTGATATGATGTTCAGATGTCAGGTTCTCGCCATGAACATATTTATATATGTCTCGCTCCTGGAAGTACTGCGTGTTTGAACAGGGTAAATTATCGTCTTCAAGGGCAACGGCCGAGATCCTTTGCACCAGGGAAGACTCTGAGGCGGCATCCTGTTCCGGCTGTGGCACGTGCGGACTGGCTTGTTTCTGATGGGCTGTCGGGTATCGCTTGCCGGCATCCTGCATCCCATACTCCCGTTGGGTACTGGCAGCGTTACGCAGCCGCGCGCTGTCATACACTTGTGGCTCTTGGATGCGGAGCCATACCTCCTCGTCACTCTCAGGGTACGACTCTGAGATGATAGGTTCGCCACTGCCAGAGAATTGGTCCAACAAATTGTAGTGGACTGGGCTGATTGTTGGGCGCATCCCACCCTCACCATGTTGATGAGTGACCGGGGCGGCAACACGTGATTGCGTCAACTGATTACAGCTAACACGGCTGTTGGAGCACGATATTCCAACGCTGCTACCTTCGACCCTGAAGGGTCCACTGGTTGAATGCTCACGGGGCTGACGTGATGGTGCCATCCAGCGATCTTGATAACGGAGATCCTTTTCCGGTCCCCGAGCCACGACGATGGTGTTGACGGGGTGCTCCTGGACATCAGTCCGGGGCCTCTGGCCCATGCCCGCCCCGTGGGAGTTGTTATTTCCGGAGTTATGTTCATTTCTCTCGTGGTGTGGTGGTGCATCTTGGCAGTGCAGCTGTGGTGCCGGGCATTGCTCGCTTTGGTCTTGCTCCGGAACAGACTCATGGCTCTGCAGCTTGAGTCTTGCATACGGCTCGTCGTCTGTGTCAATTACAAGCAAAGATTCTTCGTCACGCCCGAGGATTCCATAGAGCGAAATCTCACCAGACTTGATACCGATTACAGCACTTGTACCGACATATGTGGCGTCTCCTTCTGCTCCGCATCTATTTCCAAAGACGACGATGGTCTCTTGGTTGGATTCAACGGAGATTATTGGTTGCAGACGAGTGATCCAGTAGAGCAGAGTGTCCATGTCTGGTTCCGCGGGCTTGCGGAAGAACTCGTCCTGGTCAATATTGGTAGACCATGCCATGCTCAGCACGACCAGGTTGGCACCAGATTCGAGCACATGGGTCGAGAATTCGAAGTCCTCCCAAGGCGCTTCGAATTTGTAAGGACTATAGAGACTGTTAGCTTCAAACACTCGGTGACCGAGACAAGAAGCGGCCAGAGCCAACATACTTGAGATCCATACAGATTCCGAGGGCCATGCGGCCCACGGGGTGGACATTGGCAGTGTAGAACCCGCTACGGCCTTCCAGTGCCCAAGTTTCATCTGTGTAGTACAGGTGGGACTTTCTGTAGTTGCCGACGGCATCACCGTCACCGTCGATTATGATAGCCGAATTGTAGTATCTCGGGTCGGTAGGCCAACCTTGCTTGGGGTCTACCTTCTCCGGGTAGCCGGTGACGACGACACAGTCGTATTTCAAGGCGACCTGCCGCGACCAAGCTGCGCTGATGCCCGCATCTTTCAGCTCCAGGTGTGGCGAGATGTGTCCGAGGGACTTGAAGTTGTAGCCGGTAAAGGCCAGCTCGGGCAGGACAAGCAGGTCAATGTCCTGCGGGTCCGCCTGTTCCAGGACCGCATCTGCCTGCTCGATGTTGTGGTCGACACTTGCAAGCTGTGGTGCGAACTGGAGACAGGCGATGCGCATCTTGCTTTGGGCACGAGCTGGCGGCCAACCACGTATAGCGGCGGCAGCCGCAGACACAGCGCAGACGCAGATGCCGACGTGGCCGTGGACGTGGACAGAGGGAGGGCGCTGTTGCAAGGCGATTTGACTGACTTGTGGGTGAGCAAACGTCCAGTGCGGGCGTTGGATGGGCGGCACAGCACACCGCACAGGCTGGAGTAGATGCTGTGCGTAAGGTGTGATTCTTTGTGATACAAACAGCTCCGTTCTGTTTGCAGATGGGTTTTTTGTGCGTGGGAGATGGAGGGTCGTCCAGAGGTTGATTTGGGGAATTGCGATGAGCGAGCGAGGCGAGTTGGCAGCGGGGGCAGCGAGGCGAGGCTACCCGGGTAGCGGTCGGTGGTGCGGTGTAATGAGGGAGGTAGAGTGAGTACCTGTAGGCTGTAGGGAGGAGTATTCAGGTAGGGTAGTGCCACCTTGTACCTTGGCGATCATAGGTACCTAGGTACCTACATATGTAGGTGGTTACTGGTTCAAACTGCTGCCTGTTTGCAACTCCAAGGGGCACTTGCCAAAGCACGGCCGTCGAGGGGAATTATTTCATGAATATGTTTTATAAGATGAATAATTGGGGCCTTTTCTCGTTGAAGAGATACAAACTACAGATGGCATATATACATAGGTCAGTAGTTAGAGCATCAACAGGTACCAGGTGTTACCTGGTATTGCCGCCAGGGCTTACTTCCTGTTATTAATAGGTGGTGGCCCACACAAGAGCACTGTTGGGTAGCTGAACGAACAGCCACTAGGCCAGCCAGGGGCTCCGGCTGGCGGGAGGGTGTAGCGAGGTAGAAGGATCTGGATTATTTTATTACAGCAAGGCATCATACGGCCAATCCAGTCCCATGGTGGTAAGTCGGTGTTGAAGACGGTCGAGCTATACAGTTGAAAAGGTTGAGCACGACTTCACCGCTTTCAAGAGTGTCTCGATGCGTGGTCCGTACTACCAACCAATATAAGGTACCTAGGCGTAGATTGTCTAGACGGCAAACGACTGAAGAAAGAAAAATAGTTTACAGACGCTTAAATACCCATCTTGAAAACTGGCCCAGCCGATCGAAAATCTTTTCTGTACCACGGATGTGTGCCAAGGAGCAAGGGTAGCCAGTGTCGGGCAGGGCAGCGATCAGCGAAGGCTTCCGCCAGTGTCCAAAATTTCCCCTCCTTTCTCATCTGCCTTCTCTCTCTTTACTTATTACCTACGCTCCGTGCCTTTGTTATTCACCACCATCGACTATGAACTCTTCCCACGGGCCTATATGCTGGTCTCCTTCGGGGGCCAGACTCGCCTGCATTGGTGAGAGGGGCTGTGGTGGGCGGTGCAGGTCAGCTTGGCCGAAGGCAGACAGACAGAGACACAGACACACAACACCACAAAGCATCTACCTACCAACGCCACATTGACCTGGATCAGGAGCTGTCACGTCACAAGAATGATGGCAGCCCCCCTGCTGACGGACGCAGGATCTCTCCTATGCGTGCTAGCGATGTCATCGCCAGCCAAGTGCGTTGGTGGTATTCGCATATGAAGATGTGCAGGGTGGTCTGGACATACATGTGTTTGCATGTGGCTAGCGGGTATTAAGAACGGGCAGAAGTTTCCTCGGGCCATGCAGCGAATGTCTCCGATAATGAGGTATAAGAAAAAAAAAAAGAAAAAAAAAAAGAGAGAGAGAGAGAGAGAGGCGTCCACGGTCTCGCCCTGGGTGGCGCTGTTCCACTGGATGGATGGATGGGTGTGGGTTGACCAGGGTGGACAAGATGAGCGAGTGAGTGTGTACAAAATGGACAAAATCCATCAAGTCGCCCACCCATCTGTACCATGCATGTCCTCACTACCCCATAAAAAAAGAACTGGTGTACGAATTGTGCAAAGGTTACTAATAAGGGTTGGATAAATACCTAGTCTTGTGTACCCCCGGGGAAAGATGTGCCCGTCAACATGCATCCTAATATGCAACGCTATCCAAGATAACGCACATACTGCGCCCCCCCCCCCCCCCGTCTGTCGCGCAACTCCGAGGACAATGGTCTTGAAGTGCCAGGTGGGAGCAAGACTAGCATGGCGAAGAATCGGCTTTCTTTCAGTGTCTCAGTTCTTTACGCTTCGACTACCAACAACAACCCTCCTACCGCACACCCGTACTTGCCAGCTTCCCGTCGGCAACGGGAAGAAAAAGAAAGACATCGACGACGCATGTACCTCCACTCCTGCGCTATATCGCTGCAGCAGACCGCTCAACACTACAAAGAATTGTCCACTTCAGACTTCGAATTCATCATCACTCGGCCTGCATGCATTGTGCATCGCAGAACGCACAGCGGGGGGGGGGGGGGGGGGAGGGGGCGCGTCGACGGCTACCGCATGACGACCGGGTGTCTGCACAGACTGGACACTAGAGTGACACCAGCTGAAGGGTTGAAGAGTTGAAGAAGATAGGGGAGAGAAGCCACCGCCGGTATGTGCTTCGCCTTGTCGCTTCTTTACCTTGGTGGCCTCATAGCGGGATGCAACGTCTTTAGATATGATTGCCGCCCAGACGCCCGCCACGCCGTCTTTTTACCATCAGACGAGAAGTCATACTGCCAAACAGTACAGATACACATTACGGATATCCGGCTCGTTTTAGTTGGAGCAACGACTGTGGGAATCGCAAGGGAGCCCAACATCCCTTGCTGACCTTTTTTTTTTTTATGGTTTTACTCCCTCTCACCGGGGGGGGGGGGGGGCGCCGCCCCGGGCCGAAATTGCCCCCCCCCCCCCCGGTGAGAGGGAGTAAAACCATAAAAAAAAAAAAGGTCAGCAAGGGAGCCCAACATCCCTTGCGGACCTTTTTTTTTTTTTATGGTTTTACTCCCTCTCACCGGGGGGGGGGGGGGGCGCAATTCTGGCCGAGCGCTGCGCCCACCGCCAACTCACAAAAGTCGCCAGCCAACAGCGAGCCGTTCCATTTCCCTGGAACCAGAGTCCTTTTCACAGTGTCAAGAGCCACTCCGCGCCTGTCGATGAAGTGACAGGTAGCTAGTACCCTGCGCGGAATATGCCCGCCTCCCAAGACGACAGCGGGGTGCGTCAAGGTCAAGGTTGTAGAAACGTGCGAGTTGCTTCCTTGTCTGCCTTGTAATACTAGCCAACTTGCTAATGAAATACTCTGCCGCCTGTTGCTTCGGGGTGTCACCTGCAGAGACATGCTTCGGCCCCCGTCTGGCCAATCCAGATGAGCGGGGGATAGGGGGTTACATGGTCTCTGAGCTCGGCGCTTAAATCCAACGTCTGTATGGTTCGCTGGTGTCGTGGCTTGCAGGATCCCCTCCATCTCGACAGGGTCGACACCCAGTCACAAGGCATAGTTCCGTCCCACTACAAGCAACGATGACGGGACGGCTACGTGCGTGTCAAGACCCGGAGATCCCAGGCCGAAAGCGGTGCTGTCCAGCGCTGAGAGGTGATGTGATGAGACAAACAAGTCAGCCCCCCTTTCTCATCCTCCCCCCCCCCCCCCCCCCCCCCCC